>CAOKZL010000219.1:600000-1111785 GCA_948472985.1 Iguana delicatissima
AAGGTTTACTTTAGTATATACATTTACTATCTTGGGTGGTTGCTAATAGGTATACACTTGGCCCTCCACATTCGCTATGGTTAGGGACACAGGACCTCGCAAAGGTGAAAAATTCACAAATAACAAAATTTGTATGTCTGTGGGAAGGGGGGTGAGACACAGATGGGAAAAGTGGGCATCCAGGGTCTAAACCAGATCAGGGAAAGGAGATGGTTGGCATGGTGCTCCTGTACTTCCCCTCTCTTGCCCCTCCTTTTCTTTGTGCGTGTGGGGGTGCATAGGTACAAGGTTTGTGATGCTGAGAGTTTGGGCAGAGAATCATCCTTAGCTGGCCAGGCAGAGACTGGTAGAGGAAGAGGAGGACCAGAGGTGGGTTTTTAAAGGGCTATGTGGCCTGATTGGAGCCACCAAGAAGGAAGGTTCCCCCAAAAAGAAGCACCTGAGGTGGGAGGGCAGGAGTTGGAGAGACTCACAAATAATCAAATCTGTGAATGTCAAACTCGCAAATCTGAAGGGCTGACTTTAGTTCAGGAATGCTGCATTAAAAAAAAAATCTGTCAAATCAGCCCCAGAATAAACCATTCACAAATGGTTTTATAGTTTTGCTGCCTATGCAGAGAAATATCTAAGATCTTCCTGTGCATGCAGAAGAGTAATGATGTTGATCTGTGACTGGCATTGGTTTCCTTCTGCATGTATATGCTGCTGCCAGAGGAAGACGAAACCACTGGGTATATACTTCCTAGCAGAGTTTGGAAAGGCATAGGCAATTTCCCAAGCCATTCCTCTCATAGCACTTTGGCTCTAAGGAACACTCACAACCGGACATTTAAAGGTAAGCAGCTCTAGTTAAGTTAGCTTCTATTAGGCATTATGAGAAAGAACCACTTTGTCTGTTAGGAAGCAAAACAGAATAACTGCCCCTAGGGAGTAAAACAGAATAACTGCCCCAGGAAAACTAGAAGTTGGTGTGTGGAGAGCACCTGGGAGAAAGGTCTCCACCATGATGGTCCCAAGTTCCTTTGGGACCCATTTCCCCCCCCAGTGTAGCATCCTAGTAGACCAATCTAAACATATTTCTTCACTTCTTTATGAGGAGAATACTCTTGGAACTGACCCTGGCCCTTTCCGCATGGCATTTGCCATGTGGAAGGGCCACCTGGAGCGTCACGCGATTGTGAGGAGTGATCTGCATGACGCACTCACAATCGTGCGATGCTCCCGGAGCCGGCAGGTGCCGATCGCGCACCTTTTCATTTTTGGCTGGAAGCCGAAAATGATGCGTGATTGCACATTCCTTCCGGACCCCACATGCACTTACTTGGCATGCATAGTCTCCAGAGCTGTGCCAGTCATGCTTCCTGCCCCAGCGTAGCATGGGAAACTCCCAGGCTGCACTGTGAAAGGAAGAGGTGGGGCTCTTGCGCGAGCAGGCAGCTCGTGCAGAGCTGAAGCAGTAGGGATGCGAGAGCCTCTCACTGGAGGCTGCTCACGCGATTCCTGCACCCCAGCGCTGGAAAAAGATAAGATGCGGAAAGGGCCCCTGAGTAAACTGGAGAACACTCAGTGTCTAGACTAAATCAAAGTATTAGTTTCTCCAAGATTTTGCTAGCAGGCTTCTTGGAAGAGCAGTCTTATAAAAAATGTAGGACTGGGGCCCAAAAGCTCACCCATTATAGAGAAATGTTAGAGTAAGAAGTTTCCCTATGTGTGCAGGATTTTTGCTAACATTGCTCAAGATGCTCACCAGTATCCCATGGTCTCCTCTTTTTCCCCATCCTATACTTTGCCTTCCATGATTGTGGGTAAGTCTAGTGTAGTGTCCTTCTTCTCATTTACTGATAATAAAATCATCATCAGCACTAACTGCAGTTCTGACAAAAGTAAACCAGGTGGCCTTTCCGGGTTTGTAATTTACAGAGGCCAAAGAGCTCTCTGGCTGAGAATTCTAAATGCCCCTCCCTAAACCACAATTTCAGGATTCCAATGGATGTTGAAAGTGGAATAACAGCACTATACAGTGTAGTGCAGAAAGGCCCACAGTTTTTCCTCCAAAAAGATATCCCCATTATAAAATGTATATCTTTACAATAAATTGGGGAGAGTGTAGAAGCAAAATGGGAAATAATAGAAGAAAAATTACAGTGTAATATGAAATCATTACATAATTCATTTAATGCTAAAATTACAAGGTGGAGGAAGATAGCATACAATCCAAAAACAGCAAAGCAATCAAAATACGACTTGATGGGAGAAAATATTTCTCTGCTTATTGCAAACTATACATTGTTTTACAGTTGATTCTGCTAATTGCTTAAACCATATCTGCATATTTGGCAGGAACTTTGATATCCAGTCTAAAGAATTAACTGCTTTATTGTAATGAAACATGCCCTACAAACCTTGGTCCTCTGTGGAATCACCAAAGTCCAGATGGGACGTAAGCATTTTAGTACTGTAAAAGGAAAGGGAGATTCATAGCTCTTGTTTTTGTTTTTGTTTTTGTTTTTTTGTTTTTTTGCATAGTAAGGTCCCCTCCCCCCACCATAAGAGGCAGCCATATGGAAGCTGCTTCATGGTAGTGTAGTTGATTGGGCAGAAAGTATATTTGTGAATACAGCCACCATGTGAGCAAGACCAACAAGATTACTCTTTCACATAGAGAGAAATGATAGCATTTGGGCAGGGAGGAGTCACACTGTCATCCCAGTCATTTGATTTTGACATGATAATAGCATAGCATGTCACATAACACCGTGATTATGCAATTTTCACATATGTGAGCATCTATATGAAGAAGAGGGCTTTAATGTGTCTCAACATGTTGACTGTGAAACTCAGATAGACAGAAATATGCATTCCAACACACACTCACTCACATTCATGTGCCCAGCAACCTTAATAGGCTATATATTTCTGGGTCAAATCTTGTTGTTGTACTGCTGTGGCCACAGCAAACATGTTTTTCTGTAAACTGAGAAATTACTTTTGCTGACTAGTGAGATAGGTGTATTTTTCCCCCTAGTGATTCACAAAATCAGGGCTTTCCCAGCATAGTGAAGGGCATTCATTTTGATGCTTCTTTTGAATGGATGAATATATTCAAAAGAGTGTCAGCTGCACCAAGGTGGCATGAGGCATTGGAGGGGAGGATCCATTTTTTTCTCACCTCCAATGGAGGAGAGGCCAGTGTTGATGGTGTCAGGGGAAGTGTGCCAGGATGCCAGGCACTGGGAGCAGAGCTAGAGAACTTATAAACTCCATCCACCTCAGATTTAAGGGTAGGGCAAGTCTTATTGAACATATTTTGACTCGTTTAGATGCCTTAGAAAAATCAGAGCTGCAGTGATGACAGTGCTTTGCCCAGGGAAGTGGAGAAGGTTTCTGTGGTCCCGGTGGAGGGTGTCAGGGGTGGTGTTGCTGAATTTGCATCAGTGAAATCTTTTCCCTGGCTTTGTTATCCCCAGGGAGCCTACACTCTGCAGAATTTTTATGAGCGGCTAGAGAGTATGCAGTATGGGTACCCATAGGTAATGGGTATAGTATAGTCGCTCGTGGTTCTGTCCCATGTGGGGAACAGACATTTCCCTTGGGGAATCATATAGTGACAAGATCTTGCATAGTGGATGTGTGGATGTCTTCACTCCTCTTTATCTTTCTTCTCCAAATCATGACAAAGTAGAGTTGGCAGGAAGAAGGAGAATAGCTATGTATGGGGTAAGGTTTACAGGAGATGGGGAAATTAATTGCCAGGGTTTTTCATCTATGTGGCTGTTATTATGAGGGCTCAGCTGTGGAGAGTATTTTTGCTCTTATTGTATACTAGCATATTTATCTGGTGTTGCTCAGGATTTTATTTTCTTCTTAAGAACTCACCAAACTGTCTTCTCCAGTACCTGTAACTTTTCCCCATATTTTCCACTGCAATCTGTATTCATAATTGTTAACATACAGATGTTGGGTTCCGGAGGGAATACACTGTCCTCCTCCTTGCTGCGAGGCCTCATCTCCATAGCAACTGGGCTATTTCTGTACCTGTAACTTTTCCCCATATTCCCAAATCCAATCTGTATTTAGAGTTGTTAACATACAGAGGCTGGGTTCACGTGGGAACACACTGTCCTCCTTCTTGCTGCTAGGCATTTTCTTCATAGCAACTGCCCTATTCCAGTACCTGTAACTTTTCCCCATAGTCCCCAATCCAATCTGTGTTGTCTGGCAACGTTGATGTACTGGCTTTTGATTTTTTTTGCTTTTTGTTGAATTTGTGCAATGGCTTCAGGTTTTTCTGGAAGCATTTTTTTGTTTTGAATTTCAACTTTAAGATTCCTCACATATGGAACTCATACAATCTCCTATGTGAGGCAAGAAGACCTTGTAACTATGTTGTCTATGTCACTCTAATTGTTCTCATATATGCCACCCAAATGTTTTCTGGTTTCCTTACTGAATGGTAGGCCTTATCTCTATAGCAACTAGCCTGAGGCCCAAGAGCTCACTGGCTGAGAATTCTAAAGGCCCCTCCCGAAACGGCAAACCCCAGGATTCCATAGGACATTGAAAGTGGAATCATAGTGCTATAACAGGCTAGTGCGGAAATGGCCCAAGTTGTATCCCGTTAACTCAGGGAAAGGTTAAGGAGGGCTTACAGATTCCATTTCAAGGAATCTGGAGCCCTTTCCAATTTAAGAATGCTTTTTTCATGCAGGGATTAGAGGGTATTGTTAGATACAAGAAGTGTCAGATGGGAAGGTTGTAGGTCCATTCACATCTCTCCCAAAACCCAGTCTGAGTTTGTCACCTCTGGGGTTTGTTTCCCAAAATGCACCTAGGGAATACTGGTTTATTCATCATTTGTCTTATCCTAAAGGGGAGTTTGTTAATGATGCCATTCCTGTGGAGCTCTGTACTGTTCATTATACATCTTTTGATTGAGCAGCTTGGGAGGCGCACGGGGATGGAATTGGGGCTAAATTGGCAAAATGTGATATTAACTGCATTTCATCTTTTGCTTGTTCATTCTAGGGACTTTGAGTTAGTGAGTTTTTCTTTTGATCTCCTTTTTTTATATGGATCAAGCCCTTCTTATATTTTGTTCAGTATCATGCATTTGAAAAGTTCAGAACTTTTCTTAAATGGTCTCTTAGGTTCAGGTCTGGGCAAAAAGGGGCTATTCATTATTTGGACTTTTAGAAACAGGTCAGTGATATTTGTATCAAAAAATTTTACACCAAGAATGTGAGGAGGAGACAGTTAAAGCAGTAATAATACAATGGGCACAAAATGTTGGACATCCAGTACAGCTAGAATGGTGGGAACAGAGTTGGCAACGAACACAGAAATTTACTGCTGCTCAAAATTTAAAAGAAAATTATTATAAACTATTTCATAGATGGTACGTGACACCAGAAAAATTAAAGACAATTTACAAGATAGGTACAGGTCAATGTTGGAAATGTCAAGAGAAATCTGGTACACTATTTCATATGTGGTGGTCATGTCCCAAAGCACAAAAATACTGGAAAGAAATACACAAGAAAATAAGTTCAATTTTGAAGATTCAATTTGGGATGATACCTGAATTTTACTTGTTAAACATGACATATAGATTAGATGGAACGTCAGTCAAGAAATATTGGAGAATAATATTATATATGGTGACGACGGCCTGCATTGAGTACGCACGACTTTGGAAAAATGAAACTACACCTACTATTGAACAGTGGTGGACAACCTTTATGGAAAATAGAAATGCGGACATTCTTACACAAAGACTAAAAGGGAAATCAGATGAAGACATTAATAAAGAGTGGAAGATTGTTACAGATTTGGGTTGGGTGTAGACAGAAGGCTACATAATTCATGATATCAACTACTATACAGGGTAATAATCATTGAAATATCATGTAACAAGTAAAGTAGACAAATGTAGCAGGAACTAATGAATTATTGATTATTAACATTTTATTGCGATACATGGTATAATAAATAGAGGAAATATTAATAATTGTAATCCAGAAAGAAAAGGAAGAAATAGTATTGCATGTAAACATTGCAGAAATAATTGTTTGTTTTATTTGTTGAAATTTTAATAAAATTATATATAAAAAAAGAAACAGGTCAGTGTACCTTTTTGATGAAGGAGTTTTGCTTGATAGCTGAATTTAGTGTGCCCCTAGCTCACAATATGATAGACTGACTTAGTCGTTATTTGGTTTTCCTAGATATTGAGACTGATGCTGTGCAAAAGGTCTGTATTTGAGGATTTGAAGCAGTGGATTTCTGAATTCATGGGGCGTAGGAAGGCTACAGTTAAAGAATTTCAGGAAATAATTGTTCATTTAAATATTGCACATAGGGTTGGGGACACCTCGCAGGAATTTTTTGAGGCATCTATGTGATACAAGATATCTATCAAGAATATGTTGCCTCCTACAATTGAATTTCCTTTTGGAGGAATGAGCTAAAAGTCCTAGATGCCTTAAAGGCATCTTCCAATGCAGCAGGTTCCAATGGTTCTAGGTTATATTTTCATGGATATTGGTATGTCCAGGGGTGGCCTAAGGAATAAGCTGAAGAAGGTTTGTTGTTAGATTTAACATTCCTGGAATTTTTTCCAATCATAGTGGATGTTTATATTTGGGCTGAGACACTGGCTAACTCCTCTTCCAGTTTCTGGTGTGATAATATGACCATGGTACAGGCCATTAATTCCATGTCCTCCAGGTCCCCACGAGTCATGCCTTTGGTCACGGTATCTACACTGCAGTATTTGTGTTACAATATACTCCTCATTGTGCTCCATGTGGCTGGATTGGATATCAGGCTTGGACACAGTTAAATTAATTGTCTCCCACCAACAGATGGAGAGCTTCAGACATCTCTCTCTGGATGCACAGGCTTTTTAGGATCTGAAATCAGGCTTGGAGGGGTGAGATTGTCAGGGCTATCAGCCTCTCTTTAGTTCCCAGTACCAGGAGAAGTTATAGGAAGGTTGGCTTACAGTTTGAACTGTCTGGGTTAGGGGAGGGGCTTTGAGATATTTGCCAATCTTTATTTTCCCTATTTTGCAATTTTGCATCCAGCTGAAGTGTAAGGGCTGAACTCCATAGTCCATTTGGTCTAGCTTGTCAGCACTGGCCTTTGCTTCCAGGGTGCCGGGGTACCAGGATAACATGACCAACTTCAGAATTCACAAGATGCTGGAGGGATGATCTTGGGAGCAGGGCAGAGTGTTTGTTATCTTCTGATGCCCGTAAGAGGTTGAGGAGTATTTGGTCAGTTATTGAATTATGAAACTATTCTGTTTCATGCAGAATCTTTGACTGCTTTTTTTAGTGTGTTGTGGGTCAGTGTGCTGGTTGTGTTGTCTAGAGGGGATATATCAGGTAGAACATTGGAGCCAAGAGATTTAATTTTTCTGAACAACATGCTGATAATGATCCATGTCTCTAAGATAGATCACGGGGGGTAGGGACAAAGGTGATATTGGTACTTTGTCATGATCTTGCCTTATGCCCTGTTCATGCATTACAGAATTCTGTGAGGGTTAGGGGACCTAAGCCAAGTCCTTTATTTTGTCATGCTGACCTTTTCCCCCTTATTGTGTGTCTTCAAGCCATTTCTGACTTATTGCTACGCTAGGGTTAACTTATCATAGGTTTCCTGGGGATGAGAGTGTGTGATGCACCCAAAGTCACCCAGTGGGTTTCCATGGATGAGCAGGGATGTAGTCAACTTTTGGACTGTTACCTCTGAAGTCTTACAGTACTTGGATCTTCAAGGGTTTAAATCTATAGCCCATTCATTTCAGATAGGGGCTGCTTCTATGGCTTTTGCCATGAATCTACATATTGGGTATTAAACTGCTCATGCTTATAAAAGATATATCCAACCTCTCAATTAGTGAATTGCAGGGTTCTGTTTTTCTAACATTATCATCTTTTCCGGATTCTAGGTTTTGTCTGGACAGGTGGCAGGTCCTGATCCATGCCCACAGTATGGTTTACTAGGCAGCATGCCAGAGCCAAAATGGCTCTTTTGGAACTGAACAGTGGTTGAGCTGTCAAGCCATAGTGGGGGAAAATGGCCCTGCAGTGGCATGGTTTGTTCTCTCTTCTGTTTGGGAAACACAAGGATCCTCCTCCTCATATTTTAGTCATTTACCCAGGGAATTATCTGGGTTTGTTGAAGGGCAAGGCCCTTAGCCTTCTAGTTCTGCATGACCTCTGGGACATACAAAATAGATGGCTGAGAATCATATTGATGTGGTCAGCCTTTTTGTTACCCTGTTTACTGGGGGTCCCATGAGGGACATCTAAATAACCAAACAATAAAACATACTTTTGGGGAAGATTAGCTGGAGCACTCACTTAAGCTAGCAAGAGGCAGGGTAACACAGTGAAATCTTTAAACCCAATGTCTATGGGGTCAGGTCAAGTCAAGAAACATACCAAATATAAAAGAATAACTGTGATTTTATTAAATACAGGCAAACAGTGTATGCAACACAATCACACAAGTAACTATGGAAAATAAAGGTAGTAGTGGTATAGATGGATTTTTGAGAGGGATTTGTTGAATTGGGTGATACTACACCTGTCCGAAGCCCGGAGTAGATCACAGCGGAGGTCCGTAAATGCACAGTCTCGGACAGAGACTGAGGGGAAAGCTCAGCGGACGAAGCGGCAGCAAGGCGGGATGGAAGTTCAGAGCGATCCGAGGAAGATCTTGGAATTGGGGGGTTTTACAGGGAGAATATGACTGTAGGTTAGTCTGTACTTTGGGAGACAACAATGAGGTTTGGATGCGAGACAATGTCTCCGAGAGGTCAGAATTTAGCATGATTGAATTAAGTCCGAATTGACAATGGAATGGCCAGTATGCAGATGCAGCATACTTGACAGTCAAGCATCTAGCTCGGCAAGTTGCCTGCTCGGGGCAGGGAGTTCTTTGTATTAGCGTGCATCTTTAATGAGGTGTTTGTCTAGGGAGGTCTCCTAAAGCGAAGATCTGGCTGAATCTGGCCTACCTGGGTGGAGAAAGGAATGTTCAGCAGTCGATGACCATGCCTAGCTCTGTGCTTGTTTGGGGGCCTCACAAACACTTGGACGAGGGTGGCAAAAGGGGGCCAAATTGTGATATTAAAATGATATCTAATATCCCCCAAAGTAAGGCCAGTACACGGTAATAACATTTTCACCTCACCGAGTTTGGCAGAGTGAAAACAATCCCTATTGCATTGATACTGCCCTTAGAAGAGAAAACAGGAAAATAGAATACCCTAAATGGAGAGTGGGCAACTTTCTCCAATTTCCCATTGTTGTTTTTCATCAGCCTAAGCTCTAAAGAGAGGATGGCATGCATTTATCCAAGGAAGGTACCATGTTGTTCCTGTGGGATTTTCAAAAAAGAGTTGAGAGCCCTTTTGGCTAGCCTGGTGGGTAAAGGGACTAAGCAGATGCTTATCCCTTGTCTGCGGCAGACAGTTGGTGTGGGGAGATAAAATAAGAGCACAGTGAACATCTTAGTACCGTTTTGATGAAGTGGAGGGCACTGGAATTGCCTCTTTAGATCATGACATCCAGGGGGCAGGAAAGGAAACTATCTTTGGGGTGGCCTGAGGGCTCTGCCCTCAATTAAGTCCTATGACTTGGGGGTGAGTTTCCTTGGGTCTTCATTCCAGTAGGTGGGCAGACAGTGAGCAACCCAGTTATTGAGTTACCTTGAGAGCTCAGGTAGTTTTCCCAGGGGAAGGCTGAGGAGGAAGTCAGATGTTCTTGCACAAAGTTGCTCCCTCTTCTTGCTCCTTTCCAGATTCAACACAGTTTAAATGGGTTCTAGTTTAAATATAGTGGGCCTTACTCAACCCATCTCCCTGTGTCTTAGTGTCGTTATTCCATGGCTGGTCAGCAATGGACTTAGCAATGGCAATATGTCATGGTGTGATGCTGAAGCAGTGAAAATGTTGGACTAGAACTTGGATGGTCCAGGTTCAAGTCTCCATTGAGCCATGGAATTCTCTGTGAGCTTGGGCCAGTCTTTCCTTCTCTCAGCCTAACCTAACTCACAGAGTTGCTATAAAGAAAAAGTAGAAGGAAAGTGACCAGGTATGCTATTTTGAACCCACTGGAGGAAAGACGGGATAGAAATGTATACAAATGAACCAGAGTAAGAATAGTTAATAGAACATCCATGTTGAGAAGCAATATGACTCTGAATTACAGGAGCTGGTGGATACAGCAAAAGTGGCTGTCATCATATTCTGACTGCGCTTTTCTCAAACCATAGTTTAGGGAGCAGCCTTTAGAATTCTCAGCCAGAGAGAAACTACAAATGCCAGAATTCCACAGGATTAATAGCAGTATCGCAGTGTAGTGCAGAAATGGCCTCTGAAGCATATGCCTGGCTATTATTAGAAACAAGATGCTAGGTGGTCTTTTCACTCTGTTTTTAATGTCGTCTTTCAATGATTTTAAGAACAGATAGATAATAACAGTAATGTGCTACTCTGGAACTTTGGAGATAACGTCTGTATGTATGTATTTAGTACAAGATGTATGCAACAATCAAAATAATTGTGCCTGTACCTCTGAAGTGTCTTTACCCATCTCGCCCTTTCTTGATTTTCTTTCGTCTTTTCTTGATCAACAGCATCAAGTAATCAGAGATGCAAAACAAAACCTGTAGTGCATCAGCAACTAGACTAGTTAGACATGCATTCATAAGAAGGGCATTTTATAAGGTAAGAGTGGAAAAGAATGACAAGATGACATAAAGTGATCAAACAGTCCATGCCTAGAAGCCTCTCATGACCTCTTGAGATATGATCAAGTGAGTACTCAGTGAAAAGATCACACTTAATCAGACTTCAAAAGACGATACAGTCAGATGAATTTCAACATTCTGTTTTGTTAAAGCAGCTTCATCATACCTGCTGAATCTGAAACTTACTCAACAATGCACAATTAATTTTTTGTTTTCACTAACTGAAAATATTTCCTGCACAGCAAGAAAAGACATAACTTTAGACTGGCCATCATTCTAACATGCAGATGAGCACATTTTGTGGGGAAAATGAAATGGACAGTAAGAAAGGATTTGGTTAATTTGTTAGCATGCTTTCTAATTGGGAACATGGTTAGTTCTTAAATGAGAAAAAGAGAAAGAAACAGAAAATTAAAATGACTCCTATTACCTTTTAATCTTCATAGTGTTGTATTAATAGTACTTACTGGAACAAACCACCTGACTAGTAAAAAGCACTCATATCAACACCATATTATATTTTACAAATGACAAATTTACAGTGATACACAAAAATTATTAACAGTATTAACAGAGAAGAGAAGACTATATACCAGTGATGTAGACTCGAGTCAATAGACTTGCACTCAAGTCAGATTTAAGTTACTTCAGTGACTCGATTCGGACTTGACTCAGCAAAAATTACACACTGACTCAACTCGACTTGAGACTTGCATTTGCTGCATTTGGTTCAATAACATAACACATTCATCCAGAAATCTTACAACTTACTGGTCATATGATGATCTGTCTCAAGCCCAAAGTGTGGACATATTTCTCAGAGGGAACAGTAAATGGGCTAGGCAATGTGCTTGAGGTGGGGTTGAGGTCTGCTCAGCAGACTGTCCCTGCTACATATAGGAGGAGTTTTCTAAACCTTTTTCCTAAAAGCAGGATGCAAGACTTATGCCCAGAGTGCAGGGCGCATATCGCAGTGGGGGACAGAAAATATATTAGACAGTGGTCTTGAGGAAGAAGGATCCTTCCTTTTCAAGCTTTTGAAGCTTCAATAAAAGGGAATAAGAAAGTTCCTACTCCCCACTTCTGAAAAAGCCTCCAGCTTTGCAAATGGGAAACAAGAAGGATCCTATTCTCCACTTCTGAAGCTGCAGATGGCAAAATCACAAAATAGAGGACCAATTCTACTTAAATTGTTAAAAATGACTTTCAACTCTGTCCAGAAATTCTGGAATATAGGTTGGGGTACAAAGTTGGCTCTCAGACTTGAGACCTGACTTGAAAGTATCCTGCAAGGACTTGAGACTTGACTTGAGACTTAAACGTAAAGACACAAGACTTGACTTGACACTTGAAGTAAAAGACTTAAATACATCACTGCTATATACTGATCCTATCAAAAATTTCCTGTGTTTCAAGATGGTTGTGCAGCAAGAGAAAAGCCTTAAGCCAAATCTTGGCTCAAGTCTTTAAAGTAAACTTTGGCTCAGTCTTTAATATCACACCCAAAATATAGCAGAGATTGCTTCCACAGCTTTGGAAGCATGCCCAGCAGCAGAGAATAACTTAGCAGCAATGCACTGTAGCCAGGAAAAACTCACCCACACCAATTGTTCTCTTCCATCAAGGAGGCAATTTATTCTTCAGTTACAATGTGTACATATTTACAAGAATCTCCAAAAGGCATTCCAGCATCCCTCTGCTTGCTCTTTCTGACAAAGCCTCTAGCAGACACATCAGGCACTATGTGCACTTGTTGGCTAGCACTCAGCTACCTTTATACTTACACTAGCTGATGAAATCCTGCCAACCTTTGCACTCTCCCCACACCTGATGCAACCTTCTCCCCTGATTGCTCATCAGCATGACCCAGCATGACTCAGCTAAAGTCACTTGGCTCTCCACAGGTGCACTTAACAACTCACATCACAAAGTATTTTCTACAGGTCTGGTCCAACCTTTACTTGACATTTCAGACTATTTATTATATCTGTTCATAGATATACCAACTATGTCTTAGGGAGGGACATGTCAATGTCTGGGTGCTGAGCTTTCATATTATCACATTACATTGCATGTAAGGCATCACACATTCATTACGTTATATCCTACAGCTATTAAGATGGTATACTTTCAGAAGGACTGAACTCTTCTCTTGCTTTGCAGGCTTTGTAATAATTATCACCTACAGGAACATTACCATCTTAATATTGTAACTTACTTATTTAGCCATTTAAGTATTCATTTTCATCTGTGGAGGAACTAAGCATTCAAGGGTTAGTCTCCTACTGGAAGGAATTACTACTGGAAGGAACAGTATTTTTTCCATGGGGTTGCGTCCTGGAAGTTCCCATGCAGCTGATTTTAGAGCATTTGAAACATATATGAGTAAATACAGTTTTTATTTGCTGGCGCCTCATTTTGAAATTCTGCTTCTGTTCAAGCAAATAGATAAGGACATATGAAAATAATTGGTCAGGGTCAAATTTAGGCACTACTTGCTTCAGTGATAGCTTTCTCCAAGGTCATGAAAGGGAGTATTGCTCTGAGGGCGCAAGAAATAGAATGACATTTCTCCATCCCTAAAGAATCACGATTGGTTTGAGGATGAACACAAATTCTCAATAAAATACCAGCAGAATTCACAAAATGGATCCCCCAAATGATAGAGTATTTCTTTTCAGAAATAAGACACCTTGGCTGGTGTGTGTATTTTTCAAAACTGTTTCACAAGACCTCCTGTGCTTTGGTGTTATAATGTGTAAGAATTCAGCTTGTCACAAATTGACAAGTCAAAGTAGGGTACTGTTGTTATGTATGTGTTGTTGGTGTCACAAAATATTGGGGTATATGGAATGGGGAAGAAATACCTACTTCACTGCACACTGCTACTTGGTAGTAATTGGCTGTTGGGTGTTTCTCAGTATGCGCTTGTGCAGGTTTATAAAGAAGGAAGCCCCCCTGGGTTTAGTAAGGCTAATTTCCATTTATGGATCCATAGGACAGCCACCTAACATGCTCAGTAAAAGAGTGGCTGAAGGCTTCCATATTACTGGTGCAATGAATCTGACTGGGTTTATTGCAGACTATTTTGGGGAGAGGTCAGCACCTTGAATAGCCCCTTTAAAGCCTGAAATAAAACCCAACGCAGAATCATTAGATCGCTGGTGTGGAAAAACTCTGGCTGACCCTGCAAAGCATCCACAGCTTCTTTATGCTGTCTCACTTTCTTTGCTAATGGAAAAACAATTGTGGTTCTGTCCCAAGCATAAATTACAGTCAGGCCGCCACATTTGCAGGTTTGACTTTCACAGATTTGACTATTTGTGAGTTTCTTCAACCTCTGCCCTCAGGTGCCTCTTTTCCGGGGGAACCTCCCTCTCAGCAGCTCCAAACAGGCTGCAAAGCCTTTTAAAAACCTGCCTCTGGTCTTCCTCCTCTGCCACCAATCAATGCCTGACCAGCTAGAGATGGCTCTCAGCCCCTTAGCAGTGCAAACCCTGTCTCAAAGTGCCCCCCCATCCAAGGAAGAGGATGGGTGAGAGAGGAAATATAGGGCCACTATGCCAACCCACTTCCTTTCCCTCTCTTTTCCCTGACCTGGTTTGGACCCTGGGTACACATTCTCCAGATCATGCCTCACCTCCCTTCCCACAGACACATACACACATTTTGATATTTCTGATTTTTTTTTTATATTTCTGATTTTTCCACCTTTGTGAGGGTTCTGCACCCCTATCACTGCTGAATGAGGAGGGCCAACTGCATTTTGTGTTGCAGATCCAAGTTAGGAATCTGTAAAAAACTCCCAAGTCTTCTCAGAACTCCTTTCCCTTCCCTCTTCCTCTTGAAAATAACTTGGATCTGTCATCCAACAGGAGCCCCCACAGCTGCTTCGAAATTTGCTTTAGAAAAATTAACAGAAGTTTTCACTTCACACTTTAATAAAAAACAGTAAGTTTTCCCTTTCTACTTACTCACTGTGATAAAGCATAGTTGGCTACAGCTGGTTGAACATTTCAGGTGTCTGTGTACTATCAGAAAGCTGCACCTTACTATGTGTCTTATTTTCCCTAACCAATATTACACAAGTTCTCTATGATTCTCCTGTCCCTGTCTTTGTCTCTTTCTTGCTTTTCAGAAGCTTCTGAATACAGTTTTGCCTTATTTTGCTATGACATTGTTTTTACCTCTTTATAATACAGCCTGCTATGATATTGATTGTGCCACTGTGACAGTCGGTCCTTTGGTTTGTGCTCAGATAGGAATAGTGGCAGCTCTAGCAGTGGGAATGGATAAAATAGGTGTTAACAGCAAGGTGTCTGATGGCATTCACTTTTTATGATTTACATCTCTTTGAAGATGATAGAAATGTGCGTCGATAATGGCTGTTTATTTCTTGGGGACAGCTGTGATACCTTCTTCTTTGTGACTTAAGTGGTGGGAAACCCCTTGGTGCTTTGTGACAAAATTGATTTCCCCCACCCACCTGCTACAATGCACACATATGCCATCAAGTTCTATATCTTTCACTGCCACTGAGCAGATGAATTACAGGAATTTTAGTTCACTGGGGTGAGAAGCCAGTTAGAACTGCTATTTCTTATGAATGCATATTTTCTTGCAGTTTGCCCTTTACAGTCTTCCAAGTTGATTTACAGATTCCCTTCAGCATTTACATTAACGGATATGTTCTCATCAGTATCTATGTGCATGCTATTTATGGGTACAATTCACCTTTCATGTACACAGCCCTGTGAGAAGTGGAAAGTCTACCTCAAATGAGTGGTGCCTGTTATAGGCCAAAATCCCTTGAGTATGCTGGTAAGCACAAGCTTCTGGAATCCAGAATACTTACACTACCTTCTGGATGGTCAGGATCTATTCCTGTATTTCCTCTTTCTTGGATACAGGGATGTACCTGGTTACATATCAGCTTCCTTTTCAAAGTTCTCCTCGCAATGTAAGGCTGTTCCTTCTTCCCAAGAGCAGTCAGAACACACATGAGCTGATCACAAATTATCAGTGGCTGAAGGGACTGAGTTGCTTCCATGAGTCTCCAGTGGCCATTGTGCACCTGGGGCAAGGGGTGTTGCACAAGGAGGTAGAGAACATCCCCTTCTGCAATATTACAACTATGTATGTGACAAAGAGGATTCTGGCCATAAGTTTAACTGAGATAATGGTTGGATGTACTGCCATGCATCCTATACTAAATGCTACCAGCTGATGTCTAACCATGAGTAGGGACATGTGACTATGAGGAATCTGCTCTAATGGGCTTTTCATTTTGCATACCTATGCTAGGCCCTACTTCCCTGTGGGCCAGATGTATTTTGAATCTCAGAATCACACATTTGTGTGTGGTTGCAAATACCCCAGGTTAAAACTCCACAAAGTTGAAAAGTCCATAGCAAAACACATTTCAAATGTATCCCAATATTGCATGAAAATCCTTTAGTGAGTAGGTGGAATTCATACAAACAGTGTATACAGTTTTTAAAAAGTACACAAAAATGCTTACATTTGGGGGAGGGAATAGATGGTTTCATCCAGTAAAGAAAGAAAATGATAAAGGGAGGGAGGAAAGAAACCACTGGTAGACTTCTTGACTGTTGAAAAATGTCAATGAGAAATGTCAAAATTCTGGTCTCACTACTGATGAGAAGACGTTGCTCCTTTATTATATCATTGCACTGGAAGTTAACTTAAGACAAATAGGCAGAAGAGATAGATACTTTGATAGGAACTCACAACTTGGAGTGGCAGTAGTGGCGACAAGGCTGCTTGCACCATGAGTGTCCAGCTCTGGTTGTAGTTCAGAAGAAAACACAGCTGGAAGGAAAGAGGCATCAAGACACTGGCAAAGCATGGAATTTAAAGTGAGCAGAGATAAGACAATGGAGGGCAGAGAGACAAAGATACAAAAATGAAAGAAGGGAGGGACCCTGACACATCTGGGAAACAAAGCAATGAAAAGTCAAGACAGGAAAACAGTGAGAAGGGAAAGACAGTGAGAGAAGTGCCAGCAGGTGGCATGAAGAGAAGGCAGAATAACTGAGGGAGGAAAAGCAAGAATGGTAAGGAAAAGAACAGCAAGACAGACAGAGTAAAAACAGAGAAGGAAAGACTACCTGGGCAATGGAGGGGGGGGGGCCTAGGGAGAAACAAAGAAGACATGAAGCATAGTCAAGAGAGAAAGTGAAGAGGCACAGTTGGCAGTGAGACTGAAGCTGCAGAGAAGCAGTAGTGTTTGCAGGTAACTCCTAAACTGCTAGAACACCTCTGAAAAAAATAATTCATGCTTTCTTTACATCCCTATTGGTTGGCTTCATGTGAGGATAGATATGGTTCCTCTAACAGCATGGTTGGCACCTCATGCACCTCATCTCATAATCAGTGCATTGCTTGCATGGTATGCTAGTTCCAATCCTGTGGCCAAAAGCCTTTAGGTAGATTGTGTATAGCATAGGAACAATAAGAGAGGCAGCGGCAACCATTAAAATTATTCACTCCATATGTTTCAGTCCTCAATGAAGCAATAACTGTAAAACAATCCTTCTGGCAAATAAAGCAAATGAACTTTAAGTGAATAAATAATATATAACAAATAACTTATTCAGCAACGTCTCTTCTTTTTTTGTGCTCACGAAAGGTTTATCGGTAGATTGCAAAACCCTCTCATTAATATGTTCCCAACAATGCCATTATTTTTTTAAAAAAAAGCCTTTTAAGTATTCACTACAAATATGTGTGCTATGAAATTCTCAGTGCATTTGTTAGTACACATGACACTTGCATTATTGTTTCAGTCTCTTGACAATACAGATATGGAACCCACTGGCGCAGTGAGAACTTTGGCTAACAGTATATTAAAATGACATTTTCATTTGGAGTCAACATTAAAGCCATACATTCATAACCCTTTACAACAAGAACATGTGAAGCATGCCAATAAAAACAAGGGTAGTTTTATCCATTTTTGTTCTATTAAATTTTAATGTCACATTCCCCCGATTTTTAAATATTGCAGTGTATAACTAAATGTATTCTTTGTCTTTTCCCTAAGAACATAGTCCTTTTTTAACAACTTCTAGTGGTCTACCCAGGTAATGATTCTAGGCCACTATATTTTGCACAGATTGTACTTTGCATGCACGATGGATCCTTACTCACAATTTTCTCAGATACACAAATGGTGTTTTTTTTTAAATGCTTTTACAGATAGTGAAATCAAAACAAGACAGATTGGTAATACTGTCATTTGTAGCAATTTTAAGAACAGGCTTCCTGAAAGGCCAGTAAATTACCTTAAACTTGAAGCGACACTTCATCTTGAAAATACTTAGAGAAAGATTATCTCTCCATTATTCATCCAACTTCAAAGGACAATAGAGAAACAAAAGGGATTGGTGTGCTGTGTTATTTTTAGTTTCATTTCCTGAAAGCTTTCCACAGCCACTTTGTTGACAAATAAAATCGACTATTTTATGTTACCAAAAATGCCTTTTCCTCATTTTGACAAAAACAGCTTTTTGACCTCATAATGATCACTTATCTTGTTTAGACTGGGAAAGAGTGAAAATAAGAGCTGAGATGAGCCGAACTTTTTCAAAACGCTTGAAACAAAATAAAACAAAAAACCTGAAAGCGATTTCTGAGATTCTTTTTTTTTTCACAGCCCACTAGAAAAAGAAGAAAGCTACATGGCAAATTTAATATTTCCCACATCCCCCTCCCCCGCTTCCTCCGTGGCAAATTGTCTTTGAATATTTCTGTTGTTGTTGCTGTTAGGCCTATGCATGTGGAAAATTCCAAAATGGTTTCCAGACTGAGGATGTCAGGAATCTGTCCCTGCCAGACCACAGCCAGCCAGGGAGGAGAGAGGTCAGGAACGCTTGGGGAGTCTGAATATATCAAACACCAGGGAAATAGAAGCCAAGCCAGGTCGAGGTCCAGTCCAAAGGTTCAGGAGGCAGAGATCCATCTGGAGGGTTTCAGGGAGCAGGAGACACAAAAGTTGTGAGGGCTTGCTAATAATTTGATGCAAGCAAGGAGCAGCCACGCCAGCAGACTTAAGTAGCCCCTGTGAGCACGTGCTGCTCGCTATTGTTTCCTCAGCCTAGTCCAAGCAGCCTCCCTCTCAGAAGCCCATTTCAGCCTTCTGCATGACTGAGGGCTGATGGGCCCAGCTTGCTGCAACTCCTCTGCTCACTGCTGGTTCCCTCTCCATCACAAGCTGGCTGGGGCAACTCAGTCTCTGTTTGACCTTCCAGTGCAGGGGATGTTTGCAGGTTGACTTGCTCACTCATTGGCTCGGCCCCCTGCACAATCAGTTGCTCCTCAATCGCAGCAGCATCATCTATCCCAGTGGATACCATTGCCACTCTTGCCACTTGTGATGGATGCAACGTAATACCAGTAATACTATTGTTAAAAACCACTGGTACCTTTAGAGAAAGAAAGAAAACAGGTTAGCCACTACTGCTTCTAGCGAAAGTACCACCATCAAGAAACTATTATAAAAATTCTTCTGTACGAAAGAAATTCAGTGAAATTGTGTCCCCCACCCATTCTTCTTCCTGCAAATTCCATACAACTCTAGACAACTACAACTGTTCTATCCTTTGGCTAAAAATAATCAGAGCAGAATACAACCCAACTCTAAATAATACAGTATTTTCAGCCAGGAGTACATATACAACGATTTGTAAAAGCCATCATACCTGCTTATCATGTGGCTCACTGAGAGTGAAGGTGAGAGAGGGCTGAGTGAGGAAGGGAAGGAATTTAATTGGATTTGGCAGTCTTGATGAACAACAACACTTTACATCTCCTGATGTAGAAACATGCAGGCATTGTACCTAGTGTGTCCCTCGGACGACTTGCTTCTTTGAGATTATTTTGATTCCCTCAGTTAAGCTGCAAATACTACCAATATGCCAAACTCATATGCAGGATCTAATAGACAGAAAATACTAACCAAAGCATTTCATACTAATCCTTACAGTGAAATGAGTGGGGTAGTGGGTCACTGAGTCATTTAAATGTTTACAGAAAAGCACTGAAGGTGTGCAAATGTATCCACACTCTTGAGTAATGACAGAAATGAGAATTCATCCATCTCTGCTGCAGAGATATATAGTTGTGGATCTCATATACACAAGGGAAGACATACAGATTCTCCCTTCAGACATCATGTAGGAAATGGTCCTTGTTGTATCTTAGATAAGTCCAGAAAATGGAAAGAAAAGAAAAGAAAGCTAAATAACACAGGTTCTTTCTATACCTGGAGGAAAGTTCATCTCTCTCTCTCTCTCTTCCAGATCCATGTATCACAAACCACTTGTTCATCATCTACCTGCATTTTCAAATTGCATCCCAAATTGCTTTGCATGCAGTAGGTCCTGGGTTCACGCTTTGCATGCAGTAGGTCCTGGGTTCAACCTGTGGCATTTCTAACTGGGTCTGGAAGAAGCATCCATCTGAAAATAGTGAGCCAAGCTTCATTCTTTTGTTTCTCGATGTGGGAAAAGGAAAGGCCCTGGAGTGCCTTTTCAAGTCACGGCGGACAATACTGCAGCTTTGCAATGGTAAAGGCAGCTTAGAATGTTCCTGTGCCCTGAGTATTTTGTTGCGAGCAAATAAACATTGGTGTGATGGTCTAGGGGAAGATGGTAGAGTCAGTATTACTTGTAAGGCACATCATTCACTTAACACCATTTTTATCACTGGAACAGCACACATACTGATGAATGCAACTGGAACAGGATTGCAAGTGCTCATCTTCTACACATTTGTTTGTAGTTTTGAAAAGAATCCATTTATGGAATTCTCTCTGTGCACACTCAGGAACCTGGCTTCCACCACATCACAAGGGGAGACAACCCTTGCCAAATAAAGTTATATGTGCAAAGGCAATTCCTATAAATACACTACCACAATCCAATGCTTTTTTAACGTGTTCTCATTGTACATGAATAGAACCTTTGAAAATCATGTGATTATCATTCAGACTGTGCTTAGAAATCTCAGAGAAAAGGCAAGAGATAAATTCAAAAAATAATCAAATAAAAGTAACAAAGTTTGCTGATGTCCTAGATCAGCTGCTTAGTTATGGAGACACAACTAAGCAGCAACTCTTGTCCCAATCCCCTTCCCAGCCCACTTTAAGAGCCAGCAGCTGGATTGGGTGCAGGAGGTCTGTTCAGCTGCCAGTTGGGCTTAGGATGGATACATTTGCCAATTTCAGTTAGTCTTTCAATTTTGCATTATTCTATCTTACATGTGTTCTGATCCTTTCCTATCACTTTCGTGTATGTGTATATATGTGTGTGTGTGTATATATGTATATATATATATGTAATGTTCATCATTAAGGTACATATTTTTCTATGCAGTTTTATCTAATACATATTTGTATACTAGTTTCAGTAATTTGCACAGCTTGATGTTCATTTTCCCTTAATATATGTGTTTTTGTATGAATTTTTTGACTGAAAAAGTACAGAAAAAATTTTGGAGATGTGGCAGTGATGAATAATTATATGTTGGGTCACATGTTGCTTCATGGGAAAAATTAGGCAGGCTGGCAAATGAAACACATTTCTTCCCCTTGCTTAACTTGACATGTTAGTGCTTATGTGTATAAAGCATGAGCTAGCTAAAGCTGTACCCATTTAAACATGTAATGTCCATATCATTTATTGGAAGGGTTAAGCATTTTTTTAAATTCAAGTCAGAATCCTGTATAGGATTTATGTATGTATAAGCACCTTAGTTTTTTTTTCAAGTCTGTCTTTATTTTTTTGAAACATTTCTTGCATTACAGAACTAAACTGAAATGTATTAATTCCATTCTTACGTTTCATGACATAACAGAAAAACAGTTATGATTCTATGTGGTGAATCTTGGCCCAGTGCTCACAGTTCCCATCGACTGAGAAGCAGGCATTCTGAATGACTGGGGTCAGTTTTCCTCTTGCTCAGGAAGTAGCTTACTGCCATTTCCACCCTTCTCATGAGTAATTTCTGATGTGACAAGCTGAAGCAGGGTCTCTGTCACAATTCCCCCTCATAAAGGAGATCACTCATATGAGAGGGAGTGAGAATATCAATCAATAGCCTGGTAATTAGTGTTTGGGGGACATTCACAGTCCCAGCATAGCCCCTAAACCAGATCATGACTACATAAATTTAGGTTATGCATTTGTAATTGTCATAGAGGATTCCAGCCCCCATTTAAGTCAAAAGGAATGAAAATCACCTTACTTTGGCCGAATCACGTCCACAATGTAAACTAGCTATCAGCCAGTGAGATACTTGTACATTGGGGATATATTTTATGCTGTCCAATTAACCCAGCTATTCATTTGTTCCATTTTAGAACTGAGGGAGTAGAGATGGAACACTATTTAGAATCTGACTACATGGTTCCCCCAGCATTATGTTGTTGCATCCCTTCATGTCACTTCCAACTTATGGTGACCCGAATGTGAACTTATCATGGGGTTTTCTGGGGCTGAGAGTGTGGGACATACCCTAGATGACTCAGTTGGTTTCCATAGCCATGCAGGGAATCAAACCCTGGTCTCCAGGATTGTAGTCCAATGCTCAAACCACTATACTACAGTGTCTCCAACATTATGCTATATACTAAAGAACCCGGGTTCTTCAGTTCTTTTAGGTGACCACTCCCACTGGTCTCAGCCAGCAAGGGCAATGGTCAGGGGCAGCGGTAATTGTAGTACAAAACAAGTTGCACCAGTTTCCCTCCCCTGTGCTGGACAATGTCCAGTACACTGTCTTCCAGACCAATCTTGTGCTATTATTATTGTTGTCAGTAATAAATGTTCTATTTCACACTGCATATAAAATGTAAATTAAAGTATTTTGTTATAAATAAGATGTCACAGTGATTGATTTCCCTGACAATAACACTGAAAATAAGTCACCTTCCTTTTATATTACAGCTTTAATAATTTATTTAGCGCAACAAAGTCCCGTCCCCATAATATGCGATGCATCTTTTTTTAGCTACTAAGTGAAACATAAAAGTTAATCAGCAGCAATAAAGCAGTTTGAGTATAAATTATACAATAAAATAGATCAAGTTGATAAAGAAGATTGGACATAAAAATGAGGGGCAAGAGGTTTTGAACAACAATATCAATCATATTAGCCGTGGCATTGATACCGGTAGGATTAACAGGCCAAGTATCATTTTGCTAGTTCTCAGAAGTTTCATCTAGAATTTGATCAATTTAAAACAAAAATAAAAACAAAAAAAAGTCTTAGTTGCCAGAATATATATATATAGAGAGAGAGAGAGAGAGTTTCACTGCTTTAAAAATTGCATTGTGCCATTGTGCCAAATATCTACACTTATAAAGCCCTTTGAACTCAGCAAGAGAACTGAGTACCTGCATTACTCTCTTCCATTATATTCAGTCAGAATGTGAAAGTAGTTGTTTTGGGCTGGGATCAACCCTAATTGTCTATCCTTTCAGAATAGATAATATCTTTAAAAGCAACATTTGAGTTTTTAGCTTAAAACATTCTTTTCAAGTGGTGTTTTTTAAGGGAGGAAAGTACATTCCCAAGAACCTTACCAGACTTTAGCCAACATGCTGATGTTGTTGCATGCTTTTGACTTTTTTCCAACTTATGTCTACCCTAAGGCAAATCTATCACGGTGTTTTCCTGGCAAGATTTGTTCAGAGGGGATTTACCTTTGCCTTCTTCACTAAGTACTATTAGCAGCATAGTGCTAAGTAACAGGATGACTTCTTGGAGGTAAGGAGCACAAGAAAAAATAATTTACCCACAGTGATTTGCTCTGAGGAAGATCACCTTGTTTGGCAGGATCTGGGTCCTTCTAATGTTTCTGGTTTCTGGAAAATATGTTCTGCTGTCTATTCTGTCTATTCATGTAGAAGCAGTGCATTACAAGAGACCTCAGAGTTGTTATTATTGCTGTTGTTGTTTTAGCACATCATCCCATGTGTATACCCAATGAATGGATGGTGAATGTCATCCCATTATTAGTGCGCCTGCTCTCTACCCCAATGTATGCACGTTTGACATTATACTTGAAATGGGAGAGAGGACAGATGGTTGGGGCTAGGGGTGGAAAGTGGAACATTGCTTCCTCCTCCCTGCATTGGGTTTTTTGGTTTAAGAACCAAATTTCAAAATCAGCTCTGGAGAATGCGAAGAAGTGATAAAGCACAGAACACTTCTGAGCATGCATAGTCAATTTGCCATTCACTAATCAGCCAGATACTCTTTACTGTTAAGCAAATGCAACTCATGGCATGGAATTCTTTGCAAATTTCCACTGCATGCACATGTATGGAGCCACTACATGCCTGCTTGTAGAGCTGATCTAATCTGAACAGGGCTCATGTTTCCACTGCTTTGTCCTCTTAGCATTGAACCTATGTTAAAAACATAAACACTTATGCAAGCCTTCCTGTTTAGTCCAACCTAACATTTAATTCCTGGATCACATAAGGAGCTAGTGTATTCCATATGTTTTATATCTATTGAGGGATGCTGCTTTGAAAATTTTGGCTTTAAGAAGTATATAAATACAGTCATCTCTCCACATTCACTAGGGTTAGGGGCACAAGACCCCTGTGAAAGTGGAAAAACTGTGAATAACTCTATGCCCTCCCAAACCGTAGTTAACACACAAAAAAGCATGATCATCATATTCAACCCATTGTGGATTCCTTTGAGGCATCAGGGTTCTTTCACAAGGCAGAAGTGGGGGGCTGGTGGAAATGTGCACATTTTTGTTATGTATTTTTAAAATGGGCATATGCCAAGTGCATTTGTGTGTGTGTGTGTGTGTGAGCATCAGTTTAAAAAATGAAAGGCAAACCCAGAAATATATGTATTTTTGACCATCGGTATAAGCACACTATTTTGTGAAATGCAGATAAGACAAAACAAGACAAGAAAAGAAGAAAAGAGAAGAGAAGAAATTAGGACAAATTCCCTGCCCATAAATCTGTCAGAGAAAGAAACACCAACCTATGGGGATGAAGAAATAAAAAAACTGCTATTTTTGCTTTTGCAATACTATCATGAGTCAGATTCCCACTCTTCCATCTTGATTTTAACTTATTTTAACTTCACAACTCCAAGGTCAAGGTAGATTAAGAGGTTAATATCTAGAGTTAAGCCATTGTCCATGGATTTGTCCTTTAAGCTATTGGCTCATTTATTTTAGCACACAGGAGAATGTGCCCTCCGCCTACATTACTAAATCTGAGGAACTGAAATATGATTTTTTTTTTACTTGAATACTTAGCACTGAGAAACAGAAAATATACATAAGTTGCATATGTATTGCAATTAATTTTCAATTGGAGCTCTAGAATCTGTGGCCTCTTCACAAGGTATATCTTCAATAAAAAGTCATTTTGTTCATTCACACTTTAATCAGGAGCCTTAAAAATACTCAGTTTTCTTCCAACCTTCTTTTAAAAAAGAAAAAAGAAAGAATAGGCTTGTAATTTTAGTTACATTTCTGATCTCCTGGCAACATATTTCAAGGTTGCAGTTACATTTTTGTCCTTTCCTTTCTTGGTCAGGTGGAATATTATGCGGAATGGAATCGAAGACTGTAAAAATCTAAAATATGACTTAAATGCAAGGAATGACATTGATAAATAGAGTGGATTTATATGCTGCATTGCAGGGGCAGCTCTTTCGATTTTGCTCTGGGACAGCACATTCACATTGTTAGTTTTTCCCTGAAACCCCTAGACTCATAAACTGCCAGCCAAATAATTGTTGTGACCGTAGGGTTTATTCACCCATTACTGCTTTGCTGGGTCTCCAGTGGTGAGATGATATTCACTGTCGGACAAACCTGAGACATCTCTCTGTACTCTGAGAAACATAGTTTGTAGTTCCGAGCAGAGATTGGAGCAAACTAAATTATCAGTCTAGATGGATATTTTCTTTTAAAAAGGAGAAGTATAACTTAATTGAACATATATTTATAACTGACTTAAGTAGGCATTTCAGCATTCAGTTAATTCCAAAATTAAGATACAGTAGGACCCCCCCCCCCCGTATCTATGAGGGATTGGTTCCAGCACTCCATGCAGGTACTGAAATCCATGGATATAGCAAACGCCCTGTCAACACCCCCAAAAAGATTTTAAAATACAGTTCTCCAGGAGCAGCATGTAGGGCCGGTTTTTGCCACATTCCTACATGCCCTGGAGCCTGAGCTCGCACGGGGCCCCAGGATCAGGCCTGCAGCAGCATGCAGGGCTGACGTTTGCAGCATCTCTGCATGCCCTGGGGCCTCCGCTCACTTGCTCCAGCCAGCAGGGGTGTGCAGAGTGCGTGATCGCCCGTTCTCTGCCCACCTGCCGCTGCTACCACCCGTGCGGGTGTGCTGGTTCCAGCCAGCAGGGATGTCCAGAGTGGACGATCGCCCATTCTCTGCACACCCACCGTCCCCACTGCCGCCGCTGCCTGTGCAGCCACACTGGTTCCAGTCGGCAGAGGTGTGCAGAGTGAGCAATCTCCCATTCTCTGCATGCCTGTCACCAACCACGGATAACTGAATCAGCAGACAATGAATCTGTGGATACAGAGGTCCTACTGTATTAATTTCATGAGCTAACAGCACTGAAGAGGCAACAAATTTTATTCTTCATCAGGTTCTTCACTTCTTGTTCTTTATAGTTTCTCAGGGTTCTAGGACAAGACAAGAATTACAAGGTTTAGGTGACAATATCAACACTGCATATTCATCTGCTCCTGCTGATTTCTGCATTGAAGATTGCAGAGAAGTTCCCCATTTGTTTCAAAAAACTAAGTTTTTAAGCTCTTAACTTTGGGAATTTTGTTGGGAACCACATGGAAATCAGTAAGTCAAAGAAAGGGATGGTAAAGAGATGTGACTAAAAGGAAAGAGAGAAAAAGAGTCCAAGTGAAGCAATTTTGGAGGGGTGGATGAGAAATAGAGTTTTTTGAAAATAATGTAACTATAGCCTCCCTTAGCTCAAAGCAGATGTGGAAGGGGAGGGTAAAATTATAGATGACAGTTTTTTGTTTTTGTTCAGTCAGTGTGTTTTATCATGGTTTGAAAGAAATGTACTGTAAGTTAATTTTCCCTACTCTTTTCCAATGTAAATGCAATTGAATGGATGTTTTAGCTTTGTAATGGTTAACTAAACAACCTCTGGCTTTGAAGAAGTTAATAAGATTCCAATCCATCTACAAAACAGCTTGGAAGAATTCTTACACCATTCAGTTTTATACATTTCTACTCACTCTAAAGGCATCCCATCCCATCTAATCTTGGAAGCTAAGTGGGGTCAGCTCTAATTAGTACTTGGGTAGGAGACCTTCAGTAAATAACAGATGCTGTAGGCTGTATTTCAGAGAAAGGAACAGACAAAACTATCTGTGAGTATTCCTTGGCAAAGAAAACCCTATGAAATTCACAAGGTCTTCATTAGTTGGCTGGTGACTTGAAGGTACATGCATGCGCGCACACACGCACACACACACACAAACTCAGAAGCCTGTATGTCAGGATTGGAATGTTCTCTTCCAAAGGCTGTTGGATTGCAACATCATGGTACATCATTGTTTATGTTGGCTAGGGCTGCTGGACCTTGCATTCCAACCATATATTGAAGGTGACATAATTCCTAATGGTGGTATGAGTGACTGCAGCTTAAAGCACAAATAGAAGATGTCTGCCTCTTTCTGAAGTTCCATTTTTATGAGTGCATCTGTAATTTCAATCTTTCCTCTGTATAGGTCAGTAATAATGGAACTATATCCTTTGTTGCAAAACAATATTTATTTTACAGTACATCTCACTTGCTTCTGGTGCCTCTTGCATCTGACACTGGGAAGTGTCTTTGAGCCATGCTTTCATCCTGGATGATGGCATCTTGTTGAAAATGCTGTGGTCCAGAAAGAACCAGTGACCCTAGGAAGTTGATCAGTGTTATCTTAAAAGCACTTTCTTTGTCATTACTTGCTCATGCTTCACAGAGACAGATTTAAGTAGATGCTCTTGCAATTCTCTAATTAAAATATGGTGCAGTACTGATGACAACATGGAGACTGCCTTGGGAATGGTGCTAAGCTGGCTACCCAGAACATTTGGTACAATATGACACTCTTAGCAAAAGAATGATTCCACACCATCTTAGAGGCTCTTTTCTAAGCCACAAAAAAATAAAAAAAAATAAAAAAATTGTAGTGATGCATATGTAACTTTCCCGTTGCCCACTCCTGGGTTAGGAGGAGTAGGGCATTTTAGCCCAAGCTTGTTGGCCTATATGAAAATCATTCAAGATGCTCTTCACTGGTTTGATCTATGCATACACATATAGGCCTCATTCCTAGTCTTAGGACCTTTCCGCCCTACACTGTCATAGTGGTATTATTCCACTTACAACATCCTGTGGAATTCTGGGGTTTGTAGTTTACTGAGGTGAAAGCGCTTTCTGGCTGAGAATTCTAAATGCCCCTTGCTAAACTGCAAATCCCAAGATTCCGTAGGATGTTGAAAGTAGAATAACAGCACTATAACAGTGTAGTGCAGAAAGACTAGTCTCAACTAGAACAGATCCAGAACAGTTGGATTTACCTTGTATGTGGATACACCATTCAGTAATTGACTCAATGGTTATCTCCTAGATGAGACTAACTAAGAGGATTGCAGCCATAGTGTGTTTGCACAGGAAAATGTGATCAGATGGGAATTTTAAACATTTGATTTCATCTTGATTTTGAAGAAGCAAATATGGTTCAAACTGGGATTTGAAGGTATATATGACATCTCCTGCCTGTATTCATTTATTTTATTTTATTTTACTTTATTTCCCCCTCCCCCCAAAAAAAATCTTGCGTGTGTGACCAACTTTCTGGTTCCATATTTACATTTAATTACACTATACAAGAATAAATAAATCCCTGCTCTACTTGTCTCAATGGTTCTATCGATTAACATATAAGAGACCATATTATTTATGCTTTAATTAGCAGTTGAGTAGTTAATAGTTTGTTATTGCCTGTGTATCTGTTCACAAACATTAGCTAATTCCCTAATCTATTAACACATTCTACAAGTCCATGATTGCTTTATCACATAATTGCTCATTAAAGTCAGTAAATATTAACAAATCCTTGGCTTGATCATTCATCAAAACATTGTTTTGCACTCCGTAAACATTGTCTGTATTCAGATGTGCCCTTCACATTCTAAAATAAAAGTTATATTTGAAAATCTCAGAATTGCCGGCATAAAATAGCAATGGAACACAACAGGAAAAACTTCAAAAAATAAATGATTTTTATTTTTATTTTTTTTTTAAAAAAAGAAATGGTTTTACTAGTTCTGTTGGTCCTGCTTTACAAATAGAACCTAGGAAGTTGAAGATTGGATTCCACTAGAGCAGCTACTTTTTAAAACATAAGAAATAAACATTTTGATTCTTGCTTTTAACTTTTCAGATAAGAACGTTATGGATTGGATAACATCTACCTAGCTGAATTGTTGACTTTAAAGAACAATGACGTAAGGGTTAGACAGGCAACCCATCCAAATCAGCAAGGTGTGTGTGAAAAATCTTTTTATTCTGATTTCAGAAGGCTCTCCTTCTTGGTACTTAGCAGAAACATGGAGTGCCTGATCTGGGGAAAAAGCAGTGTTTGCTTTACTCTCACTTCATTGACAGTATATTATGTTTATAACAGGTAATGGGGAAAAACCACCCCTTCACTGAATCCCATATCAAAACAGAGTGTGCTGGCAGAGACAGAGAACTGCTGCAACTATCCTTTTCTTCTCAACCTGCTTGGGAATTATCTCCATATAGCTGTCTGAGGGCAGCACCAGCCCTGTCTGGGCTTCACAAAATATTGTCATGGAATGTGCATCAAATCTATGTACCTCCCACACCCATCCTTTCCCTCTTTGTATAATGCAGGATAGTCTTGACAGAGGCACTCTGGACAAAAGTTCTGGTTTAATGCTTGGTCAGGCATCCAGGTCTGTATACCAAGGCAGAACAGAAAGAAATGGGTACCTATTGAATCTTTTTGGTGTCTCTCAAAATACAGCACTGCACCTCACTGCAAATGATTGCTCCTTCTAGAGTTATTACACTGTATGGCAGAGCTTGGAAATGTGGCAGAATTTTGGAAATGACTTTGAAAAAGAATGTATTCTAATGAAATGGTGAAACCATCCATTATGGAGCGGCAGAATGATGTTCTCTAGGAACCAGTTATGAGTCAGTTATGGATGATTTCAGCATGCTACTACATTCATTCTTCTTAAAACACATTTTCTAAGTTCTGAAATATGGTAAAGAGGACCCTTTGTATCTGCGGGATTTTGGTTCCAGGATATGTATTCCATATTGTTAAGTGACAGCAAAGTGTGCACAGATGCTTCAGTGCATGCACATTCATGTTGCCACCATTTTATGTATAGGATGTAGCACTCCAGAGTTGCAGTTGGAAATTGCAGATCCAGAGGTCATGATACAGAAGGTCCACTGTATGCCCATCTCTCAGGAAGAAAAAAATAGCAAAATGATATATCACAAGCACATTGACACTCATTGTGTTAATGTATGTTGTGTACATGAGTCTAGGTGAAGTAGTAATGAGCCTTTTCTTCCTGGACAATGCTTCAAGTTATTTTCTCCCATCTAATTGTCCTTTCTACTTGTTGTCTGTAGACAGTTTTTTGATAGACAAAATCAACCTTACTGATAAGTTTTATGAAAGCAGGCTTCCATATTCAAGTAAAAGCTAATTTTACAGTGCCCAACCACTCTGGGAGTTTTAGAATTCAATTAGTACAGAAGCCTTTTCTAAGTAAGATCATTAAGCAGTTCTCCCTGTGGATGAAATATAACTAACCTTTGCCTACCTCAAAATCACAGGAATTGAAATGCCTTTCAAATGCAAAATCAACAGGTGCAGCAGAATCCCAGGCAAAGCTTCAACTGTGAACTGCAAGTAAGAGTGACAGAATACAGAGGAGAGAATGTATTCAATTTCAGTACCCTAATTTAGAGTTCAAAGGCAGTGCTGAATTCTGAGATCAAAGATGAGGTTTAACCTTTAAATACTTTGCAGAGATGGCTGTAATTAAAGAATGATTTTAATTATCAAACTTTGAAATATCTGAGAACTTCTACCATGTCACCATTTTGCTTTTGAGTTCTGTAGATCCTCTCACCCCATTTTTAAAATGTGAGCTGCTTTGGCTTTCATTAAAGAAGGTACCCCAAAGGCTATGATGTCTCTAAGCAGAGATAAAAGGCTGTGAACAAGGTTAATGTATATGATTTCTAAAACACTTAATGAAATGAAATACCTTTTGGTGAAGTCACATTCAAAAATAGTGAAGAGACAAGTTCATTTATGTAATCTCACAGAAATTTCTCAAACAAGCATCCATTTTCTAACCAAATTATGAGAATGACTTTTTTCTTTTATTAACAGTGCCAGAAAATTAACATAGAAACATAAGAATAGTCCTTCTTAATGAAAGCAAAGGTCCATTTAGCCCACAGTGTTCCCACAGTGATGACCAAGATACTTCCAGAAACCATGTATGTGGTGTTTGAAGGCAATAGTTCTCTCCTGCTGTTGTCCTTCAACAACTGAAACTCACAAACAGTGGCTACCAGTCTTTGATTCTTACATGCTGCTGGCCTACAAGTTCTAAAATCCCCGATTATTTGCCCTGTTCTGTGATGCTTTCAGGTGCTGTTTTTGAACAACATCTAAGGGCCCACGTTTGAGAACTACTGCCAAGCATACTGCCCCATTAGAGATTCCAGTTGGCATTTTGAAAAGAGCCTTTAACCATAGTTACAAGGTTCAGGTAGGATTCTACAGGTAGTCTGGCTCCAACAGTCTAGGACATTGAAAACTAAAAGCACACTCTTTGAATTGGTCCAGAAATTGATTGGAAACCACTCATAGAATCATAGAAATGTAGAGTTGGAAGAGACCACATGAGTCATCAGTCCAACCCCCTGCCATGCAGGAACACCCTCAAAGCACTCCCGACAGATGGCCATCCAGCCTCTGCTTAAAAACTTCCAAAGAAGGAGATTCCACCACACTCCGAGGCAACATATTCCACTGCTGGACAGCCCTGACCATCAGGAAGTTCTTCCTGAGGTTCAGGTGGAATCTCCTTTCCTGCAGCTTGAATCCATTGCTCCTTGTCCTGGTCTCTGGAGCAGTGATAAACAAGCCCTCTCCCTCCTCTATATGGCATCCCTTCAGATATTTAAACATGGCTATCATGTCCCTTCTTAACCTTCTCTTCTGCAGACTAAATGCAGCTGCACTAGAGGGAATCAAATGAAGGTGAGATGTAGATTGTTAAAGTTTGCAAGTTTTTGGTCTCATATAACTTCAGACAGTTGAGTAATTGAGGTAGTTTCTTCAGGTTATAGGATAAAGTTTGATATGAAAGCAAAGAGTAGATATTTTCCCTCACTCGTCCCAAAGTGGAAAGAGAAACATGATATAGTTAAGGAGGAGGTAATTCATCTTCTGCAAATTGGGACAGTGGAGATGGTTCCTCAGCATTAAAAATTTAAAAGTGTTTACTTCTTGTTCTTTACAGTTCCAAAGGGTAATATTGTCCTGATATAAACAAATGAACATAGGAGGAGGTGTAAATAGGTAGGATAACATAGACTGGGTGGTCCAGAAGGCTTATGAAATCCAGACAATTTTGCTGTGCTGGGTTTCTTCTGTTTGGCTCTGACATTACAGCCATTCTGGTCTGCTGATTTCAGGATGTCCTTCAAGCTTTTCCCAGTTGACCCACATTCAATGAACCTGAAGCTTCCTTTGTATGAAACTTGTGCTGTTCTATAATGCTAAAGTTCTTCATTCAACTTTCTTGGTTCTAGAATATATGTCTGGCCCTCTTGTTTAGTAGTTAGATGGTGACAAATCCCAATGATAATCAAAATCAATATCACCATCATCATCATCATCATCTTGCCAGGCTTTTATATATATATATATGTATACACACACACATATACACATAAAAGATGAGACCATAAATATGCTCCATCTTGGCCATTTCCACACTACATTGCTATAACACAATAGCAGCGAATTGTTACCAGTCCAGGAGCCATGCTTCCACATGACATCATTGCTATCCAGCTGCTATCTCATAATCAAGAGTTGCCAAATCACCATATTCTATTTCTAGAAAAAAATCTGTTAAGACCCTCCTATAGCACTTTAATCCTGTCAGCTGTCTTAGTGCAGTAGTCTTATAGACCTTACTGTTATGGTGGATCCAGCAGCAGGTGGACTGTGGGCATAACCAGCTCATCCCTCCCTCAGTGACTCCCATTGCATGGTTACTTTCTAGCACCACTCTGTTTATTTTAAATGTCTCCTTTAAGTCAAAACTTTTTTTAAATACATTTTTAAACAGTATAAGACAAAAGTGCAATAGTGTACTGGGATGTCCTGCTGTTACAACATTGTTGTGTTAGTACAGCTTCCACCACCCCCAAAAATCACCACCCAATCAGGGATGGTGAGGTAGGGTGAAGGTGGGAAATGGGAGTGGCCAAGGATGCTGTAATGTGGAAGGAACACTAGTAGCATTGCCGCAACCCATCCGTTTAAAGGAGAACAGTGCAGAAAAGATAATCTCTAAGCCAACAGCATTGCGTGAATGGCAATGCCGCCATTATAACAATATAATGCACTACTGGCCTCTAGTGCAGAAATGGCCCCTGTCTTGGTTCTGCACTGCCTTATGGAAAATCTTAGCCTTGATGTACTGCCTTATAAAAAAAAAATGCTAGCTTTACTGTATTACTATTTTATCCCTTCTGTGTATACAAATAAATGTAATCCCTTTAGAGTAATGATGAAATTCCCCAGGAGTATTTTGAGCTCATTTATGTATTGGCATTCTCTAGGATGCCTGAAGTACAACACATCTGGGGCTTCAAGAGCTGCTGTAGGAGATTCTGAGAAGGTACTTTTGATGAGCCAATTATGAAGGAGTGAACAGCATCTCAAATGTATACCACACTGTGGTCCCAGTCCACATGATAACATGAAATTTGACCTTCTGATGTTAAGTTCCATGATTAAAGTAATAGGCACTCCACACAAAATGCACTAAATTCCCAAGGATTCTTTAGATTACAGAGAGCACTCTAGTTTCAACAGTGAACTTGACATGTATGGCATAACTTTGTTAGCATTTGCTATCATAGGTTTTAATGGGGCAGGGAAACCATAACACCTTCACCATATATTTTATTATTTTAATATGTTATTATTTTATATGTGACTATACAGGCAGTCAACTACATTTACAGTCTTGGAAATATAAGTGTAATTGTTCATAGGCCTTTTCCACACTAGCCTGTTATAGCGCGATGATTCCACTTTCAACATCCTATGGAATCCTGGGGTTTGCAGTTTAGGGAGAGGGTGGCTGGCCCCTCCCAAAACTGCAAACCCCAGGATTCCATAAGATGTTGAAAGTGGAATCATCACACTACAGCAGGCTAGTGTGGAAAAGGGCATAGAGTCATAGAGCTGGAAAAGGCCTCAAGGACCATCAAGTCCAATTCCTTGCCTTGCAGGAATTGCTCTTTAGAAGTAATTTCCTAAATTCTGCCCCATCCCAGTGTCATTTGAAATACTTTCTCAGCTCCTTTATCAGTTTGAACATGCAAGATAATCTTTGCCCATTTCCCATGGTTGATCAGCTTCATCAAATGTGGGTTTGCCATGTTCCGTATGCTCTCCAGTTTTTGCTTGTGATGTGATCTTCTTATTTTCACACTGTAGAAGTCCAATCTTGAGGGCACAGTGTGCTGTGATACTGGGAAAATGGAAAGAAACCAAGACCAGATGTATATCCCAAGGTGGTTTAACTCAAGCACCCCTGACAGAGTCCTTATGAATGCTAAAGAGTAATAACAAGACATACTATTCCATTTGGATGATATTGGCTCCCTTATCAGAAAAAAGCTATAAAAATACCTCACTATCTATTCTCCCCTTTTTAAGTATAAGTATTACAGATACCACATTGGTGATAGCTATTTTGACCTTTTAAATGCTATGACAATCACATAGGTTAATTAAAAATGCAGCCTATATTACTTCCAGTGTTCTCAAATAATACTACAGCATAAGAGATACTCCATTTTTACCTACTCCATCTGTTTACATGTTTGCCATATACGTAGACTCATAATATGTAGAAAGCCACATACTTGGGCATAATGGAATACAACGAACACAATATTAACCAGAATCTTGAAACAACACAACCCACATGACTATATTTTTGTACACTGTATGAAGAAAGAAAAAGAAATTGTGAGACCCTTATAACTCTTAATGGCTCCTTAATCATACAAGCAATTTAAAGATTTAATGTAAAAAAAAATGTTTAGGATTGACAGCAAAATTAAGGGCAATGGCTCAATTTTCATTAAAGTAAGTGCTTAAAGAAAGGAATGTAGTACCCACGACTTGTAATTGTAAAAGTGGCATATTTACAGCATTATCACTAAAGATTATTAATGTGCGTTTTACTGCACTGATCACTCAGAGTAAACACTAGAATATTGATATTTCAATTTCAGCTTCTTGGGTGTGAAATTTGTTTTGTTGTTATATTGTCATAACATTTATAAGCATAAGAATGCTAGCTATTAAGTTCTATCTGCTTCTCAGCACAATACTTCATAGGTACAACTGGGTAAGTGCAAGAGAAATCTCTAAAATGCAGTATAAACACTGCTTACTTTAATGCAAATACTGTCTAGAATCCTGTTTGGGGCATAACACTAGTGTGAAAATAGTTGTGCAAGAAGTTGTAGTTTCTCAAGGATTACATAAGTTTGGTGCCTGATGTAGCCAATCATTTCACAAATGTGCACACAGCCCTGTCTCTTACTTTTAGCTTGGCATGTGGACAAGTAATTCTCCATTGCACAACAAGTATGCTCAAGATCATGGTGCACATTACGCCACTTGCTGGGTAACTTGTGGGATGCGTTTAATTAAAGTGCTGTATATTTGCACTATGCCGAAAACTTCATAGGATCTTTGCCACCATCATTTCTGATACATGACGTGCCTGTGAGCTTTTGCCAGGTTCTTATGTCAATGTGAAGCAATGTGCTATTCTCATTAACAGAGATCGATCATAGTCCAGTGGTACATAATAAAGGTGCAAGGTTCAGCTCTGAATTTTTTCTGCCTCTTTTATTACCCAGCTCACACCATCATCCCCTCATTCCCTTCTTAGGTACCAAGCTACAATTGCTATCAAGAAACATGAAATATTCACTTTCCTCTATATCTGAGAAGGAAAACATAAATATTTTGCCTCTGAGACAGAGAAGAATCATCTAATGCTCCTTGCCCAGAATCTGTGCTCACAGGGATACTAAGGGAACTCATATCCTGTTAAAGAGATGCAAAGAACCCTTTCTGTGGCTAATGATCCATAGCCACATTTCAAAGTTATTTTGTAGTTGCATGTGTGTATGTGTGTGCATGTATGCACATTGAAAGAGATGGAGGGCATTTGTGGGGAGGCTAATCCACTGCTACTGTTCTTGTTTTTGTATCTATTCCCAAACACTAGCAAGTATGTAAGCAAAACACACGCACGCACACACACACACACACACACACACATTCTGGGTGCTCCAATATGAATTTACAGAGCAAGAATATTTTAGTCAATTAATCAAAACAATAAAGGACAGGACACCCATTAATTTATCTGCCGTACCATGTTACATTCCACAGTTTGTTCTTAGTTGATAGCCCACCATTTTCAGATTGAATACTCTGGAATCCTTAAACTGGATGATCAGTAAATTCTTGTTTGCTTGATAAACTATTTCAGTGCCATAGATGGTATGAAAATGCTGAAGCATGTTACAGTGTGTGCAATGAACGTGGGGAGCTAGTAAATATCAGGTAGGGACAGTTGCTCTGGTCTCACATATTACTACTTTCTATACATTTCTCTTTAAGCTTCTTCGTGTGACAGAAGTGGCTTTTGAATGATCAAAGTCTATGCGCGTTCCTAGTATACCTTTCTTGGCACCTCTCATCTACAGGTGTTAATTCAGTTTATTCAGGTACAGATCTCGGCAAAGTCTTAACAGCTTGATTCTATGTATGTTTATTCACTTGTAACATTCATTCTATATAGCCTCAGGATATGAAAAAGATGGGTGCCTGAGGGAAAGAAATGGATAAAACGTATCTCTTTTGTCAGCCATATTGTCCTTTCCAATAAGTTATTTGTTTAGAACCACCTTCTGGAAACAGAGACAGAGCGCAGATCCACCAATTCATTTTCATAAAAGGGCTATCATTTATTTTGAGAAGATGTTGGTTCCATACTCTCAAATTTGTTAAGCTAACTAATTAATATTCATTAATGTGCATCCATTAATCATCTTCAAACAACTGCCAGGCAGGATTTGAAACCAGTCTGTTGACAAAAGCTAAGGAAATATGAATCTCTCCTATGAATCTCCACATTCAAAGTACACTTTCTTTTAATCCCAAAGTGACAGGTTTCCAGAACTAATTTGTTGTTCTGTGTAGACAGGCTTTAATTGTCAATGTATAAGGCTTTAATCTTCTAGCTTCCAGAAACTGGCAGGATCAACAGAACAGCATTTTATTTAAAGCATTATATTGTATGTCTGAATTTTAGCTTGTTTCCAGGCTATACGGACTATAATTAAATATAGATGATCAATGGCCAGATGATAGATGGGGGGAGGGAGGACGAGGGAAAGAAAGAGAGAGAGAGACTTACTGTATTTGCTACAGTTGCAAAATTTCACAGCTTTTTAAAAATAAGTTTGTTTGTTTTTTAAAAGTCTTTTTCTAATGGCAGTGAGTAGCAGTAAATACAAAATCACAGGATAATATGTGCAGAGCTAATTTCCCTTTCACAAATCTTGTCATGTTTACATTACTTCTAAGAGGTAAGGGTTCTGCACAGAGTTGTACACACTTGAAACAGCATACGGAATGTAACTCTCTCTCCCCTAGTCTCTGGGGAATCGCACTTAAAGCTACCATCGCATCACATTTGCAACAGGTGTCTTACGTGTGTGTGTGTCCCTGTGTTTTCAGTTCATTCTCAGATAAACCTACTGAATTATATATCTATGCAACTGTAAACTCAGAAAGTATTGTAGTGCCCCTCATCATTTCAGACAGTGCAAGCAACAGTGGGACACATGGTCTCTGAGCCAAATAGGGCCCTATTACTAATTTTTCCAGTCACGGTCACAGTGTTAGGCCATTTCCGCATCAGACTGTTATAGTGTTATTATTCCACTTTCAACCTCTTATGGAATCCTGGAGTTTGCAGTTTAGGGAGGGGCCTTTAGAACTCTCAGCCAGAGAGCTCTTTGGCCTCAGTAAATGACAAACCCCAGAACCCCACAGGATGTTAAAAGTGGAATAATAGCACTATAGCAGTGCAGGACAGAAATGGCTTTAGTTACTGTTAAAAATGCACTGCCAAATTTGGTGGTGGTTAATTTTTTTTTTCCTATTAACGCATGAATAGAGCATGTTTGCTGCTTTAAAGGATAATCACACTTCAAGAAATCTCTCTGGACCATGGTTCTCCTTTTAGATGAGGTGCGCCCCTCCTGCTCACCTCTTTTGAACTGGAAGTGGTTGCTTTTTTAAAAAAAGTTTAGCTGCAGTAACAAATTTCAGATGTAGCGTATGTAACCCCCAGCAAGCTTTGACCACATGAAATTGGCCACGGATCCAGCAAGTTAATGTCTACTGGAGTAGATGGCAACTTGCGCTTCCGCAGATCTATAAGTGAGGCTGTATAACATTTATCTGGAGCATTTGCCTCAGTGGGATACACTTCTAAAACTATAGAAGTACCTTGCAAATTCAGAGCAAAGATGTCCAGGAACTAAATCTTATAGTATTACTTGAGGGAAACTGTAACTGCCATAACTATCTCTTAGGCTAGAACTTGATGACAGATAAATCATTTTTGTTTATATCATGCTACTAAATTAATTTATTGCTGTTTGGGCATCTGGTTTCCTCCCAAATCCTTTGGTCTTAAGCAAGAAATAGCCCACATACCTTTGAATACTCTTATAAAGATGATCACTTCAGGAAGTTTCAGGTACGTAGCTTTGAATCAGAGATGTAATTAACCCTTGAGTCATTGTTGGTAAGGATTTTTTTTTCTGCCCTTCATGTTATGGAACTGTCTCTCAGAACAACTGTGTGATCCTGCTTCTCCTGTTTCCTTCAAAGCCTCTTCAAAACCCATATTTTCTGTGAAGGCTGTTGAATAATCCCTGAGTTCTCATTACAACTATTTGCTAATGGCCTCTTGAAATTCTTCAGCCTCTGTGTGGCCAGAGAAAGTAGGGAAAATGTTTCACTGGATTCTGGCAGAGGTGGGAGGAGAAATTCTCCAACATTTTTTCAGTAGTGAGACTCAGCATTAGGAGGGGTTTATAATACAGCTTTGCTCATTTCTCTTAAGTGTTTTTGTTTTTTTGCACTTGCATTTTGAATGACAACAAGAGCAACTATGTCAAGCAGCCATAACACCCCTTTGCATCCTTCACAGTTCTCTCTGCCTAGTGTGCTTCCGGGTCATTATGTTGCTAGTGAGGAAACAGATCCAAACAATGGTGGAAAGGAAATTGAAGAAATCTAAGTTTAGAAATGTGCATTTGAAACAACCAGATGTTGTTTCCATGTTTATCTCTGTCTCCCCTTCCTTCATCTTCCTTTGTTGCTGCCCTTGTGTCAGAATTTACACTGTAAGCTACTCAGGGCAGGGACTTTTTCTCTTATATACTGTAAAGGATTGCGCTTATTGATAGTACTAAACAAACAAAAACTAAATGGAACTATTCAAGAATCTTGGGAACAGCCATCATGCATACAATTATGCCACTAGGACCTCAAGATCAATAGTATCAAAAGCCACAAGGAACTGTGTACAAAGTTAAGGATGCACTACATAGCAGATATATTCAGGAGTGAAAAAAAAATCATTACAGACAGTTAAAAAAACTCATGATGATCTGAACATACAAATTCTCCCTTTTCTGTAAGTGAATGGGCTGTGCTCAGACTTGCTGTTCACAGGAGGCCTACTATCTCAATTGTTAAAGATAAGCTCCCACTGAAGATTAGTGAACAAGTTTAGATGCATTATCCCTCAAGCAATTGTTAAACAGAGACCATTGGGCAGGACCACAAATGTACCATCAATGCAGATTTGTTTGGTTTTGTTGATTGATTTCCACTGACAAACCTGCTTCTTATTTCATTATTCAGTCATTGAAATCACATTTGTTTTGTGAATTATTCATTGTGCTCACATTTGTTTCATTATTCCATTTCTGTTCATTGTTTGTTTTGTTCGTTTTGCTATTATTCTTGCTTCCTTCTGTGGCTGCAGTACTCACAGCCTTTTTCTGTGTCTGTTCCTGAGGGATGCGATTTCCCCGGAATCAAGCATTATTCTAATGTGCAGGTGGATACATTTTCTGCAGTAGGGAAATAAAATGTGCAGCAGGAAATAAGGATCTGTGCAGTTGGCGATATGGGCTTTAATCTGAAACATGGTTGTTTAAAAGAATACAAAGAAAAATACAAAGAAATAGATAAAAGAATTACTACTGTTACCTTTCAGTAATAGTGTATTATTGTCATCAACTGCTTGACTGCTCCATCTGTGTCATTCATACATGCATGAAGATTTATGTTTAGCTGCTTTGGAGCCAACTGTATTGCTACAGGTGTCCTCAGTTCCTACCAGAAGTTCTCTTGTACCTCAGCTGCTGGGTTCACTGGCACCTAGAAAATTCTGCTTTTCATCGCCAGATTTTATCATGACTACCAACATTATATATATTTTGTGAATTCTGATTTGGTCACCAGTGTAATTAGCTCTTAGCAAGTGACAATGTGTCTTCAGCCAGTATGTCAGTGTGGGTGTCTCCCTTTCTACAAGGCATGTGTGGTCACACAAAATAATACATGGTGCAGGTAGATCATAGACAAGTGTCTTCTTGGTGCTGGAGACACCTTCTTCTTCTGGATTCCTATGCAATGGGGAACAGGGCAGGACACTAGGAATAAACCTTGCACAGAATGATATGACATCTGAGACATACTGGGTTAAAAAAAAAAAGCAGCTGCCAAGAGCAACCTCAAGAATGAGCTTCAGTGATGCTATCAGTCTGAGGCAGTGCCAGACAAGGCTTTTATTCCAGCATCATTTTAGTGTATGGTTTGTAATGCAACTTTCAGATGGCATCAGGTACAGCTTGCCTGGAGGTTAAAATAGGTTTTGCTATATAGCTTCCTCTAATGGGGAAAAATGCTGTGAAGTCAAGCTGCATGGAACTCAGGGAACTTTCATGATGTATTGTGGGAGGAGCTGCAAGGTGACTTTTTGGTTTTGAAGGCCATGTTTTTGACCACATCCCCCTGGTTTCCACCAGGGAAGAGAAGGATGCAATGAGCTTTAAAACAAGAGTGAGAGAGGGAAGAGTTGGTGAACTGCACTTACCAGACCTGGCAGGGACAAAACTGCAATTGAAAGCACTGGGAATAGACAAAGGAAAATTGGTAAGTGTGATAGAGGATGTCCCCCACCTTTATGGAATGAAGGAATATATATGTGTGTGTGTGTGTGTGTGTGTGTGTGTGTGTGTGTGTGTGTGTGTATAAAATCTTCCCCTCTCTCTTCCTCCATAGATAAGATAGATATACAGACAGATAGATGTGAGTGGGGGAGGAGGAGGAGGAGGAATGATCTTTTCCCCAGTAATACAATGGTATTCTGTCCCATTGGTATGAAGAGAATATAGCAGAATACACCAAAACAGTAGAAACTAGAAAGCCCATTACAGTTCTGATTACAGTTTACATTGGAAAATAAAGGAGTTGACAATGCTGAGAGTACTTCACTGAATGAGTACAGAGCTTGGAAAAGTTACTTCTGAGGAACTATGTCTCCCAAAATTGTACAGGTAGCAAGGCCATGTCTCTGCAGGCAGGGACATTCTGGGAGTGGTAGTCCAGGAGAATAACTTTTTCAAGCCCAGAGACTGATTAGCACAGATGAGTATGGTTGGAAGTTCCATCAGGGACTCACGTTTATAAGCTATCCATTTGTTTCAAAACAAATGAAAAGAGAATGGAAACTGGAAGCACAGATTTCCATTCCTTTCTGAGCACATTGCTGATCAGTTCTATACTAAGGCTCAAAGCAAATCTTGTTGCAGACCAATGCAAAAGTTTCAACACTCGTGATGAGAGGATAGTATTAGGCAGTGACAACTGGTGGCTTCCTGAGCTGGGGGTTGGGAAATCCCTTAGATAGATCTTAAAAGAAGGTATCTAAGATGCTGAAGCAATTTGAAGTTTAGCAGCTCAGGATGTAACTACAAGGGCAGACATTAAATTGACGTATGTATGGGTCTGGTTCAGGGGCAAAATGAGGACAATCGCCTCCCTCAAATGTGAATTTTACTCCCACTCAAGAATTTTTACCTAAATTTCCAGTGTTCCAGAGAGTGAGACATTGATCTCACTCCTAGATCTCTTATATTTGCTGTGCGCACATTCCCCTGATAACTTTGCCTGTCCCTTTTCTTTGGATGCGTGAACTGTATTTCTAGTTTAAAGTTATTGCAATGCTAGAGATTTGGGTACTGCAGGAGAAACTGGGCAGACAGGCTTCTTATTGGGGGGCAGCACTTTCATTTGTCCCCTGTAGCTACACCCTTGTCAGTTCCTTTAAGGTTCAGACTAAAATCCAGAGCAGATTCATGGCTCCACTAGCATGAAAGCCACCAGCCACCCCTGGCCCCAGGAATTCACCATCAGGGTTGCACAGCACTTTAAGGCCATACAATTGATAAAAACTTCCAGACTCCAAACTTAATAAGAAAAATAAAAAAGAAATCATTAGTTTCCTAACAAACTGAAGAGATTCAGGTAGCTCAGCAATGCCTTTTTGGCATAGGATTATACTCCAGCTTTCTAAACTGATGCTTGCTCCACTGCCAATTATGATGATACAGATGACAAAGAAATCCATTCTGATATGTTTTAGTCCTAGAAAGAAGAAATATTCTAATTTGGTGCATAAATTCCCAGTGACTATACTGTGCAGATAAATAAGATCTTACATCTTTAATGCTGGCTGTCCCTTTCAGTTTCTTTCTAATCTGTTTGGAAGATGAGAGAGGAAATGGGCATGGGCAAATTTTGCATCTCATGGCGGCAAGTGATATGACTGTGGTTCTTATGAACACACTTTTTTTGGTGAAGGATTAGGGTTACATTTCTACTCCAGTTGTCTTAATGATCATAATGCTAAAGAAACAGGAAGTAATTGAAAGTTTTTCTCCTAGATTCTCATCATATATATAAATATATGATTGCTGAACAATGTTACAGACTAATAGCTTATGGCAGTTGCCTAATGAGTTGAAACTTCACTGAGATAGAGGACACACACAAAGGAAATGTGTGAAAAATTGAAATGACAAGGTTGTTAAGGTATCTCTATCATGGTTATGTATTCAGGAAGCTTATTATGCGGGGGTGAAATGAAGACTTCATAAATGTGCAAAACTACTGCGGCGATGCCGGGAATGTCAGTTCCTGTCTTATTTACTGATGGTAAAATCTGCATAGGCACAAGCAAAATCCTACAGGAAATGAAACATTGTATCCCACTGGTGTTAATAATATTAATTTGCATCAGTAACATTGAGGCACCACTTATTTTGGCAGATAACAGAAGAGTTCAAGGTCATACCAGCCTTTGTGAATGTTAGAGAGTCTCTTGTTCTGCTCTGGGCTAGGAGAAGATGTGGTTTTTTTCTTTCTCAGCCAGGATAAAGTTAAGAATGTTCATTCAGAAGGAAGACCCATTGACTACACTAGAATTCTTTGTATGCACGTGTCAAGGTGTCACACCGGAGACTAGAAGGGAAATACACCTACTAGGAAGAAATTTAGACATGCCCTAAGACATATACTTTCCAGGGTGTTGTTTTATTTATTTATTTTAAATTTGCTTGCCTTGGTAAAAATACATCTAGCAAAGAAAGACCAGATTTTTAAACAGCATGGGCCACAAATGATCCACACGTTAAAAAGAGCTTTATAGAATCTCATCCAAGAGAATAGCTTTATAGAATCTCCCTCTAACACGACCACAATCAACTCCCACATTTCTAATGTTTTTGCTAAAGGGATATGCTTCCTCTGTTTCTTTAAGATGCTATGTCAGTTGCATCCTTAAGAGGAAGAAGAAGAGGAAGAATTCAACCTCATATGTTCAGAAACACCTGATCGTCATATATCTTAGGATAATGAGGGCATTACCTTTGGTGCATCCATATACAAAAAGACTTGGGCTTACTTGTTGAATTACACCTTACTGAGTAGCACTCTTCCTAGAAAATATAGAAATACCAGCTCTATTATGTACCAGTCATGGTACACTGGGATGATGGAGGACACTCTGCTTTTCTAATTTCTTTAGCTAATAGAGAAGATTCCACTTTCTCTAAAAAGAAAGAGATTGATGTAAAGTTGGTAGCAATTCTCTCCCAACAAGCAGAAGTAGAGGTTTCCCTCACAAGAAACATTCCAAAATCCATGTTAGGGTAAAGAAAAGAACAAAGAAATTTAGAAAGGTTTAAGATTTCCATGGCACACTACATATGAAATAATACAAGAGTCCTCATTACTGCACATATAGCAAATGGAATCTTCTTAGAGAGAGTTTTGAACCTAAGGAAACTGACTTTTGCTAAGCAGATTTATTGTTTTCACAGATCAACACTAACTAAAGTGTTTACCACTGTTAAGATCTGAAAGACTTGTTTCACATTATGCAGCCCTTTGAAAATTTAGGATCATTATTTGCATCTTCCTGGATCCCGTTATATTTCATCCCGCTCCCACAACTGTATAAATATCCTTTGTACCCGAGGCATTAATATCGCTCTGTACTGTATTTGAAGAAGTGGATATATGTCCATGAAAGCTGATGCTAAAATAAAAACCAGTTAACTGTGCTGCCATATTTCCTTCTGCTTCCTCCTTTTTTACATTATAATTCCATCATAGCTAACTAGCAAATTGCCATCAAATGGTAGGGAATCCTGTTGGAAATCTGCATCTTGAACAAACTTATCATTGGTCAGTTTGAATTTTCAACACTTGAGCAGGTTTGTTGTATTTGGCTGCTGTTGTCACAAGATTCCTCAGTTCTGTGTAACTCTGATACTGCTTTTCAGGTACTGTGGTAACTTGGGGGACTCTATTCCCAGTGACAGCTCATAGGGCCACATTCTCCTTTTCTCCTCAGATTTCTGGATAAACCCTCTCTGCTGTCCCTGGTATGGAAATAGGTCAAGAAAGACGATATGAGCAGACATACTAATGGATTTACTTGTGCAGTCAATATTGTGGGAGATTATTATGCACATCCAAAGAAATTTGATTGCATAAGATTTATATAGATGGGAGTATCTGTTATAGCAAATATTATTTTTCAATAGTACCTCTTAAATGAAATTTCAGATATATGTACATTATTTTGCTGTTTCATAGTGGGAATGATCTAAATGACAAACAATACCCAACTGTCCAATATCATTAGGCCTACCTAAGGCAGAGCTCTAGAAAGCAATTCTCAGAAGTTGTCTTTTCTCATTAACTTTGTGGAACCTCCTGACTTTGTAAGTTTTGTATATAGAGTTTTAAATGAATATGTTCTCTCCACTGAGTGTGTAGGGAGAAAGTTAACAGTGCCATCACCACAGAGACAAGTAATTTGGTGCAACATTTTGCTTACTCAGACATACTGGAAAGAACGCCCATGCAAAGAATGCCAAAGACTCTTGAACAAATGGGCACTAAACATAGTTGAAAATGCTTTCATCAACATTATTCAGTCTCTTTGCTATCTCTGCATTCCCTCCTGTTTTGGCGGTTAATTATATTGTGTTTAACTCTGAGGTTCTACTCACACCATGAATTAAGAAATGAAAAATCAAAAGCAAATGGGGAAAATATGCTCTCTAAGACAATCTACCTACCTCTGCCTAGTTTTAAGACTGTCTTGCCCTCCAGAATTTTCTTTAAGATTAGGAATGAATAATGATGTTTTGTTTTGTTTTTTTTACATTTGTGGATCTGTTTCACAGTGTCAATCCCACCTCTGAAGGTTGGGAGAGAAAGCTAGGGAAGCAGCATTATTGAGTTGGTTATTCTAAAGAACAGAATTATATAGATGCTGAGATACTTTTTGTCTTCTGTGCAAAGAGCTTGGCATGTCAGCTGCGTAATTTTGTATGTATGTTATTTCTGATCAGCTGTTAATAGAAGGAGAAAGACAGCTCCAGTAGACAACCCATTAGATTAGTCAGAAACTCACAGATATTACTGTGTGCTGTGGCGAGCTCAGGAGGAGATTGCTACAATAGCTTGCAGAAGTATTCATCCTGCTTTGAGTTTCCCACATTTTATAGTGTTACAACCAGGAATTGAAAAGATATAATTGGTATTACTACCACTTGATATACCAAAGATACTCAGCATGGAGAAGGTACAAAATATTTTTCCTGTGGTACAAAATACAAGACTCATTCTTGTTTTTACTGCAAGGCCACTAAGTTGGCAGAGAACAGAAGGTATAACAACTGAAAAGCCTGGTGCTATTGGCAGGGGGTGATGAAGAGCCTTCCTTTCTTAATCAGGATATAGGCTCAAGGAAGTGCACAAGGCACACATACTTGGCTGATCCATCTGACTCAAGCCTGCCTGGCATAGTGACTCATAGTTGCCAGTACAAAGATTCAGCTTTTAACTCTTAAGATCTTTAATGCTGCAGCAAATATCCTGGGCAAAGTGATTCAGTGAGTGGTGCTTGACCAGCTGCAGATGCTTATGGATTAATTGGGTTATACAGACAAGTTTCAATGTGGCTTCAAATCTGAGGACAAACTTCATTGCCCTGGTTGATGGACTTCTTTGGGAGACAGATGAGGAGACTGCTACTCCATTTATTCTTCTTGACCTTCCTTTGGTGCCATTAACATAGCACCCTCTTAGATGTGGGAGGTGCTGCAGCACAGTGGTTGAACTTGTAGTTTGAAGGTCATTACCAGACAGTACCACTGGGAGACTTCTGCACTGGTCCATGACAGTTGCACTGTGTGATTTCACAAGTTTTCGTATTATCTCCTATGCTATTTAGCATGTATTTGAAACCACTAGGAATGCCATCCAAAGATCTGGAGTATAATGTTATCAAAATGCGGATGACACTTAGCTCTGCTTCTCTTTTCCAAGAAAAGGTTGCAAAATGCTAGACTCGGTGAAGCACTGGCTAAGGCCCAATAAAGTGAATTTAAATCCTGTCAAACCATAGTTTCTGTGGATAGATGCTACCAGACTCCACACTTAGAGACAGAGACCTTTTTTGGGGGGTATAGTATCCCCCCAACTGAACAGATGTATAGTTTGATTCAAAGCTATCACTGGAGGGTTGGGTAGCCTCAGTGACAAGTACTGTTTAAGGTTGCCCTTCCTGGACCTGAGTATTCTGAACAAAGTGGCACTGATAACATCCCAATTGGATTACTGTAATGCATCCTGCACGGGGGCTTCCCATAATAATGATAGTCCAGAGGCTGCACCTGCTGCAGAAAGCTGTTACCTTTGTCTGTGTGCATTTTGAATTGTACAAAATTTTAGTTATGTATATTTTGCAAATGTGTGTATGGTTTTGTGCCCATCTCCCTCTAGATAATGCATGACAAGTTTAGGCAGTATATGGGTTTATAAGAAAATGTGCATTCCATTCCATTGGCAAGCTTCAAGGACATTAAATGGGGGTTTTTACATCAAAATACAGGTGCAACAAATGTCTTGCCTATCCCTACTTTTAAGAATAGTAACATTTCCCAAACATGTAGTGGTAGCATATGCCAGCGGTGCACAGTCTGCATCTAGTTGCAAGAGACTTGTCCTTGTTCTAGCTCAGTTTGTTGCTTTTATCTTTAAAATGTTATGTAAAGGATAGTTTTCCATATAACTGTGATTAAAAATACTTTTCTTCCTGTCCTCCTCTTCAAAGGACACTATTCTCAGTCACCCCCACCCTGATAAACACACACCATACATAAAGCCAGTGCTTAAAACTAGGGTAACTAATTATTGGAACAATGGAACAAGAAATATAGCATCTCTCCTATTCTTTGGAGGCTTTCAAACTGGGGGTGTGATGTTTCAGAAATACATACTTGAGCAAATCAGATGATCCCGACTTGATTCAGGAATTAGTTCATAAGATGCATGTGTGAGAGAGAAGGTCAAGGTATTAAAGCACAAGTGGTTCTGCCTTGTTTTATAAATTGTGCCATTTATTACAAAGTTGTGTTTGGAGTGGAATATGCAATACTGAAAGACTTGGTGTCCCTGACTATTGTCAATATTTGTGTTCACTGGCATGTGAGAGCAAATTCAAATGTGTGTGTTCATATTTCACTGTCATCACTCATTACTCCTGTTAACACAGGAACGGGAAATATACAGTCTTTCAGATTTTGTTGGCCTTCATTTGCCAGTAGCCCAAGCTAGCATAGCCAATGCCAAGGAATGTTTAAAGAAACATGTATGGGAGGGAGGTATCAAAAGCCCCAAGTATCCCAATGAGGCCTAAGCATGCTCAGTAGCTACAAAGTGTTTATTCTTTGGGAAAGAAAAAAAAATATGGGAAACTGGGGAAGGGCTGGTGGTGGAATGTGCCGCTTGAAGGGGAAGGCTGACTGAATGCTGGAGAGAAGTATTGCCAATGGGAAGAAAAATACCTTCCAGCATTTTGTTACAGGAGGTTCTGTATCATAAAAAATACAAAACTGCAAGCTACTTACACTGAAAACTGTTGTGCTTTAGATGATAGAACACATCTCTATCTATGGTGTCTGAGTTGTATACACAAGCCACTGAAAGAAGGACAAATGCACCTGTAGTTTTCTTCTACATGGCACATCCCTGCCATTATTTCATCTTGGTATTTTCATACTGCAGCAGTACCTGACCTCTGCTGTAGGATTTGTATGCTTTGATATAATTAATATGAGAATGTGGGTGAGACAGTTGACTAGGAACTACACGTGGGCTTCAAACATGGTAGCATTTTACTTTTTAAAAATGTATTCTAGTGCAGTTCCAAGATTTCTTGTACCAGCTCTTAAGGCAAGGGTGGTAGGCAACTTGGCTCCTTGTAGATGTTTGGGATAACAACATCCTTCAGCTGCAGTCAGCTTGGCTAATGGTGAGAAATTATAAAGTCTAGAACACCCAGAGCTGCATTCCAAAACATCTTGAGTGCCCCAGAATGTCTCTCCCACACTTATAGCAATTAGACTTCTTTAATGCTGGGTCTTTGCAAATCCATTAAGGGGAACTCTCTTAGGCCTACCTGAGGTCGCAGCTTGGTTCAGCATGTCTAAGGCTAGATTGTTTGAGACATAGAGGCTTCAGAAAAAAGGAAACTCTCAGAGCCCAGGAGGAATAGCTGAGAGGCTGCCCCAATACAGAAAGACGGTGCAATATGATGCAGTTGTGTAGGGCCGTGGGACAGGGGGGCAATTTGCCCTGGGAGGCAATGTTTCTGGGGCATCCCAGCCCATAGCCACACCCCTGCGTGCCCTGGCCATGCCCCCATGCACCATAGCCACACTACCACGCACAGTGCTGTAGCCCCTTCCCCTCCAGCCCCCCTTCACACACTCCAAGCTCTGCCACTGATATGGTGGCTTGAGTGTTATACTAGGACTCCTGGAGACCAGGATTTGAATCTCCACTCAGCCATAGAAACCCATAGTTTCACCTTAGATGAGTTAAACTCTTTTAGCCTCTGAGACAGGAGTTTACAAAACTCCTCTGAATAAATCTTTCCAAGAAAACCCTGTGAAACGATCACCATAACTCAGAGCCAGCTTGAAGACACACCACCACTACCATTGTGCCTTCATCTCTACTGTTTGAGGCAGTTAGCTTATTTTGCCTCATGATAGGGCAGACCTTATCCCCACATCAGTTAGAAAGCAAGAGAAATACATTCCCAGTTATTACCTGGTTAAGTATCAGCTGGCCTTTGGCTATTTTTTTTAAACCCCTCTTTGTGCAACTTTGTGAGTTAATAAAGCTATTGCTTATTTAGCCCGTATATTGTCTTCCTCATTCCAAGAGTGGGGAGAATGAGGACTCCTTTTCCACTGGATGGTATTCACTCATATGCTGATCTTTCACTGTTTGCTTCTTCAAATGCTTATTTGAGCTGAGAAGCAGCGCAATGCTAAAAATAAGATTGGTAAATTATTCAATATGTTTAAATTTAAAATCGCAATATTTGTTTTTTAAATGATAATAACCTTAAGGCCTAAGCAGCTTTATCACTTTTCAAAGAAAATTTATAGGAATGGGGTGGCAGGGAGATAATGAAATATATCTGTGGCAGACGGATGGTTAAAGATTTCAAGATGTGTACGATTCATAACTGTTTGCATTTTATAATGGCTTCTACAAAAGACTTGGAGTTTTGTGAGTCACGCTAATGTCATTATTTTTCTGCAAGGCCTTGCAGAATTTTAACAGCATCATTTTGGCTATTCAACAATCTTTCTGCATTCATTCATGTATCCTCTGTCTTGGCAGTTAGGATAAAATGCACTTGTCAAAGTTATACACTGTTATGCATTTTTCTTGTTATGTTAATGAGTGGGGGAGAACTCTCATGAAAATTTAAAATATTTTATTGAATATGAATTGAAAAGACAAAAGCAAAAATAGAAAGAGTTGCTCACTGCAAGGTAAGCTCGGAAGGGGCTTGCCTGGGGAGAAAAAGCAATGTACATTTGAGCTAAACATATTGAAATAACATTCCAAACTTTTGGCTGAAATGGAAAGATACAGTTAGTTCATAAAAAGCAGCAGAGCTATTTACACAACACAGTCACTGCTGCTGGTCTCTAAAGTATAAGGTCTGTATGAGCCAAAAATAAGATGAATTGCTTTAGCTGAGAGCAACCACAAAAGTGAGGATAAAAGCACTTTTAATAGAGGTAATGAAGGTCCGATTAGTTTGTCACATGATGACACCGATCCTGCAGTGTATCACTTTATATGTATCCATGCAGGTGTTGATACAACTTTGTCCATTTTTAAAAAAACAAACAAACAACAACTCAGTTCCAAGTTGGCATCTGCATAAGGAAAACTAGAGGTCAAGAAAATGATTCTGGACTAGCCAGCCCCTTAGTATTTTAGTTGATTCTCTTTTGGAAGTGTTTTTCCTGTTCATATGTATATGCTAATATAAAGAAACATATGCTTAAAGAGAAGTCAAAGTTTCCTTTTTTGGGGACAACTGCTCCCCAAATCTATCCAGCATGGCCATATTCCCTAAACACTACCACTGAACTGTGCAATAACAGACCATTCATTATGTAATCTGTTGTTTGTATAGACTGTACCTGAATCTAAAACTAGCATATTATTTACTGAAGGCCCTTTTCTTCTGTCAGTAGCATCTGGTGGCTTCTCTGTTGCTTGGGCAGTGAATCAGTGCTGGGATTTTGCTCAGATTTTAAAGTAACTATCCAAGGTTATAATGAAACAGAGTAAGTTCTTCCACCACCTCCTTATTTAAGGATTTTGCAGAGCCATTGCTGCTCTTCAGTTAAGCTGTTATCTGTTAGAAATTCCCTAACCAACTTGATCTCCAGAGCTTCCAAATTTGTGGGCAACAGTATTGGCCTAACAAGCAAGCGTGGCAATCCCTTTAAGTAGTTTTAAGCAATAGAATTTCAGATATGGAAAAAGAAACTTGTGGCTTTGTAAAATACATTAGGCTATTGATTTATGTTATCAAAGCAGAAATAACCTATTTTTTTCCCTTTTTTAAATTTTCCGAGATAGATTTTCCTAAAGAACTTAGAATATAAACAGATTTAAGTTCCCCTTGAGGAGGAGAATAGACATGCCAGTCTAGAAACAGTCGTATGAATTTACAATTGTAAAGACTCAAATATCTTGTATAGTATTATGACATAGTCATCTGTGAAGAGTGGTTTGTGAAGATGATAGAAATAGCTGAAATGCCTAAACATACTTGCAGGCTGGAAAATAAAATGGCTAGTAAATTTTATAAAATGTGACAATTCTTTAAAGAATTTTTCCAAGGTAAATTCTGTAACTCCTATGGATTCAAAGGTTAATTAAGTGAAAGACAGTAATCTATGTTAAAAAGAAAAGTGATATTGGATACAGATAGGATCAGCCAATAGTTGTCTGTTTATTTGTCTGTTCATTGTTTAATGATTTTGTAAGATGATAATATGCTTTATATGTTTCCCTGACAATGTATTTTGTAAGAAGGAAGAAAGAAAATAGTGATGTCCTCTATTTCCTTAGTTTACATAATACGTTCACGATAATGATTTTTAGGTTAAAGAATGTGAGATTACTCAGAGGAATTCTGTATATCATCTTTTACATCTCTAACAGGCATTTGTGGAGAAAATAATATTTTCCACAGGTTTTGGAATGTAAGGCAGCATCCTTGGCTTGTTTGTTTGTTTGTTTGAATTTCTATAGCAGGCATTTGTCTAACCGGGTAAGAAGCGAATATTTAATATAGCTTATTTAATATTTAGAGAGGAGGTTCTTTCTCCCTGTTTTATATGAACATTTAAGGATAGTTACCAGCTCATAAAACCATCAGCCGCAATAAGGCCATCAAAGACAGCTAGGTGTGACCTCAATGGAAGCTGTCATGGATGGTCGTTTCTATGTCATCTCCAACATCTACCTGTCAGAGGTGAGTCTAACTGGTCCCTTTTAACTGTCAACAAAGATTTTCTCATCCAATTGGGAATGAGATTTTATTTGTAATCTATATGAGATCACTAAGTAACCTGCCACTTGAGCGTGGAACTGGGTTCCATTATTCTGGTTGCATGATTAACGACTATTGAAACAATTAAGTAATTGTACCAATTAAGTAATCTCAGTTTTCTGTGTTTTTGTTTTCCATCTCTCATCTGGACTCCTCTGTATTTACCGTATTTTATCTTATATTTTGAGTTAGCTTGGATAAACACCTAGAACCAGATTGCAGGCTAGTACTTTTAATAGTTTGCTGTTTAACACAGAGACATTTGGCATTTTACTCTATGAAGACACTGTTGTTGTTGTTGTTGTTGTTGTTGTTGTTATGCGCCTTCAAGTCTTTTCTGACTAATGGAGACCCTAAGGTGAACCTATCATGAGGGTTTCTGGGGGCTGAGAGTATGTGATGCGCCTAAGGTCACTTAGTCGGTTTCCATGGCCAAGCACAGAATCAAACCTGGTCCTCCAGGGTCGTAGCCCGTGTTCAAACCACTACACCATGCTAGCTCTCGTCACTTTCATTTTTACTTCCAGTATAGCACCTCAAGGCCTTAACTTCAAAATTTAAAATACAAAACAGCTAATAACACAGATCCCTATCTCCAAACCATGTTCAGCATCCTAGATAGCTTTGTTAGCTTCAAAGTAAAACCAAGAGTGGATTCACCATTCCACTGAGATTGGATAGACCGTTCTCTGCCGTCTACAATTTCCACAGCAGAGACAGCTCTATACAGGGGAAGGTTTTTAATCTACTCTGAACACACAAAAACATGACAGTTCAGACTAATCACCTGCCAAAAGCTGCTTGCATGCCAGCTGCTGCTCCTTGTCACTGTTGGCTGCACAGAGCTGGTAGTATCAGGATGGCACCTTTTAAAAGAACAAGGACATAGCAAGGAGGAGGCAGCTTCGTGATGGGGGCAGCTTCAGCACTTAGCCCATCTCAGGCAGCAGAAGAGCTTGGCCTCTCACTGAAAGCTTATTACAGGTTCCTGTTTGGAAATGATAAAATGTGATGGACTAGTGAATGTGCCATATTTCATGGAAAACATGGTCCATTTCAAAACCAAGGAAATTAGTGTGAAGTACTTTAGAATTATTCCTAAATATTGATTTGTTTCTTACTTTCGTAAAAAGAGAGAATCATAACAATACAGCCTACAAATTTTAAAATATTATTTTTGAAGGACAAAAGCTCCACTGCATTTTTTCACTATTTATTACTCTGTAAAGATTTAGTGGTAATAGGTTCCTGAATATTGGATTGAAATCATTAATTTTAATGGTTATAAACAGATTAGATTTTTATAAGCAATGGTTTTTTTTTCACCAACATATTAATAGTATAGTCATACCCACCTCTTTACTGGTTTTCCCTCCATCAAGGTCAAAGATTGCATTTAATTTAATTTTGTTTTAATTATGACTAACTATTCCATTCCCAATTAAGTAAATTGCTACATGGATTTCATTTCATCATTCCCATTACAGAAGACCTTTTACCCCTCTGGAATCAGTTCTTATTATGTGAAAACAATCAAACACCAGAAACATGTTGCTTAATTACTGCAGACTGCAGAATGGTGGGAGAGCATTTCATTACAAAATTGAGGAGGTGAAAAAGAATGAGATTAAGAAAAGGGAGAAGAAAGGAAAAGAAAAGGAACAGGCATGAGCTAAATAGATGTAAACAAAGGCTTGAACAGTGGGAAATTACAAAAAGATGTGAATAACAGTAATAGTGGTAGTGGAAGTGGGTTTATGCCCCCCTCCAAAAATAGTGATAAGGTTTATTTTTAATCTAATTTCTTTTGGAACTTCTCCATTGTTTTCCTCTTTGAAACTCCCTTCCTGCTGTTAAAATTCAAAGACAGAAAGAGATCCAGGTTCATGTAAATGCTGGTGCTTGATTGTCTGTTGCGAGTGTCAGTGTGAGCTCAGCCCACTTCTCAACAGCAGCAATGAAGAATTAAAGTACTGTACTTCAGAACCTTTTAGGCAAAAAATACTTAAATTCCATTCTCCCTTCTTTTTTGTTTCCAGTTTCCACGCTGTACTTTGCTTTGTTTCTCTCTCTTTTTATCTGCTGTCATTGAAAAGGCATCATATTTATGACAATTTCGTCTTCCTCCTCCTCCGCCCACAATTATTACAATAATTCCTCCCTTCGCATATTATGTTAGGGGTGGAAAATTTCTGGTCTTCCTGGTTAGAGCTGGGAATTAAAAAAATATCTGGAGTGCTACAGGTTTCAAAGAAATATTGAAGTATTGAAGACTAGGGGCCTTTCTACACTATACTGTAGAATTCTGGGGTTTGTAGTTTACTGAGGCCAAAGAGCTCTCTTGCTGAGAATTCTAAAGGCACCTCCTAAACTGCAAACCCCAAGATTCCATAGGATGTTGAAATGGAATAATACCACTATGATAGAGTGGTGCGGAAAGGCCCTAGGAGGCCATAATGGACCCCTAAGAACATGAGGGGCAGCCTCCCCAAAACAAAGCAAACAAACCCCCTCACATTTTCCCCCACCAAAATGCCTCTCCAATATGCTAGAGGCTTGGGGACAATTTTACCATTTTAGGTGCAGGAGAAAACTTTTTTCAATAGCAAATGACTGGAAGAACAATTTCTGGGTTAATTCCTGTTACAGAAAGGTCTTCCCCTAGGCCTAAAAATGACCTGGTGGAAAATGTGAAAAATTGCCCCTCACAACCTCTGGGGTATAAGCAAGAGTATGCAATCATTCAAAGGTTTTGAACTATTACTGTTATCATTCATGGCCATCGCAGATGTGGGATAAGGCTGGTGGGAGCTGTAGTCCAAGAGGGCACCAGATTGCCTAACCTTGCCTTATAGTGACTGGGTGGCTACACCTAGTTATGTTAATCTCAGAGAAGTGAAATAAGAGGGACATAAAATATTGGAATTAGGGGTACAGACTCTGGGATATGATTTCATACAGAGAGTTTCATTTTGCAACACTGAAAAGTTCTTTGTAAGGGACATCAGAAAAGTAGCATGCCTATCCTTTGCTGTCACGTAAAGGGCATACCTTGTCATGAGACTATGGAGTTTTTGTCACTGGCGTGATAATGTTTGTTTCTGTTACAAACACTTCTGCTTGACCTTGTCTCTGCATTAATGCCAACATGGACCTATTTCTGGATTGTTATTATACATGCTTAGAAACCAGTACAATTACAACATATATAGTTTTGTTATGAATCAAGAGCTAATTTTGAGCTCATGCCACCTCCCCAGCCACAATTTTATGTCTGTTTCCTTTGAATATCACTTTAGTTTGATTTTTTTTCTCCCATTGTAAATGTATTTGACTATGAAATGAAATGCTGCTACAAATTTTCAAGCGATTACTGCAAGGTAGAAAAGTAATTTTGTACTCAATCCTACAAAATGCTGACAGCTGATGAATGAAAGATGTTCAACATCCTCAGTCATGTTGTGATGTCAGTTAAGTGCACAAAACACCATACAAGAAAAGGGGGGGTGGATTTGACTCGAAGCAGATAATATTCCAGCAAGGACTTTGACATCAGCATAAAGAGCTGATGAAGTGTGAACAGCTTCATTACCTGATTGTAGACCTACGGTTTGAAAATGCTTTGTTTGGCAGAATTATCAGTGGAAAACACATCCCAAATGTTCCCAGACAAATGGAACCAAACCCATATCTTCCCAGACATATCGAAACCACAGTGACTTGGATTCAGACTAGTTCATAGAAGGGATTCTGGTCCTGTATAGGAGTGTTGAGGAACCTATGGTCTTTCAGATGTTCTAAGACATAAACCCCCATTATCTCCAGCCAGCACAAAAAAATTGTGTGGCATAGTTGAGATCTGTAATTCAGCAACATCTGGAGTGCCATCAGTTTCACACACTTGCAATAGAGATTTCTGTCAAGGAATGGGTAAGTGAACTGTTTTTTAAAGAAATTGTTTCTTCTTCTCTTTGAAGCCTCCTGTGTCACTTCTGATATTGTTTCAGGAGGTCTTCCAAAACTCTGGAGCCACTGGAGTGATTCAAGGAGCTGAAAAGAATTGAGAATTTGGGCATAATTTCCTTCCTCTACCTCCTGTAAGTGGGACCTTTTCATGAGTGAAGCTCAGGTTCCATTCTGTAGGTCTTCGTTTTAAATGAAAGAATAGGAGAAATTCCTTCAGGAAATTTCTAAATAAAATTCTGTTTCCAGAATCATGTTGTATGCCACAATATGATAAAAATAATGGTAACAACAACCACAACAACATCTTCTTTTTCATTTTTAAACTAGGAATATATTCCTGGAAAGGGAATTAGAATGTATGCAAAAGATGAGATACTCATGTTTTAGTTTTTTTCATGCTTGACATATTTCTCTATGTCTAGATTATTGTTTTTAAGGCAGTAGAACACCACAAAAGATTGGATACTTATGTTTTAAGGTTTTTTTCATGTTTGACAGACTTTCTTCTCTGTGGCTGGCCAATAGGTTTTAAGACAGTTGAAGTTGCTGTGATAGAGGCATTATTTCCTGTGCTGTTACATTCTGATTTCTTTTGTCCCACTATCATCTGTCAAAGTGGGCTTGCAAGATTAGAAGAACAAGTACTACAAAATTTATAAGCAGATATGACAGTGGGATGAGCTGCTCACACTAGGGCAACAATGCCTCTGTTGTACAGCCCATGAATCCAGTGGGAAAAAAATATCCCCATCACTCATTTTTAGCCTACAGTCCAATGTGGCTGCTGATGTGTTAAGACAAAATACAAAAAAATGCGAGTGGTACCTAAAGAGAAGGGAGAAAACCTGGCAAATGTAGTCCACTGCAAATGACCTGAGACTGAAGGCACTGGCAATAGAGATCCTGGTGTGTTTTGTTAGGTTCAGCCTGTAATCAAGCAAGCTAATTTGTACTTCCCAGAATTTTATGTGGATTGGACCATAGTTGTCTTTCAGACTGTATGCTTCTCCCATTGGTTTTGTACAGAAGTTGGAATCAGTATCAAAAATAGGTACAGTTTGGTAAGACAAGAGAAAGAAGAAGAATGTGAGGTGAGTGGAAGGAAAATTAGATTTGACAATATCAGAAAGCAATGGATCAGAGGAGTCCTAACTATTTGCCTCTATATATAATGCCCCTGTAGGCACAAAGTTGTTTCTGGAGGTATGATTCCCATTTTACCACTGCCAGCATCTCCAAATCTAACGAGGCAGTTAATTATGTACAAAACTGCATATTTGACTGAAAGAGGTTTAACGTATACAAAATGTGTAAGTGATCAAATCAGACCTCTCATTAGAAGGCAAATTGACTTAACTCAGGCTATGGTATATTGTATTTGGTGATATCATGAGACAACCTGACTCATTGGAAAAGATAATCATAAAGTAGAAGGCAGTAAGAAAAGAGCAATACCACATTATAGATGGATTTACTCTGTAAGGGAAGCCATGGGCCTTGGTTTTGTAGACCTCAGTTCACCATAAGTTGGAGCTGACTTGATGACATATTTTTTAAAAATTTGCATAGGCAAATAAATGTGAATGCATTATGTGCTTTTGTATGTGTTTAAAAAGGTAATTTGGAAAACACTGCAGATACTGGATGAAACAGATTTATGACTGAGGTCAAGTGAACCTTATACACTGACTCATCCATCCCTAATGGGAGACAACAGAGAAGTTACCTGAGTCTGTCAAGTACAGCATGGTATAGGGGTGAGGTCATGAGGAGTGAGATTGACTGGGCATGTTTTTACAACCCTGTACTTATCTAGAGTAGTCTATGAATTGTCTATAGTCTTCTGCAACTTCATTGCTGGTAAATATGGAAAGAGAATTAATAATGGAATGCAGCTTCAGTTGCAGTCCACCTATCAAAAAATTTAAAAACAGAATGGACAATACAAAAAGGTACTTAAGCTTCCTATTAAAGAACTTCCCTTTTCTTTTCCAATGAACATGAAATTGACTTTCAAGATGCAATGCTAAAATCCTGTGGAAGTTTTATAAAATGTTAAGAGTGAAAAGAGCATCTTGGAAACTATGTTATTTTGTTTGCTTTAAATTCCAATTAGGGAAGCTTTGATGCCTGTCTCATGTGTGGGTTTGATCCATTAACTGGAGCTAGTGGTTTTCTAATTAGAAGCAACTTTGCTTTCAGTGGGATTTGTTCCTTCTTCTTTTTCTTCTTGTCTGGAGGCTAGTTATGTAGAGACTGGCGTGTTAATTGGAGCTCCAAGTCTTTTGTTTCTTGGGTCAGCCATGGCTCTTTGTGGGGAGAGGGTGGGTATAAGCTAAGATGAAAGCAGTATGTTCCTTTTAATAGCACGGCAGCATGATCATTGCTTAAATCTCACACTTTATCTTAGAGACATGGCTCCACAATATGGTAACAAAGCCTACACATCATTTTACTCCATCTATAAGATGATTAATAGTGCATGACAGCAAACAATGGCAATTTTCCTTTCCCCTCCTCACATCATTAAGTTGCCTCTGAATGGTGGGCAGAAAAGAGACAAAGATTGCAAATGTAAACACACCCATTAGGAGTTAAGTACCATGGAACTTAGTGAGGCTTACTTCGAAGTAAACATCATTAGGACCAGGTTTGAAAGCCTAATATATACAAATTGTGACCCTGCTTTAAGAAACAGTCAGTTGCATGTGACAGACTTTCAAGAGACCATTTCAAAGTTACAAAGAACAGCATTTTGGACCACTTTTCTTGCACTTTTTAAATCCAGTAGTTGATTACTCTGGAGTCTGTAGTTCCACAGAGCGTAACAGGAGGCTATCAAAGCCAGCATGCAGGAGTACCTTGAACAGTGCCATTACAGAACACCGGGGAAATAAATTCATTCACTATTATGCACTGTTTTTGGGTGGAGTCTTTTCCTGTCATTGTGATCCAAAGCATCTCTTTTTCCATCTAGGGGAGTGGGGAGAAGAATATGTCAATAAAATGAACAAATGAAATGAAATCTCTTGTTTGATAGGAAGGTTTTGACTTGAAGGTGTTTGTAAGTGTTGCATTACTGAATTAAACCAAAAATATCCAGTACCAAACCAAAACAGGATATCAAAGAGCAAAACCCAGGACGCAGAGTATGAAATGGCAAATGGTATGAGATACCATTTTCTTGTGTGTTACTGTGTCAGATCATTGTGACTAACCTACTCAGTAAATATTAGCACTGTGACTCTCTGCTGAATATTTCCAAAACTCATAAATCGGCCTTTACCTAGGCTACTTCTGACCTATTTTTCTTTCAAGAGATACATTGAAGCAGCTTGATTTCATTTCACCCAAATCAACAGTGCTGTGTCTTTCTAAATTTGAGTGTTTCAAGTTAACCCTCCTGTATTGCAGTGGAGCACTTTAGTCCCCGAGTTTTGCTTTTGTGTTGTAGAACATACACAGAGGTAGACCTACAATATTTTTGGCATCCTCAAGGCTACATCCCAAAGCTATATCTCTACATTTGCTATATAAAGCTTCTCCCTCCTCACAATCACCAACCAATTAACCAATCAAGAGTAATATATTGACCCCCTCCAAAAAAAAAAATCTACTTGATTTTACCATTTGGATATTAGGTCAAAAAGTGTGCACCATGATGCAGTGGAGCCAAAGTAACATACTTCTAGATGTTTGTAGGTTGACACATTTGGTGGTATCTGAGGTTTCCTTCATTGAAGTAGTGATGGGATTGATTGTGGTCAGGAGATTTCCTACAGCTCAGGAATTGTACATTTTACTTCCTCTTTTTTTTCTTTTCTATTTGTATAAAACTGTGCATGAACTCAGGCAGTTTTATGTTGTACAATATGTTACTCTTCTCATTACGGATGAGAAAATACCTCACATTTCACATAGTGCGCTTCTTTTTAATTTTCTTTTGTTTATTTCTTTTCTGACTCCTCGTACAGGTTAACTGGAAATCTCCCTGACAGAGTTCTGTAAAAGCCACTTTCTCACAAAATCCTATACATCTGCTTACCGTTGTTTATGGTGATTGTCAGCGAAGATTTAAATCTGTCTCTAGAATCTGTAACTTGATAGCTTCCAAAGTGATTAGAAATATGTCAGGGGCTGCTTTTGGGGGGGGGGGGGCCTAGAAAATGCTATATTTATCCCTTGGCTTAAATGAGACCTTAACATTATAATTATTGCATAACAGCCAAATTATGGGTCTTTGAGCTATCCTGTTATTTTAAAAGGATGGCCTACTTTATTTATTTATATATATATATATATTTTTAATAGGGAATGTCAAGGCTAATTTGGTCCTCATTTACAAAGATTGTTTAATGTGTGCAGTCCTCTCAACAGGCCAACTTGCAACCGTCTAGAGAGCTGCCAGTGCAAGAGATGGATGTCATGGCAACAGCCTCCCAGGAACACAGCTCCAATGGGAGGGCTGAGGAGTCCGTAGTATACAACCGGATTGGGCAGTTAATATTTACACTGAGAAGAATATATTTTAGGATGGGAAGACTCATTATAAATATATAGTAAACTCATTATCGTTCAAACCCATTTAGATTGATTTCTGTTTGATGTTAACTATTAAATACTTGTCGTTCAGACTTTCTTTACTTTACTTTTAACAAACAGCAACACTGACATCCAGTGTCTAGTTAAATTAATAACAGTAGAATATTCCCCATGGATATCCAAGATAATAAAAGTCTACGCCTTTGCATCTAGGTACTTATTCAAAGGCAAAAAAAAACATCAACAAAATCCATATGTGACTATTTGTATGATTACTGATCAAGGAGGTTTTTTTGACAGGCAGGAGTATATTGATTAATTAAAATCAGGGCTGCTACAAATTGATTTCTCTCAGACAGAAATTACCAATCTAATCCATTACCGTGAGGGATTGTCAAACTGAGATAAGATGAATCAAAGTTATGGCTTTCATCCCTTGATATAAGTAAATGTACAGAAAGTTTTGAGCTTCAGAATTTTTCTAGAGAATTGTGATGGCCAAACATGATATATTCATTCCTAGACATCTCCAAAAGAATTTCCCGTTGGTAAAGAAGCTCAGAGTTCTTGGCTATAAAGGTCTCATTAGCTGCAGTATAAATAATAGTATAAAAAAATCTATCTGCCAGTTCCAGAAGCTTTCTGGTTTCCTTTTTCGCTTTCTGCTTTATGGAAAATATTGTTCTGCATGAACATGAGAGTTCATAGTAAAGAAAAAGTGTAGAAGCTAAGGGACCACACAGTTTAATGCTAGGGAACTCAAGAGGAGGAAATCATGGCCCAGTCTCTTACCCTGACTTACCTTGAAGTTTGTTACAAGGATAAAGCAGGTGAAGTCAAGGGTCACAGGGACAAAAAACAGAGGAGAAATAGCACAATGGTGATAAGAACTCAAAATATTTTTGGAAAATAAATAAAATCCTGAAGGATTCATGGGGTATGTAATAAATTACAGAACTGGGAACGATTCTCAAGTATTTCCTGTTCTATAGAAGGTACTGCAAGACTTGCAAGTATGCATTTGGAAGGATGTGTGTGAGTGTTTAGCTGGGGTTTCCTTTTTCATTTTTTGTACCACCATTATTAAATCTCTGCTTAGCCATTGAAAAATAGCTTAGTTCTTGAAATTTACCTTTCAGCCTGGGACAACATAATTGATAATCTACCAGTCTATTTCCAATAGACTGTGAACTTTGCCATAAAATATTATACATTATGACATTATAATAGAGTAATAGCCATATGATTTACGCTATTATTAAATGCTATATTTGTACAGTTGGCATAGCCTAGATGTAACTTTTTTTCTCAAGCTTTAAATCGGCTTTGACAGCTTGAGTGACTATTTTTTTGTTGAAATTGGTATTGTCTGTGGGGAGAGATCTTTAAAATGTAGCATTCTTTCATTGTATTTCAGATCACAAAAATATGAGTTTCTAAGCATTAGTATTTGACAAACATTTAATAATGAAGAATAAATATAGTAGAATAATGTTTTTACTAATTTATGACTAGCGTGTTGTTGTCGTTGGAATACTGTACTGGGATTTGAAAGATGCAGGGTTTAAGTCCCACTCAGTCTTGAAGCTCACTTTTAGCTCTTGGGCCAGTTTCTTTGCCTGACTTGCCTTGTGGTCTGCTGTAAGGATAAAGCAGGTGAAGTCAAAGGTCACAGGGACAAAACACAAAGGCTTTTTGATTAGTAAGGACAGTAATGTTTTCATCTATTCCCCTCGTGCTTCTCTGTTCCCTCTGAGTTTATTAGCGATCCTTACAGTAGCAGGAATTGGGAATAATTTTTCTGCAGCAATAATACATTGTAATGTTGGATACATTGTGATGCAATGTTGCTTGGGCTTGAATGGGCAGTTTAAGATTCAGTTGGGTCTACAAATGACCTGCTCAGTGTGGAAATACAAATTACTAGAACTGGTTTGCTGATAATGGATTTGGACGCCGGCATTTCTGGAGTCTGTCTGGAGCCTCTTGTGATCAAGTTTTCTGCCTCAAAATTAACACTACACAAGGAGAAGAGCCATTATACCACCATAAGCTCACTGGAATGCAGGTGGGATATAAAGGTAAGAATTAAAAAAGATATCCCGATGCAATCATTTCATGAGGGTGTGACATTCCGATGTACTTCCCAAAGAGGTAATCCTGGTGCATGAGCTCATTGAAATATGAGAATGATAGCAAACTTTTTAAACCAGTACATCCACAAACTGTTCTGATCATTCAGTTTTCTTGGCCAGCAATGCTTCATCATATTCTACTCCCCTGAACTTATGCCAGGGTCAAAGATGTCAGAACAATCTTATCCAGATGCAGCCAACTATCTATGGCAATCTTCTAGCTAAGCTTTCTGCCTTTTCTATCTGCTATCACCCTGGCCAACTTTGCCTCAGACATCCAGCAAGGATCCTAATTAATCACAAATTGTTTCGAGGCCAATAATGCAGTTTCTCAGCTGACAATGATCAGAATAACTCAGTTGACTTAAATGACACCATTGTTCCTTAGCTGATGTCCTTGCATTATACATCTAAAAACCAGATGGCTACTGAGGTGACACAGCCAGGACCTTGAACTGAATTGGTACTCAAAACTCAAATGAGTTTCATGTAAGGGAACAATAATGCCAGACAGACTTGCCATATATTGCTTGAGTGGACTCAGAAGTGTTTGACAAGGAGACCTGTCTCTCCAGATTGTGCACCCTGCATATTAAAATAGGGGGAAAAAATGAAATTGAGTAGCCTTGCTTCTTTCCAAGTGAATTATCAAGAAATAGATTGATAAAAAGAATGAGAGATAAAATGAATCTGAATATGAGACAATTTGCTGTGGTGACATCCTTGTTCATTTTAGAGACAAACACAGTGTGTGGAAACATTGCTTCATTGAACTATAACTTTTAAATTCTGGGAGTCCAGAAAGTAATTTTCCAAACACTGGCCAAAACACACATGGTTTGGAGTTATTATTACTATTAATTGTGTAACAGTAATACTACAGTTATTACTAGGGTGTAAGAAATTGTGTAAAAACATGTGATAGAGTGTCCAAACTTGACTGGAGTAGGAGTCTTGCAAGTGGAGGAGTTCAACTCTTCTTCCCCATGCCATTTTCTCAGTCTAAAATTGGGGGGCTGCTGTTCTCCAATAGATCTACAACTGTCTACTTTGTGTTATTTTCTAGATTATGGAGTTTCTTGAGGTAAGACCTATTGTTTGATACAAAAAAAAAAAAAAGGGGGTGTCCACCTACAATGGTAGTACGACAACAGCAATAGCAATTACATCTATAATCTCATTTGTGATTGTAACTACACTATACAAATGATTAATCTGAGATAGTTCTCAAGTCCTTGCAAAAAAGACAGAGGACAATCACTCAGGGACAGGAATTGTAACAGGTAGGGATTCTGTTTGGGCATCCAGTAAGTACCTGTTGAATCCATAATCCATAATCTTTGTTTGTGCTTATGGCATTTCATGTATTCTTGCTTTCTACTTGTGTCCAAGCCACATTTCCTATAGAATGTCCTCAGTTTTCATCTGTAAAAGTTTGGAGCATATTTTTTGTTTAGCTTTGTTGTGGGAGGAAGGTGAAGGAACTGTGAGCTAGCAGAAATTTTAAAGCCTGCAAAAACTTCATTCATTAATGCCTTCTGACATGGAAATTACTTCCACATTAGGAGGACCTCCTCAGAGGTTTCCTGCCTCATTGTTTCTGTGCTTTGATGAAATGAACAGGTAAGATTTGAATTAAATTATCTTGTGTGTGTGTTTTAAAAAGCTCTGTATAATATTCATTTGAATTCTTGACATTTCTCTCCATTTCCCTCTGTCTTTCAGAGTGCAATCCCACACATATTTTTTCAAAAAGCAGTCCCACTGGGTTCATTGAGGCTTCTTCCCAAGTAATTGGATATAGGGTTGCTGCTTCAGTCAAGAAATTCCAAAGGTTCAACTGTGCTGTGCAAGATCATTGCTACTTCAGCATTGTGGATATGCAGCAACATTTTATTGAGTCATCAGTCTGCTTGGAGGTTTTGTTCAGCTAAAGAACTGTTGACGTCCTGAGCTTAAACAGATGCAGTGAGTGTGGCTTGACATTTCATAGTGTACAACTGGAGTTGGGTGGAACATGATGTCTGTTTTGATAATGCAACATATCTTAGATAGTATTTGTGTCTCACTGTATGCATGGCATGAGAAATGTCAGCCTTCAATTAAAAGACAAGATTTTATATGAAAAGGTGACACAAAGTTTTGGATTTTAAGGCATCCATTAGTGTTCCCCAAAGAGTTTGTTTTGTATTCAGAAACAATCTTGACTTAACTTGGATAATTTAAATTGAAATTCTCCCTTTTCTATAGTTTGAGTGCATGAAGGAATTAGGGTAATCAAATGATTGGGCACCAAAGGCTGTCAGTCCAAATGAAGCTTATTATTCCCAATATTTTGTTTCATTATGATTGATCTCAAAAGGACTACCCAAACATGGTTCTCCAGATGTTTTGAACTTCATTTTTATAACCCTTTACCATTGACAGTTCTAGATTAGTGTTTCTGGGAGATGAAAGACCAAACAGAATGGCTAGGTCAGTGTCTTCACCTTCCCTCAAATTTCTGAGACAAAATCTAGAATCAGGAAATGGGTCCTGTGAAATCACAGGGGTAAGACAGGCAGGCATTAAGGAGAGGACAGAACTTCTTCTGGGCCAGCTGATTTTAGAAAAGGGCATGAAAGACGTCTGTGAAAAATCAGGTAACATAGCAACACGGAATCATCGTGTTGGCACTCCATTTTATACTGTGTTCCAAATGGCATGTTGGGCCCAAATTCAGCTGCCCTAGGAATGTAAATCTTCACTAACTTTCTTCTTGAAGGTAGCAATGAGTAATGTCAGCATTTTTCTTCCCACTGTAATAAAGTCTTCAAAAATCACAGAATTTTTGGAAGCTATTCACAATTCTGGACGTTTTCAGTGGACAGTTCACATGTCATTTTGCATTAAAAAAACCCAGCATTTTCTGCACAGGAAACAGCATTTTATACATGAAAATTAATATTTAAACACAAAAATATAATTTTATGCATAAAAAATGTTTTCTTTGCTGAAAAACTGTAACTGGAGATCTGTTCATCATAAATTTGTATGATGTTGTTTTATGAAGAATGCTTTTTCTGTGCAGAAGGTAAGATTTTCTGTGAAGGAATTAATATTTCTATGTTAAAGTATTGTTTTCCACGTGGAAAATCTTGTTTCCTGGACAGAAAATGCTGTTTTCTGCACAATAATAGGCAAATTTTGCATAAAATGAGCCTCAACCTGCAAAGATTCTCATCAATCCAGCATTCTTCAGAGTTTGTTGACACTCAAAAAAACATGTTTTTGACTTTTTTTTTAATAATTTCAAATATTGTTTCCATCCCAGATTACTCCTTCCTGCCCATTAGATTGTACTCCTTTTGAAGAGAAGGTTACTTCTTTCATTGTTTTATTCTTTGAAGTGGCGTGTACTTTGGTGGTGCTATATAAATAAATGATAGTGATAATGATGATAGTGGTGATGGTGATGATTATCACCTCTTATACCATCCACCAACTATTCTTCCATTGTTTTCTCTCTTGCTCATATTTGGTATGCTAATGTTATTTAAGCTCAACACACATACAACACATACCTTCAGTAGCTGAGTCTGCTGGCAGTGAGTGAAGATGGCTGCTTAGTCTTTAAAGCCACCTCACACCATACACAACACATGAAGATTCTCCTCTATCTTTGTTCACCCTGAGATTTGTCTCTCCAGCTAGAGACTTGGGGAACCACAGCAAATCCTTGAGAATTCAGCTGTCACATTGAGATCTGGCTTTCATTCTTACTGTTCTTAAAAGGTTTACCTTGACATTCTCCTCCATATCCCAGTCTTTTCCTCCCTTACTGATTATTAATCAGTACTGCAATCACACAAATGTTGCAGTGTAACATGTAAAAAGTTGTATCATGAACGTAATATGCTGTGATCATCACCATCTCAGCTTCACTGAGTGTTACTGAGTTAGTAAGATTCGTGACCACCAATGATTTGGATTCTCTTGTTTTTGATTTTGTTGTATTTTTCCCAACACTAGGGCACACTTCTGTATCAACTGCACAATGACCAAAATCCACCCCCAAAACCCAGTTTCCTCTGCTACATCCCCACCAATATAGCCATATTCTAATCAGTACAGAGTTGTCAGAATGTCAAAGAACCATCTAGTTATTGCGATAACTGAAGCCCCTGTCAGAGCTGCTGATGACGAGCAGCAGCTGTTGGTCCCAGTGGCTCTGGCTGGAGATGAGTCCTGCAGCTCAAGAGCTCCCCCTGCTGCCATGGACCAAGCAGGCGTGGACGTCCCTCTGCCTGCTCCTTTAGAGCAACAGGGATCCGATTCCATGCATGCTCTTTTGGAGCAACAGATATCTGATTCTGAAGAGGCTCTGGAGCCTGGTTCAATAAGCCCCCAATCAAGGCAGAGACTCAAGAGGGCTGTGCAAAGGGAGGCTTCCTTGGCTACGTTTAAGAAGCGGTGACCAGACGTACCTGTGCCTGGGGCTGTATAACTGCCTGCCTGGAAGCTTCCCTTTGCTTGTGACAAATTTCTTACAATCCCTCCTCTTGCCTGTACCTTGTTCCCAGCACCCGGTTCCTGATACTTTGATCTCTGGACTCTTGACCCTTGGCTTTGGAACTCTGACTACAGCTTTGCTTGGGGCTCTGGTAAATGAACTTCCTTGAGTAAGTGCTTGCTTGTCTCCTCCCAGCTGGACTTTGCTGGCTCTCCCACTCTCTTCTCCGGGCTGGCTCACTGCCCAGGTCTCTGACCTTGACAGTCATTTTCCTATAGCTGAGCATGTGGCAATGACATCATTCTCAGAGAAATCTGGAGGACCTTGGGAAATTCTGGAGGATGCCTGTTGCTGCGCGTCCACCTATAGGGAAATAGCAGGCTGCTTTTCTGCAGATTGGCCTGCTGTTCACTGGCCAGGAAATGGAAGTACTGGAGAGGGATGTGGTAGGGAAAAAGTGGGGTTGGATGGGAGGTTTTGGAGGAAGTTTGACACTGTACAATATGTCTCCCAGTCCAGGATGTCAGCCATTATTGTTCAAATGCAATTCAGTTATCCATAGAATTAACACCATTTAAAACTAATACAAGAAAACATATCTAAAAATGACCAGAACATACACAGTATTAAAGTGTTATCTGCCAATTCTAAAAGACTGTTAGAATAGGGGGGAAATACACTTGCCAGTAGAATGGGAGCAACGAGGAGGCCATCCTAGCCATGGTAGGGACTAAGTTAAAAAGTCTGGGAGCAACTACTGGGAAGGTGTATCCTCACATCCTCACCACACATGGCTGGGAAGGTGGTGGCACTAACAGAAGGAACTTGCTCTTCTGTCTCAAAATAAGGTGCTATAGATGGTCTGGATCCAAATGTATATCCCATGGCTCTGTGTTTTACCCTATGAAATTCTCATGATTCAGTGTAATGGAAATGTTTTAGATAAGATCAACTGAAAACTAGCAGAGTGGAAATCCCAGCTAGTGCAGTTGCAACTAAGTTAGACTTTTGTGAAAATGGTTATGCAAAGTAATTTTGCAAAGTTTGCACAACTGGTTGCACAAGAAGTTGCTCAATTGTTTAGACAGCCTCTTGCACAACCATATTTCATAATTGGGTTGCACAACCAGCTACACAATAAAAAAAACTTTATTGGATTTCACCTTTCTGCTATTGCTGAAAATGGAAAAAACCATTAGCACAGTAGGCTTTGCTTAATAGTAGTAGGAGTAGTAGTAGTAGTAGTAGTAGTAGTAATAATAATAATAATAATAATAATACAATCATCACTGGGCCTGCTGCTGTCATCCTGGTGTGTTAGGGTTCTGTTTTCAAATTGCATCTGGATACTCCTACCCTTCAAAATGCAGGGTTGGCCTGCACTCCTTTTTTTGAGATGGTCATCTTTTTCTACAAGTTTGGAATTCTTGAAGAAGCATCTGATGGTCTGTTATTTCTGTTGCCTTGGTGATGTTCTGTAGGCAGTTGATTTCACTGCTTTGAACTGATAGATTTTCTGGCCCTTCTCTTTGGAAAACACTTATTTGTCTTGTTTTGACTGCAGCAAATAATGGTCTCCATCTGATTGAAAGCCTCTAAAAACTTTTTCATCCAGTATACATTCTCATCTGTTCCTTCTCCTCTGTTCAACAGTTAAACTGCAGGAGTTGTGGTACTACTTTAACAAATATCATAGTCCTCATACTTAGAATCAGGCACATCTCTATGGACCTCTTCCAATCCTACCCTTTTTATCTTTCTTACTGGAGTCTGGAGAAACATTTGCTCTTGTTCTGAGTGCATAGGATGGGGAGGCACAACATGCAGACATAAGGGTGTGATATCTAATTCCTGTTCTTAAGCCAGTGGGGGAAAGAAACCCTATAATCTACCTGGATATGCATTTCTGCTTCCAGTTTGAAACACATCTTTTGTTTTGTTACGTTCCTTTCATTGCAATTTTTCATAATACTCTTAAAAACTGCTGCCACTATGCCTACTAGTCAATTTATGCAACAGCTTTCTCTACTTATGGAAGCCCTTTTTAATAAGCTTTCCCTGTACCCCAGAGATGATAGGCTACCATTACACAGGTAATCTCCTGACACACCCTAGTCTGCTTAGCGAGTTTCTGTCTCTGACAAGAATACAAACAAAAAAGAATGAAGGAATGAAAGAACAAAAGAAAAAAAGAAAATATTCATTTAGGAATTACTTTACCAAATCCAATAAGATAGATAATTATCTTCTAAAATTATCTTGTAAATATCTAAATAGCTTTAGTGGCAGATTACTAAATAGCTTTAGTGGCAAGACTACATAGTCTTGCAATACAGTCTTGCAATGAGATATTCCCTGTAAAAACAAAGCAGAACAATTTGTCTACTGGGTGGGTGGGAGGAGCAACAAATAGCCACAATTACATGCAGAGATAAAATCAATAACATCTGTTTAACTTAGGTAGTTGTAAGTTACCTACTTGAGTGTTTCAAAGTTTATGTCAAGTTCTTTGTAGAACAGATAGCCTGAAGCAGAGAACATTGGAGCTCGTGATCTGGGTCATTCAAAGAAATAGACTAAGAGGAAAATCTCTCATTTTTATAAGAATTTTACTCCAATGACTTCTTAATGGTCACAGACCATTCTTTTATTAAAGCCTATGATTACATCCTTTAAAAAAAATCACTGGATTAACTAATCGATCAGCAAATAATCTAGAGGCTAAAGTCTATTGCTCAGTAACTTTGTCTTTATATTACAGAATATCACATCAGATCCGACTTGATAAAGCTTTATTTTTTAAAAAAAGAGCATAAGTTCTGGTGTTCATTCAGAAACAAAACTCAACATGTATTTAGCCCTCATGAAAGAGAAAAGAAATTCCATACACTGTTGAATTACATCAGAATGGTGGTTCTTCTGCAAAAATTGACTGGCATCCTGTACGGCAGCTATAGATTCATAACCTAGAGCTGTGGATATGTAACTGCTCTATATTCAACTGTGACATATATTCATGATCATGGCTCTATTGCTATGATCATAAATTCCTCACGCACAAAAAAAACCCTAACCTTAAGCTCTACTCTTGAAGTGGGTCAGGCCTGATGACCACAAGGTGTGGGGAAAAAGCAGAAAATTGACTTTGCAGATGTAGTCTTTCTCTGTGCTTGATGAAAACAATGGAACTCTGTAAATGTTGAATTGTAATCTAGCTTTGCTTTGCAGTAGAAATGTAACCAGTAAGTTGAAACATTTCAAGGCACGCAGCAGAACAGCTCATTGTTCATTGTATGGGAAAAACGAAACTTATGCCGCTTGTATGACACGTCTGTTGGAATGTATAAAGGCTTGAACAATCTAAGAGTTGGGGCCGGTTTCTTTGGGAGTGATCCCGACCGGTGCTGCTTGCTAGCAAAAAGAAATAATAAAGAAAATCTTTTTTTCAAACCGAGGTCTGATCTCTGACTTCCCACTTTACTCTGAGAGACACATGTCTTCAGTGCTGTTGAATGGAGTGCTTCAGGATGAAAGAGGCAGCCCACCACCTACCCCCAAGCCATGGTCTTGCTTTCCTCATGGCACCATGGTTTGTGGGGTGGGGAGCAACTGAAGCACGCCAGCGAACTGTACCATGGGCCTTCTTTGCACAGAGTGGCTCCTTGGAGTTTCAGATTGATTTCAGGGGTTAATTCTATAGATCATTCATCGCTACATAAAGGTGATTCATAGCAACACAAATGTGATTCAGGATCTCAACTGTTTGTCAGGGCGATGGTGGATGATCGTGGCTACACAAAAACCTCGGTAGCACTTCCCTCCAGCACTGAGCTGTGGCAAAACAGCTTATCACAGTCAAGTGTTTGAAAAATCACTAAGTAGCAGAGTTTTACTCACACAGCTTTGAAGCATCCCACCAGAGTATTTAACATCAGCAGCATAAACCTGAAGCCAGGAAAAATACTCCCACGCAATGTTATCTTCCAACAGAAGGCTTTTACTTTCCAGTTACGATACATATATATGTACAGTCCTCCAACGGAGCTTCAGCATTCAACAGCATACGAAGATATGCATCCAACATAGCCTCCGGTCATTCCATCAGACAATCGAGAGGGCACAGTTGGCTAGAACACCCACCCCCCTTATATACATACATTTCTGATGCAACTCTAGCCAACCTTGCTAGATCCAATGTATGATGCAACCTTCTTCCCTGGTTACACAACCCAATGACTCATGCAGGTATTACATGGGATTGCATCATCCACTGTCTTCCCCAGGTGCAAAACTTTAATGTACATCATGTATATTTTATTTGGACTTAGGTTCTGTCCAACCTTTCCTCACACTATTGTCTACTTTAGCATTCTTTTTCAGAGAAGGACTTTATTGAAGAGTCAAAAATTATTATTGTAGAGCCAATAAGCAGTGACTGAATGGTGTATTAGAACAATACCGTGCAGTACCCACAGTCAGAGAAAGAGAGAAAGAGAGAAAGAGAGAAAGAAAGAAAGAAAGAAAGAAAGAAAGAAAGAAAGAAAGAAAGAAAGAAAGAAAGCAAGCCAGCCAGCCAGCCAGCCATGGTTACAAGTCTACTTGAAAAAGATTAAGATGATATCCTATGTCATCTCTCCTCATTTTTAACACTGATATGCATATTTGCAGTGTACCCTTATAAATTTATCTCAGGAAACAAATCTTGCATATTCTAATACATTATATATTTCAACAGTGGCATCATATATTTCTACAGTAGTATCATGATCTTTAATTATGATTATGGGAATATTTTGTGTTCTTAAGATTTAAGGTTCAAATATCCTCCACTTGTCTGTTCCAAAGTATTCCACTTCATGTTATATTTATCATTTCAGCTTAGAAACACCAGGAATAATTTTAACAGGATACTAATTACCTTCACCAGATAGTTCCAGCATGTCTAAGGTTTGTGTGTGTACAGGGTGTGTATGTGTGCTCATTAAACAGAATCTTAAATACCTCAGCAGTAATAATGTTTGTTAACCAGATCTCAGGAGCTCAGGCTGTATGACCCATATATTCGTGTCATGATATTTGGTTAAATTAATCCACTGGGGAAACTGAGAGGCTTTGTCAAGAGTGAGAAAACCCAAATATTTAGAGAAAGTTCTTTGTCACCAAAATGTACAGGCAATGCTTTGATATGGAACTGAAAATGAAATGGTAAGGACAATTGTTGACCCATGGCATCCAATGAATCAATTTACTGTCTGAAGCTGCTTTCACCTTTAATGTCAGTAGGGAGAGCTTTTGGCATATGTACCATATAGGCAGTGAGCATTTCATCTGGCTCCCATTAATTGTCAGGAAGCCTGTCATGCTAACAAGGAGAATATGTAGTTGAAAGGGAATGGAGATTGCTAGTGCTACAATGTATCCATTGCTAATTGCTTTTCACAATATCTATCACCAATTGCTGTTTGCAACTTGTGTCTGGGTATGGGGTCAAAAGGCACTGAGGCACTATGCAGGTGATCTGGCAATAGCCTATCTGGGGCATTCGGCAAAATGGGAGAAATATCGGAAGGGTTGAATGTGAAACTTGTGGGAAGATGTGAGCACAGACAAGGACCAAGATGTGAACACAAGTACTGTCTGGGTTCTCAAGATGAAAGTTATGTAAACATAGGGAATGCCTGGGAAACTTTGGGTTCTTGTTTGACATTTATAACTTTCACCAGTCATTGCCATTCACGTCTGGATTTGCATGTCAAGGCATAAAACCTGTTACCATCCAACATATGCCAGTCTTAACAACTTTTTAAAGTTGCTGCATTGCTTGCCAGTTCCAAAATAAACACAGATGCTGAACATCTGAGTGTCTCTCAGGAGGGCAAGTTCACTAATATTTCAGACTGAAGACTGGCACCACCTTCCTTGTCTCCCATGCTTTTTTAAAAGGGCTGTGCCATTTCCTAGGTGGGAAATATTCTTCTCAGTAAGATATTATAAATTAATTTCTTTTAAGTTTTTTAGATGTGTTACTTTGCTTTTAATTGTCTGTCATGCTGAAGCTCCATATGAAGGGTTTACCATTACATATTAAGGGGCCTCAAAATCTTTTCTGAAAATCAGGGCAGTGCAAACTCACGGTAAGGGATGAACAATTGTGTGAGGCGTTTACTTGGAATCACTGTCTTAAAAACCCTTACATTTTTTAAAAGAAAGAAATCCAGAGACATTGCTCTAAAATATTTGGTAGACCATGGCTTTAGCAGTGCTGCTCATTTTGAAACTCTGCTTGGAATGCATTTGGGAATGATGCTTCATCCTCATGTGGTGTCTTTTTCAGTGCTTGGCTTATTAAGAGTTATAAAGGAGAATTTTTTAAAAGGTAACAAGACCTCATCTATTTCATTCATTGTAGTAAAAATTGAACTACCATCGCCATATTCAACAGTTCCAAAACCCCACCAGCACATTTTCAAAATAAGGAAAGTCTTCAAGATAGATTTGGCAGGAGGGGTTGTGGACATTCTTAGCATCTATTATTCCATTATTCATGTTTTCTGTTGTGACTTATAGGGGGTAAAGTGGAGCTCAAATTTATGAGTCTTGTCCTTTTTTTCACCAAGTGAAAAAAGATTGTTCTAAAAAAACATCCACATCTTTTTCATCATTTTCCCTCCAACTGCTGACATCCTGTCTCCTCTCTCTCTCTCTCTCTCTCTCTCTCTCACGCACACACACACACACACAATGGATAATGCTGCAATGAGCCCCACATTTTTGAATATGTCTGAGAGAATGAAGATATAGGAAGTATTAAAGCATTCAACTTAATCCTGTGAGTTTGGAACTTCAGTATATGCACTGTGTCATTGGCTCTGTTTGTCATCTTGTACAAGGCCAATATGGTGTAGTAGTTTAGCTGTGGACTATGATCCTGGAGGCAGGATTCAATTTCCCACTCAGTCATGGAAACTCACTGGATGATCTTGGGCATGTCATGTACATTAAGCCCCAGAAAACCCCAGTTTTACCTTAGGGTCACCATAAGTCACAAAGAAATGCACACAACAACAGCAGCATCAGACCTCCCAATATACAGGATGAGAACCTCCTCAGACATCAGAACATAAGCTACAGCAAATTGTGCACTACCATCCCTCTTGTTGAGAGGGCCACTGTTACCACTGTAGAGAACCTCACAAGCACAAACAGTCTTCCAGGCCCAACATCCACAAAGTCTGGCTCTGATCCCTCAGAGCCACATGGTGGTGAGATGGTGATGGTGTTCGAGGGCAGCAGTAGGGGTTATGGAACCCCTACTGTGGGGAGCTTAGTCCACAACTGGTCTTCCACAATTTTTGGTTGTTCGGGATGAATAACACTTTATCACTTGTTTTCTAAACAGATTGCTTTTCCCAAAAGTTTTTTGATAGAAGGAAAATGGGCCTTGTGTAAACCTCTTTCTAAAAATGGCTTTAAATTATAGTCTTAAGATATATTATTATTGCTATATCATTTGTATAATTTATCTTGAAGTTGCCTAAGATTTGTATATTGACTTTGTGATGATCTATGTGATTTGCTTCATAATGCCAAGCTTAACTTCCATTTGTCATCAGTAAATTTAATTGAAAAATATCATGTGGCATGGTAATGATAAAAATATTCTACAAAAATGTACTGCTTACATTTTTATTAAATGTTTTACATTTAATAAATAAATAAATTCAATGTGTACATTAGAATTTATGGATGGTTTTGTTCCTATATGCATGTATTGAAATTGCTGTAAACTACAAAACTTAAAAGAAATCTATGATTACATGTGCAGACATGCTGTCAGTTTGTTAGTAATGATTATGTAGGTTGCTTTAAAACCATCAAACACTACCTTGGTAAGTCACCAATTTATGTCAAAGGGGGTTCTGTTGGTGTGATATTTGTTGGTTAATATACGTTAACCACAAGCTTGAGTAAGATGATCATATCACACGTATACAAGTTCCATTGAAACTGATCAGGTTTAAATGAACAATTAACAGGGCAAGCCTATAATGCTTGCTTAGAAGTAAATCCTTATGAAATTAATGGGACTTACTCCCTGGTAAATGTGCATAGGATTGTAGGCTAAGTGTTTTATTCTCACTGAGCACTGGAGGATGTACACACACTTAACTTTCCTGAATTGTGATCTTTTTGACTCTACCTCACTGGGCTGTAATTCTTCCCTAATTTTATTTTTCGAGAAAGCAACAAATGATTTTAGAAATTTTCTTCCCAGTGCAAGAAAGTCCTTGAAAACCATATAGTTTTCAAAGAGTATTCACAATTTGAGATATAGGCCCTTTTCACACCCTACCTTTTCACGGCGGCATCCAATGGGGATTCTGGCATCAGTGCTGCTGAGAGAGGAGTATGATGGGAGCACTCCCTCCACACCAGCTGGCTCCATGATGAAGGAAGTGCCTCTTTCTCCTACAGCCCTGCCTCTTTCTTCTACAGTGCAGCTAGGTACTTTCTAGGCTGCGCTGGGGCAGGAAGTGCAGCTATTTCACTTCCCAGGACTCCACAGACCAGGTAAGTCCAGGATGGTGGCACAATCACTGGTAATTGATGAGGAAAACCCATCAATAATTCAATCCTTGATTGCACTGCCTGGGGATGAGAGAAGGACAGGACAGCAGCAACATCACGCTGAAGCACTGTTGTGGTCCCATCCTTCTTCTGTTCCAATGGTGGGTTGGGAGGAGGGTGCAGAAAGGGCTTTACTCTATGCAAATTTTCATATGATATTTTGGTGCAGAAAACAGCATTTTCTGCACAGAAAGGAAATGCTGTTACTTCTTTTCCGCTCAAAACAATCATGTGTGAATTTTGCCCAGAATAAGTCCCCAACTATAGCATTTTCTGCACAGAAGTCTTATTTGTTGCACAGAACATGCTGTTTCCAGTGGAACAAAATTGTGCTTTCTTCACAAAACAATCATATACAAATTTTGTGTAGATTAAGTCCCAAGCTGCAAAGACTCATGTTAGTCCAAATTTCTTTCCATTAAAGTTTCTGGACACGCAAGAAACATGTTTTTCAACCATTTTCTGAATATTTTTGACAAGTCTTTCATATGTCTATATTTTATGCAGGTGATTTTTTGGTATTTGGAGGAGATATGTCCATGCACAAAGCCCCATTTCAGGATGGTGTTATAGCATAGAATATTGGTCCATGGACTGAGAAGTTCTAGGGTCAAATCTTCATTTAGCCATAAAGCTCACTGGCTGATCTTGGCCAATATCTCTTAGTCTAACTTACCTAACAAGATCTCCCCCGCCCCATCAAGTGGGAGAAAATACAGATTGAAAGGAAAGGAGAAGACTAGTACCAGGGACTTTTCCACAGAACAAACCTAGAAAACCACAGAGGAGTACTTTCTGTCATTTACAATTCCAAGCTAAAATGTTTCAAATGCACTATTCAGTGCAAAAGAATCACAAAAGTGCAAAAGACCAATGCAAAAGAATTGTACTTATTTTCAGTACTTGTGTAAATGCCAAAGAAAAATGTACACATTCACTTAAACCACAGTAATAGATAGGATGCAACTGATGGCTCAGAAATAAGTAATCCCATCAGTTTTGTTTACATGACTGTTACAAGAACAAGAGTACTTACTGGATGAGGGAAAGTAAATGGCAGTTTACAAGCAACATATGAGAAGATTCATTACTACTATTTGAGGCCAGGGTCACGATTGAAAAAGAAGACCCAAGGCTATGTGGCTGTATAGAATTCCCAAGTGAGTGAAAATATCAACTTTATTCACATTAAAATGCCAGTATAAAAGATTGAGGTTTACTCTCTGAATAGCTAGAGAAATCTTCTCTGACACAGCGTCTATAGCTATGCTTAATTAATATAATATATGCAAATGTACTACTATGACAATGTAGTCTGATATGTTTGAAATGCTGAAATTCTACTAAATACTGAAATGTACATACAGCTGTGTCTCAATTTATATTACCCTCACTTGCAACATTTCATGTTTATTTTATGTTGTTCCATAAATTTCATAAAAGTCTTACCCACATAGCATAGTTCTTATAGAGAGCTTGTGCAGTCAAATGAGGAGGAAGAGGCAAGACATGAGCAGGGTGAGGTGAGTTGAAGTTCTAATGTAAGGAAATATGGCAGGGATGGATTTCTTTCACTGCCTAGGTAGGAGGAGACGGAGAAAGCAACTGCAGAAGGCAGGGGCTTCCTTTCTCTGCTTAAGAGGTGATTGTAAGGGGGAGGAAGAAACTAGAATCTTGGAGTTTGGAGTGATTAGAGAGAAGGATTTCTTTTATCTGCTTAGCTGACAGAGTTGTGATGAGGAGAGAGCACACGAATAACAATAACAGTGCTAAAAAGCATAACTCTGGCCCTTTCCGCAGCTTACCTTTTTGTGGAGCTGGGGTGCGGGGATTGCGCAAGCAGCCTCTTGTGAGAGGCTCTCGCATCTCTGTTGCTTCAGCTCTGCAGCCACTGCCTGCTCGTGAGCAGGTAGCATGAGGGCCCCTCCTCTTCCTTCCACAGTGCACCCTGGGATTTTCCCAGGCTGCACTGGGGCAGGAAGCATGAGTGCCATGGCTCCGGAGCTCCACAGGCACGGTAAATGCAGGTAGGGCCCTGGAGCGATGCGTAATCACACACCATTTTTTGCTCAAAGCTGAAAATGAAATAGTGCGTGATAGGCACCTGCCAGCCCATGAAGCATTGCGCGATTGCATCATGTGGACCACTCCTAACAATTGCCCAGTGCTCCAGAGACCCTTTTGCATGGCAATTGCCATTCAAAAAGGGCCTCTGATAAGCACACTGCAGGGTTGGGGAGGGGGGCAGGAACTTTATATCATCTTAAAACCTATTTATCACTGAATGAGAAGAAAGAAACCAATGGGCGTTTTGCCCAACGACTTTTTTTTTCTTTTTTGTGTGCAGCTGATTACGGTACAGGAGATGTGTACTGTTCTCTTCCTGGTGTGCCCTCTGATATTGCTGCCGAAGACACAGCAGGAGATGTACTGCTGCTCTTCTGATGTGCTTTCTTCACTTGGGAAACCAACTGGAGAAACCACAACAGAAGAATACAGTTCCTAACATCTGCTCTCATTCTGTGCGCCCCATTAAAGAGGAAGTGTTGTCTAATGGAAAGCCAGCTCACCCCTTGGGATCAACAGTTGCTGCCTCTTCTGGAGAGCAGCTGCACATTTCTCTAGTCTGGAAAAGGAGAACTCTGAAGTTTTATTCCTCAAATCTCTTTAGATATGGTGGTGGGTTGAGAAAAATGGCTGACAATGTGGCTAAGTTACAAATGCAGTTGACACATTGATAAGATACTCGGAAAGAAGTATCAGGTGTGAATATAAACAGAGATGTGGTGAACTTCACATTGTTTGTGCGTACACAAACTGAAGAGGAATTTAACTGAATTTCTCCAAAGTGAGTAGAAGTTTTTGTGAGGGTGGGGTTCACTCTTTGCACAAGGAGCAACGGATCTCCTTTCATCCCCCTCCCCCGCCCATGAACCTAGATGCTTTTGTTTTTGCTGCCCCTCCATTTTGGTGACAGAAGTAACTGCATTAGAAACATGGCCAACATCAACAGTAGTTTCCATAGTTTCTCAGACCTGACTCCATAGTTTGTGAGCATCATTTGGGTGTGTGTGTGTGTGTGTGAGAGAGAGAGAGAGAGAGAGAGTGACTGTGGTGAACAGAACACAAAAAATGGAGAATGTTTGGCTCAACTCCAGCAAGGTGCTTGACCTTTCCTGAATAAGAGAGGAGAAACAAAAAAAATCTGAAATTTTCTACCCCCTGAAAAAGACAAAGAAAAAGGAAAGGAAAGGAAAGGAAAGGAAAGGAAAGGAAAGGAAAGGAAAGGAAAGGAAAGGAAAGGAAAGGAAAGGAAAGGAAAGGAAAGGAAAGGAAAGGAAAGGAGCTGAACACATTTTGGTTCAGTCTGAGTGTTTTAGTGTATGTAATATAGCACGTAGGGGAAGAAATGTATTGAAGAAATGTAAAACGGCAAACCATCTACAAAATGTGTGTGGCTATATGTGTGCGCATGCATGTGTTATGCTTAATGGATCAGTGGGGCTTCTTAAATTCTTGGTTTCATTTTGGAAACAAGACCAACTGATCCAAAATAGTAAAATCCAGAAAAAAGTTCAGGAGAATGAAATTTCAAAAATCAGCTGTATTAGCAATGGTCTTGTTGTTGGAGAAACACAACCCACTAAAAGACTTACGTTGCTTTGTAGAACCAAACCATGCACTCTAACTAGGTTAGGATTCAAAGAACTCCTTTAGACACATCCAAACATTTGGACATACTCAGCGGAGTTTTTTTTTTTCTCTAATGGGTTTCTTTGTGTAAATTCCATGCACATGTGTGAGGATGCACGCACATGCACACACACACACTGCTGGATCAAAAGCTGTGTTTGAACATCCCTTCATTACCATGCGTGGCTGAGGTAGTCATTCCTTGGACATGCAGAATTAATTGGTGATTTCTTTTTATCCTGGATCTTGTTAGTCATTGAAAAGAAATGTGTTATATTTCTAAGTCAGGAGTGGATTATTCATTGTTCTGTGGATGTTGAGTTGCAATTCCCACTTCCCTGACCATTGGCTATGTTAGTTGGAATTGATGGGTATTGTGATACAAAAAAAACGCTGGAATAACATAAGTCCTCTTCTATGTATCATTCATTCATTCTTTTGTTTCCTCAATTAAATGTATAGAAATATATTTTGAAGGAAGGGGGATTAATTGTAATTCTACCAAACTTATTTGTAGTGTTCCTCATTTCTCCCTGGCTCTTCAGGACTTTTTTTTTCCACCCAAGCTGATACCATATTAGAGAATAATATATCATCACTATAATGCCATTTTGGTGATGTATTACATTAATTCATCACTAAAGCAATAGCACTTTGGTGATATATGGTCACATCAGAGAACAAGTGCAATAATGATGCATTACTCATGGATAATGCTGACCATTGTGAATGCTTTCAGTTTCCTCCAAGTTTTAATAAAATATTTCTCTTGGAAAGTGCTGTTCTGAAAGGCTCACTCAAATTGGAAAATAGGGGAAAGCATTACTGGAAAGTGCAAGCAGTTTTGTATAGTTCAAACACTGTCAGAAATTTACAATTTGGAACAGTATCTTATGGGCCCTTTGTTACCATGGCAGAACATTCAATTTGGAGCAATGCTTCTTTGGGTTTTGAGGGGATCCCAGAACAATTCCTTCAAAAGATAATCTATTAAAATCAGAAGAGATGGACAGTTGTGATTGGCTGAGTGGTTTCATCCCTGCTCAATAGCAGATATTGAGGAGAGAGGGAACTTTTTTTTTTTTTTTTTGAGATTTTACTTCTTATACTGGTGATGGAAATCCTTCAAGAGAATCCCAAACTATCAAATGACACTTGTGACCTAAATCCAACTGTTAACCCTCTCTAAAAGAGACTCATTGAATGAACAGAACTTAACATAAATGTTTACTTGCCAGATTCCCATAATTTCAGTGAGATCACCACTTTCATTTAGCTCTGTGTCTGGTGATGGTTAAATTCAGCTGGATCTCCTGGGTCTTAGGGTTCATTCACACTACACACTTATAGCGCTTTGATTCCGCTTAACTGCCATGGCTTCATCCTGGGGTTTGTAGTTTGGTCAGAGGCTGTAGAGGAGCTGCCTGGATGAGAGTTCCAAACACGTGTTTGCAAACTGCAAACCCTAGGATTCTACAGGATGAAATCATGGCAGTCAAAGTGAAATCATAGTGCTGGAATTGTGTAATGTTAAAGGGCCCATAGTCTGATATTCTGACCACTACAGTGGTCCTATGAAGCACTGCTTGACATGCTGCTTGTCAAAGAAACATTTAATGAAAGCCAAATGACAGAAGGTGTTTGGGAATTTCAAAAATGAATCAAAAGTACAAAAGTGTATACATCAGGGCTTGACAAGTATTTTGGGTCTCCCCAGTCAAGTATTACAATTGCTGCTGATTCTCCTGTTGCCAACCCCCCATCACTTTTACAAAAAGAAAAAAGAAAAGAAAGAAAAGTGTCAGATATTAGCCCCTCTAGGAAATTAATAACACTCCTGGAAATACTATTTTCACTGGAATCAAAGCTATTAGCACTTCCACAAAGCTTCTGGGGGGTCCATGCATCATAAGAGGATACATCATAGGCATGCTAATGTAGATCTATCAGTTTTGTTTTCCCTTCCATTTGATATTTTTTTAAAAAAGAATCTCAAGTTTTTCTATCCCAAATGCAACGTATTTTGTGAATTTTGGTAAGTTCTTCAAAAATGAACTGCAGCAGCCTTCCCCAGTGCAATGACCCAATTCAATATGAGCTAAATCACCCACATCTGGTTACATCCTGCTCAAAAGTAGGCTTTTCTTGTCCTTAAAGAGGACCAAGTCTTCCCCAGCCTCATACTTACAATTCAGATTCAAAACAGCACACTGATGGATCACATCTCCACCAGTGTACATACAGCATTGGATAGAGGCAAGGAGAGGCTACTTCTCTACTCTCATTTCCCCTCAGCTGAGTAACAGTAGTTAGGAGCAAGTGATGGTTACTCCTTAATCCTCCAGCCATTGCTCAGCTATGAGAGATTGCCCAGATACTCCCTGGCTGCCCTTACGTACATGGGGAAGACAGAGCAGCCTCTGTCCCCCGTGTAAAGCTGCTCCTTCTTCCCTGAGTGAGTGAGAATTATCAGAATGATCCCCTGCACACCCTTGGAGCTGTACAATGGCTGGGGTGATGCAACCATGAGCCCTCTGTTTGTTGTTGTTCAGCTGGACCAAGGATATTTCCTTCTACAATGTCTCTTCAAGTTCATATCCTGGCATAACCAGGGTTTGTCTTGGTGTGTGGCACCTAATGAATTCTGGCCTTACATAGAAAAATCACAGCCTGGGACTTCTGGAGAGCAAAAACCTTCCCCCCGCCCATGAAGTTAGAGTTAGGTGAATGATGGAGATCTATTGCTACCCAGGGAATGCAAAAATGACTCCTAGACCCTGAGAAGTAGCTGGCTCCTAAACTAAGACCGTTTCCACACTAGCCTGTTATAGTGCTATTATTCTGCTTTCAACATCCTATGGAATCTTGGGGTTGCCCCTCCCTAAACTGCAAACCCCAGGATTCCATAGGATGTTGAAAGCGGAATAATAGCACTATAACAGGCTAGTGCGGAAACGGCCTAGGTGTTCAAAGCCACACACTTGGATGGATAAATCTGCCTTTTCTCCCTTGTTCAGATTTTCCCCCAATTCTCAGGTTCTTTCCATTTTGAACATTAATATATGTGAAACTTCAGTAAACTGTTATCAAAAAACAAAATGAAATACAATGCTCACCCATCTTTAAGTAAGACAGTCTGTCTGGAAACAGCAGAGATATTCTGCAGTTTCCAACTAGAGTATTTTCCACTCCTGTCTAAAGATGCCAAGTTCTGAAACAGGACTTTGAACATGAAAAACATGTGTTCTATCTTTAATTTATGCCCCACCCTTAAGACAATGGAGCTTGGGCCCTTGCCTTTGCTTTATCACAAGCCAACCCTCCGCCATCACAGCAGAGTCCTTCCCCCACTCCATAGATATTGGGACTTGCGGTCTTAAAACAGCTTGGAAGGCCATGAGTAGACCACCCCTACTCCAGTCCTTTGGAACTTCCTGTTCTACAGACTTGAAGACTGGATAGCTGAAGCAGTCTTCTACAGACATCTTCAGGGTGACCAGCACAGCTGTAGCCTGCCTGTAACAAGGACTCAAGTACATATACTTCCAATGCATTGGTTCAAATGTTAAGCAAAAAATGGTTTTGGGGTTACTTGATCTGAGAAGTGCAGTGTAAAGACGACCCTCTGCAGTACATACACACATCCAGACAGCCCCTTCTTTCTTCAGCAGACTTTTAATCCTCTTCCTGCATTGCTAGGACCTGTATATTTAAAGCAAGATACCTTTTGTTCTGTTTGCTGCTTCTTTGTCTTAGGAGAGGTTAGGGTGCAGAAGTCTTGAGAAAGTCAGATGTGTTTTAAACCATTGTTTCAAGTATTGGTTTATGTGCTAATGTTTCATTCTGATTTGAACCAGTGACTTCAACACTGCAGGGGGTCTCTCCTTACCCATCCATCAAATGCTTATTCAGAAGTAGTAACTTGTTGTAGTTCAGGCACAGTTGGAATCACTGAGACTATTAAGGCTGTGAGGAACAGTGTTTCAAGTTCACTTTTAGTTTGAATTATTTCAGTACTTACATGGATTTTTTTTTTTTTTTTTAAAAAGAAGTATCTGAGATACATTATTTTCAGAACTTGGAAAATTACTTTCTGGATTCCATCTCAGATGGGTCTGATTGCTTTTGTTAAAAGAAGGGTTTTGCAAAAAAAAGTACGCAAAATATTCACACACAGCCACAGTTCCCTTGGCCCCACCTTGCTGTTCTCTGTTCAGTCAGAACTTGCTTTAAACCAGAGTTCCCCAGCCTGTAACCTTCAGAAGTGATATGTCACAACAGTTATCATTCCCAGACATTAACCCTGCTGCTTGGGGATGATGGGATTTTAGTGCTTTGTCACTGTAGTCACACATCAGTGTTTCCCCTTACTGAATCCATTCCAATTTACATCTGTTCATTTCTGTTCACCATTTATCTTTGACAGTGCCTTCCCTGGCAAGTTCATCAATCAGACAGACTTTCAAAGGTATTGTGAGATACTGAGGATTCATGCCAAAACATTTAAAATTGTTCAGGAAAATGGCTGTTTCTACCATGCTGTAATTTGTTAGTTTCCTTGTCTACCTTGCATAGGCAAGAACAGTGGCATTCTGAGGAACAGAAGTTTTTGAAATAAGATTTTTGATGCTTAGGAAGCCAAACAGATGCAGACATTAGCGCAGTGGTTCTCAACCTGTGGGTCCCCAGATGTTTGTAGACTTCAGCTCCCAGAAGCCCCAGCCACTATGGTCAATGCTCAGGGCTTCTGGGAGCTGAAGTCTAGAAACATCTGGGGACCCACAGGTTGAGAACCACTGCATTAGCGGTTATCGTATTCCACTTGTACTAGAAAACAGTTATGCATAGAGCTACACACAAGTGTCTGTCTGCCTGAGAAATTCCCCATGCAATGTGTAGGCAAAGAAATTGCGAAATATCATCACTGAATTTCTTCAAGGGCAGAAAAAAAGAAAAAGAAAAAAGACCTAACAAGTTTTCAGGGCTCACCATTAACAGTGGCAGAAGCACAGCTTCTTTCTCCATCTCCCTAGCAATTTTGTGTGTGTGTGTGTGTGTGTGTGCGTGTGGTGGTACCTAGATTGGACAACACTTTGAAATTCTAGTATCCCCTGAGTCAAATGTTAGTCCAAGTTAATGTGGGAGAAATGTGATTGCTTAAACACACACACACACACATGCACATACAGAGTGAAGAATATTCAAAGAAAATTCTGCACAGTGGTCTTCTTGCAAAGTAGGTGAGTAGGGAAAAAAAAGCAACTCGCAAGTACTTTGTTAGCAAAATATCCCTTCTCACTACAGCCCACTGCCCAGTTTGCTTGCTTGTTTGTTCTCTCGCTTGTAAGATTTTCAGGTTATATGTTATGGTATCATTATTAAGCTAATGTGGAAAAGTCAAGTGTTTTTGTGTTTTAGAAGTGCAGAACAGATAACAGTAATTTCAGATTTTTTTTTAAATTATTGCATTATTGTAATTATATGTATAAGTTGGGGGGCTTGTGGTGGTGGGCCCATGTTACAAGTTGATACTGGAACTCAAAAAATGATGTTGATGTCATAAATACTGCAGAAAAGGCATCAAGATTTGAGGGTGTTTTCTGACAGAACACTCCTTCTCTCAAATGTGTGCTAAGAACAATTTAACTGATATTGCAAAAGTGGTTTTAGATTAAAGGATAGTGATAAACTCACTATGGATTCCTATAGAAACTAGAAACAAATCCACTTTTCTACCAAAATATTTAGGTGCTACTACACTACACTATTATAGTGCTATTATTCCACTTTCAACATCCTGTGAATTGTGGGGTTTGTAGTTTACTGAGGCCAAAGAGCTCTCTGGCTGAGAATTCTAAATGCCCCTCCCTAAACTGCAAACCCCAGGATTCCATAGCATGTTGAAAGTCGAATAATAGTGATGTAACATTATAGTAAATAAATGGCCAAAGCATGCTCTTATTCTCCATCCCCATGAAGCAAGGTATTCCAAATAAGTAACTGAAGATAACATTTTATTCAATAATCCTGCCTTGTCACATCTTGCAGAATACATGTTCTGCTGTAGTACACCTGAATCTCAAAGAAAAATTAAACATTGAGGTTAGAGAACAGCAACAGTTACCTTATCTAGAGGCTGAACTTTTCATAGACAGAGTAAGACCTGAAATGACAAAGGAAGAGTGCCATGGCCAGGAAGGATTGCCATAGGTTCATTTAGGCAAGATGGACAGCAAGGATGGTAGGGAAAGTCTCAGAAGGTGCCACCAGAAAGAAACTATGGTAATCATTTTGTACATCCACCTAATGGAAAGGTCAAATGTGGGAGCCAAACAATGAGATTAAAACAGTTGTCTTCATACACTGCTCAAGCTTCCCAGAAACCTGTAGTTGCCTGCTGACTGAAATAAACTAATATACTTCAGGATAGGGATGTTAAAAAAATATATTTTTCTAACTGTTAAAAGGAAAAAATGGTTTTCCACAAATTGAAGGGTTCTTCAGCCATTAGTGGTATAACAGCCAAGAGTGGGTCAACAGTTGGCGGGAAAGCAGAACCTAGAGGTAAAGACAGTTCATCATCTCTGACTGATGATACAATCTGTCTGTCAGGAAGAGCTACTGAAAAGGCAGCAACAAGGTGGACAAGACAGGCAGTGCCTCTGACTTTGGGCCCATCCTTCCTTTACCATTGCTCCTTACCCTCATTTTTCTTCGCTTGCTGGCTGGTTTGGAAGCTGCAAATTAAGTTGTAGCTACTTGCTTGGCCAGTGGCAAGATACCTTCCTGGTAGAAACCAATCTCAAATGGTTGTTAACTCTTTCTTCCAAGTATGTTTAGTTCATTGCTGTTCTTTAAGGAATTGAAGGCTGAACAGGTAGTAATCCTACAAAATGAAGAGTTTAGACATATTTATTTGTTTATCCAGTGTGGCATAGCAGTTTGGGTGCTGCACTAGGATTCTGGAGACCAGTATTCAAATTCTCACTCAGTCATGGAAACCCACTGAGTGACCTTGGGCAAGTCACACCATCTCACCCTCACTCTGTGATTGGTTCACCTTAGGGTCATCATAATTTGGAAATAACGAAGGCACACCACAAGAATTTATTTATCATTAATGTATATTCATTTATTGAAGATGGAAGATACCATTGGCAAATATCCCCTCCTCAAATTTGATTAGTTATCAAAGATATCTGGAGAAAACTCACCAGCTGCCTTTATTACTGTAACTCTGTAAATTACCTTAATCAGTGTAGCAGAATAAAATATATTTGTTCTCCATAAATTACTGATCTACTTCTATATTCCCTCTGTACTGGTAAATTACCATTATCAATAAAATATTGTAGTGTGGATTATAAGGATGGAAAGAAAATCAAAAAAATATTGGGGAAATTGTCAAAAAGTGCTGATGAGAATTTTTGCAGTTTGGGACATTTTTTGTGCAAAATTCACATATATTGAGCAGAAAACAGCATTTTCTGCATGGAAAATGATATTTTAAGATAGAAATACTAATTCATGCACAAAAAAATGATGCTTTCTGCTCTGAAACAAAACTGCGATTGAAGATTTGTTCTGTGTGAAATTTGCATGTGCCTTATTTGCATAGAAAATAGCAAAGATAGTGGCATTTTATGCATGGAAAATAATATTTCAATGCATAAATATTAATACCTGCACAGAAAAAAAAATCCTTTTTCTGCACAGGAAGCTGTAATTGATTATTTGTTCTACAGAAAATTTGAAAATAGTTGATTGCATAGAAAATACCATTTTATATGCAGCAATTAATGTTCACGCATTGAAATATTATTTTCCATCCAGAAAATGCTGTTTCCTGAGCAGAAAATGCTGTTTTCTGCACAAAACAAGTGGATAGGAATTTTGCAAAGAATAAGCCCCAGATTGTGAACAGTCTTTTTTCAAAGACTATCTCACAGTGGGAAGAAAATTAATGCAATTATTCATTGCTACTCTGGAGAAGAAATATTGGCCATTTCCTCGTTACACTATTATAGTGCTATTATTCCACTTTCAACATCTTGTGGAATCCTGGGATGTGCAGTTTAGGGAGGGGCATTTAGAATTCTCAGCCAGAGAGCTCTTTGGCCTCAGTAAACTACAAACCCCAGAATTCCACAGGAGGTTGAAAGTGGTGTAGTGTGGAAATGGCCTTAGTGAAGTACATCCCTAGTAGGTGACTAGTGAATGTCTCTGTGAATCTTCTATGGATGAAGAAGCCTCTGGCCATAACTAAAATCAGGAGTGTGGTATACTATTAAAGCAAACATTGTTAGGGTGGTAAATGGTTTCCTTCTTTGCCACTACTAGATGTAGCAAAATTCATCATATTAATATTGTAGCAGGCTTTACTGGCAATCACTTGTGAAAGATATTAGTAAGTTCACAATTCCTCATTATGTTTTTCCTCTTGGCCACTAGCATGGGATTTATATTGTTTTTGTTTCAGTGTGATGTTAAAAGTGATAATGTATCATGTGTGAGATCTGACTCAAAACATATAAGGAAATGTCCTCTTCAAGTTATTTCTCTTTTCTTTATATCTTTGAAAATATTGTTTGATATTTCTTACATTAGTTTTTGTAGAGTTTGTAGCAAGCTTTGAGACATCTTTTTTCTTTTCAATGAGATACTAAAATGATAAACTTTTATAACAAAGGTAATGAAAATACTTTAAAAACACAAAAGTTCTGTTGATATATATCTGTCATGTTTTTGTATTTTTCATGTAAAATATTACACACTACTGTAAAACAAAATGTGGTTTATGTTACATTCCTTATGATGAATGATAGTTCATGTAGGACATGTCATGACTGTAAAAAAATATAGTCAGAGTTTCATGGATTACCTCATTTGTATTTGTCCAGATACTGAATTTTTCACATACATATGTGAATATACTGATAAGAATAAAAACAGCCAAATCTATTCTACTATCTGGATTGCTTGAGTTTAAATCTGTGCATTCATCTATCACCCATTTGTCATCAGTGTGAGATTTCTCTCCTGCTTGTGCATGAAGATGCCAGTTAAAGGTACGATTGGTTGATTCTGTTTTTATAATTTCTACTGTATCTAAGAAGGGTGGATATGACACCTAAAACAAATTTGCATGTTGTAAGGGATTATGGTTGTCTCCATGGAACATCATTGTGTAGTGTAGCAGTGAATGGAGTGTGGGACTTACCTGCATGGGATAGTGACCATGCTGTCTTGGAATATTCTGAAAGTTTTATTCCAAGAGGTAACTTTCCTAAGCTTTGATCTACTGTGGGTGGCTAGGCCACATTAAAACTATAGGTGGCCTTTGAATAACAGGATAACATGGCTCAGAAAATAAGTTTGAAATAATGGTTTTTCATCATCAAAATAGATTCCTGTAGCATTCAGTCAATATCAAAAAAACTATATTTCTGTCTTAGTATTTTATATGCAAATACAATAGATCTGTTTTGTACATTTTTAAAAAACAAAACACACTTCCTCATCCCAAATACCGAAAAGAACAATAGGGTAGGGAGAAACTTGTCCTAATTAAAAACTAATTCTTTAAATGGTTAAAAAAAACCCTCACCTTTCTAAATGAGACACAATAGAAATCTAGAACTGTTGAGTTTACAGTTTTTTTTTTAAAAAAAGCTTCATAACTGGTACAAAATTCTTACCGATTCTTATCAAATTCAAAGCCAACAATACCCTTGGTGTTTACATTGAAGGATGGTTGAACTGAATTATTTATGGAATTTAATTGCTTGAGAATTGGCCATATCAAACAAGCATCTAGGGCTAATTAACAAAATGTCAGTCTTCCTATAATTTGATTGTCATTACATTTCTTCCGTATTCAGGTTACCGAGTCATGTCTAAAACAAAAGTAGCATAATTATGCTGAAGTGCTTGATAATCTCTTTCAGTCATTGGACTTCTATATTAAATTGCTAGATTAGACAGTACTCTAGTAATTTATGATGCAAATAAATAATTGCTAAATCAAATGTTTCTGGGATGCAGGTGCTGAAATGTAAACACCGAACACTTAAGTAGAAAGTAGATATTCACAATCTAGGCCAATCTGCTTATTTCACATACTGTTGGACATCTTTTTCAGCTTTTGTTTTAACTCACAAAAAGCCATTGTGAAGGCAACAGACTTAAACAACAGACTTATACCACTACACTGGTATAATCAGACATAACCACATGGCCAGATTTCACTGTTTCCATGGCATTATTATTAAACTAAAATATGAACAGGGGCAGGAAGTTGACTACTTGGTCACTACTGGTTGACCAGTAGTGGCAAGGACCTTAACTGCCACCACCAACAATACAGCAGCAAACATTAGGGGAGGAATAGGATTGATTTTCATACAAACTTTTCCCTATCCCCTACCTCCTTTTTTAAAAAGGTATCCTAGATGTACCATACCCTGAACATTCCACAGGAGAAAACTGGGTCATTTCCGCACTAGCCTGTTATAGCGCGATGATTCCACTTTCAACATCCTCTGGAACCTGGGGTTTGCAGTTTCAGGAGGGGCCGGCTGGCCCCTTCCAAAACTGCAAACTCCAGGATTGCAGAGGATGTTGAAAGTGGAATCATCGCGCTATAACAGGCTAGTGCAGAAATGGCCTGGGACATATGTTGGCTCAGCAAACTCAGAGTGTGGTCAAGATGGCAAAAGTTTAATAATGAAGATGAACACGCAAGCTAGGAAAGACTGCAGCAGTTTGCTTTTTCCTGAGCCTACTGCAGCAAGTGAGGTAAGTTGAGGATAAAAGGGAAAGTGGGAGTGGAGGGGAGGCAGCAAGAAACTGGGACATTTTAAAAGAACCAGAATGTTCTATTTCAGTCAGCAGGTGGCCAAGGAAGGAGGTGGTTGGAATGCAAGAGCTGTTTGTAGTTAAGCTAGTCCAGGTCAGTCACAGGTTATTCAGCAGGATGAAGAGAAGAGCAAGAGAGTGGCCATCAGCTGGTCGAGAGGTCGCACAGTAGGTCAGTAGTCCAAATAAACAAAACCATCAAAGAGTAAATGTTGGGGGATGATAGGAGTTTCAGCCCCACAAAAATGCAGCAAAAAACCAGAGCACAGCTAGCCAACAGCAGCAACCTTGTTCCCCAATAAGGATACTCACACATGGAGGAGTTTTCTTCCAAAACAGGAGGCACTTTATCTTGCAGCAAAGTTCTGTTGTGTACAAAACATCGGACGGACGGACAAGAGCTTGCGCCAGACACCGGGTTTGGTCAACAGACAATACAGACAGGGGATTGTTTTCTTAAATACATATTTACAACCAATCAGGTAGGGGTTTGCACACCTCCCTCTACCATCTGCACACGACCCCAGTCTCTTATGCAACCTTGCAATTACCCACAGCTGGGGCATGATGCAACATCTTTGCAGTGGGCTGATCATTTTCCCAGGGTTCCCTGCCTGGAATCCCTGACAGTAAAACAGATGTGTAAAAAGTAACCAGTCAAAGGTCCAGAGAACACTAAATGCTATCAAGTACTGCCATTCACCAAGATAGACAGTTGTAAGCAACAAAACTGCCGGTGAACTGCTGGAATATTTATAGCCAGGTGTCTCAAGGCACCAGCTGCTGGATTAATTAGTATATCTTACTTGAGAGCCTCTGGGACCAATGTAACTTCCCCTTATCCCTCCTATACTTGGCAAATGGCTGCACTGAGTTTGACTTCATGCTGGGGAGTAGGGTTCCCCTCTGTATCTGCCACCAGCACCTCAGAGAGACCACCAACATCATGCGTTACAAATTCCTGGCATTCCTGGTGCTTGACTCTTTGTCTGAATCTTCCAAATCCAGAGGGTGAATTATGACACAGAAGATATGTGATGAGGGAGGATTCACTGGGACTGTCCCTTCCAAATCAAGACATTTGGAGATATGATGCACTATTTTGGACACATGAGATGTAGGATTTGTTGATTCTAGCACTTTATGGAAACATCATGCAGCTAATTCTATGTAGATGTTCTTGTGAGTTACCCCACCATCAGCACAACAAAATCTATGGACAATAATCAAGGAGTTTGGTGACCCGTCTGCACAAAAATTTGTTTTCATCTATGAATCAACCTGTCATTGCTACATTAGCTATCTACTAGTAAGATACCTACAAAATGGTGGAAATACATGTAGAATCATAGGCCCTTTTTGCACGTTACCCGTTTGCGCAGCTAGGGGGGCATCTCGCGCGAAAAGCCTCAGCAGGAACACTGCCGCTTCCCTGCTGCTTTGTCCCGCAGCTCACTTCCTGGTCGTGCGACTATCGCGTGAGCGCCCCGCCCCTTCCTACTGCAGCGCAACCTGGGAATTGCAGGCTAGTGCTGAGGCAGGAAGCGCGACTGGCCCGCTCGTCCGATGTACTGCAGCGCAGGTAAGTGCACGAGGGCCCTGGGAGCATTGCGCAACCGCGCAGTATTTTCAGCTTAGAGGCAAAAATAAGAAAATGCACGCGCGCCCCACTTTAGGCTCGTGAGCGTCGCGTGAATGGGAGTGCGTCATATGGACCGACGATCACATTTACGAGACACTCAAGGGGCCCTCGCGCTACAGAAACTGTGTGCGAAAAGGGCCATAGTCTGGTAAACAGGGAAATAAGAAACAGAAACTGGGAAGTTTCATTGCTGAAAAGAACTGTCACTTGTTCCATGTAGAGGAAGTCACTGGAGCAATGGCTGCTCACAACTGTGAACCCACATTTTGTCTTGCCCATTGGCTTGTGATATTTGCTATTACATGGCAGTCATGACTGTTGCTCAGGGTCTTTTCAAGTAAGAAAATTTGCCAAATTCCTCTCCTTGTCTCTCAGTGTATTGGTGGGAAATGGTATTTTACTAATATAATGTTAATACTTCTTGTGATTTGACACTCTGAATATTGTGTGTGGGCAAGAGAGAGAAGACACGTCCTCTGAAGTGAAGGTCAGCCAGTTGCTAGGCATCCATTTGGTGGAACTACATTGCATATGTTGGAAACATTTTTCAGGTGTTAGATGTAAGAAGGCGCTATTAGCGTCACAAAGATAGTACGTCAACTGTTAAGGACAGAAATAGGATTTTCTTGATTTATGCCATTTGCATTGCCTCATATCAGCCTCCCCAGTCCCAAGACTTCTGGATGTTTTTGGACTTCTAGACCCATCACCTGCAACCAGCAGTGCTAATGACTGAGACCAATTTCCTAAAACAACTGGAGTGCATTAGAGTGGAAGTGGGAAAGGTTGCTTTGTATCTTAGACATGTCTAGATGATATTGATTATTATTTTTATGTCTTTGAACTGTATGCTTGGTAATCTTTGCATTATCTTATGACCCATTATATCTCGATACTGAAACTTCATAACAACAATAAAAAAAAGAGGAATAGTTTCAAACTGTTTGATAAACTCCTTTGGCTTGTTCAGAATGCAGAAGATTTTAATTCCAAGAAGATTAGCTTTTAGCCCTCATTAGCAAGTAAACTCTTGCTGTATTTTGACTAATACAGTAATTAAAACTCTGGCAGTTAGGTGACTGTCTAATGAAACAGACCTGCCTTTCATTAACAAAACCAGCTTTGGTGAGAAAATTCTATTATTATGCTTTTCCCCTCTTTAGACCTTTGTCACACACAGCAAGTTCTAATTAGGACATTTTGGATAATGCATTTAGATTTTTATATTCATTTTAATACTCAAAAACCAACAATAAATGTATTACTGAAGATTCCCCATACTATTATTTCTGAGATGTCCTTTATATGTTATATACCTAAGATCAGTTACACAGATGGCAGGATTCTTTTTCTAGTGGCAAGACGGTCTGATGGGCTGCCATGTAATGCTCATGTAAGATAATATGTGAGACATAGCATGTGGAATCTGATGCTTGCAAGCTCGATTGAGGCAATTTTTCCCCATCTGTTCCAAAGAGGAAAACTGTGAGAAGTGGGCCTCTGTGCATGTAGCATTACATGTGAGGCATCCACTCCATGTGCTGTCTAAGAGGAATGAATTAGAGAAGCACCTGGCTATATAAAGATGACCATCAACTACCACTGAATTAATTGGAGTTTGCTATTCTTACTTGCTGTCAACTTGGCTTTGATTTATGGTGACCCTATGAATGTGGGACTTCCAAGACAACCTGTCATCAACAGCCCTGATCAGATCATGCAGCGTCAAGGCAGTGGCTTCCTTGATTGCATCTGTCCACCTGGAATGAAATCTTCTTCTCTTCTTGTCAGTGGAGCTTGCTCCCAGGTAAATAAGAACAGTAATGGACACTAAGGCCATATCTGCGCTACACTGTTATTATGCTATTATTCCATTTTCGACACCCTGTGGAATTTTGGAGTTTGTAGTTTACTAACGCCAAAGAGCTCTTTGGCTAAGAATTCTAAAGGCCTCTCCCAGAATTCCATAGGAGGTTGAGAGTGGTATAATTGCACTATAACAGTGTAGTGTGGAAACTGCCAAAGACTAAAAACGTAAGTCTGTTTTCTCGAAAGTATAGTGGGGTTTACATTTGAGAAAACTAATATAAGTTTTGAGTCTTAGAATGAACACTCATTCCATTAGATGCATCAATTTGTTCTGCTGGAAAGAGAATTTCCTGAGAGAATGCCAGCTCAGAAAATTCTTGTTGGCAGAAAGAGAGAAGGCAATTTTAAGCAATCCTCCTCCCCCTCCTCCTCTTCATCCTTAAAATATTTCTAACCCCCCCATCAAAAGTTCAAAGGTCTGCTTACAAGTAAAATTAAAACAAACAGGTGAATATTGTCCAGAACAATAAAATAATTTAAATAAACTAAAAACGTGCTTAAACGTAAGGAGTTAAAACAGATTTAAAACTATGCACATTAATATTTTAGAGAAATCAATGAGGCCTAAAGGCTTTGATGAACAGTCAAGCTATTACTTGGCACCTAAAAGAAATTACTGTTGGAATCAATTAGGCCTCCAAGGGGAGAGCTTTCCATAGTTGGGGTACTATAATAAGAAGGGCCTTTCCCACTTCCCCATGCAGCATATTGATTTCAAGTCAATCTAAAACAGATTTTGGAGAAACATAGGGAACTGCAGGGGTAACTGAAAAATATCTGCCTTCTTTCCTGTTTTGACAGCAGAACTAATCAGTACCCTTTCATCCTATTATCACCTATTCTTTTCTCATAGTTTGAAGTGCTCCAGAAGTAAGAGATGATACATGAACAGCATCTGTTTTCTTTTTTTAAAAAAACCCTACTTTAGTTTGTAGAATGAGATAACCATGTTCATGCTGGTGCTGTCAGAGTGTGTTTGCCCCCTCCCTCCCTTGATGATGGATGGTTAATCAGAAGTGGAAAGAAGTTTCTGAGAACTCTTTACAGCTGGGTCAGAGGAGGACTGGGGAGAGGAATGAACAGAAGCCCATTGAGCACAGGAGCTCATGGAAGACATTAGATTCATTCACATCTTCCTGAACCCTAATTTAGTATAATGTTTAAACATGACTAAGCAGAAAAAACATCAGCCAAAGAGAAGGTCTCTGGCTTGGTGATCTCGTTCACAGTGATCATTGAGTATACAAACAGAAGAAAGGGCTTAACCTTATAGACATTCTTTTGTGCATAGCTTTACAATACAGCTGTTTTTGTGCTCTTGATGTGATGAAATATGACTGCAAACACAATACCAGCTGGGCAAATTCGTATCCTGAGCCAAGGCACTCTGCCTTACAAAACACTGAGAGGAGCTTATTAGCACAAGGAGTCCAAGCGTCAAATGCTAAGATTAATTTTTGAAGGTTCTTTTAACAGCAAAATGGATGAGCTGGCTTCATATATTTTGTCTAGCTGCAAGGGAAGAAAGGAACAATATTCCAACCACAAATATAGAGTCTCTTTAGCTAGAGCAGCACCTTTTTAACACCATTACCAAAGCAAACCGAATGTTATTTTCTAACAATTCAAAGCTTCCTCTTCATTCTCTTGAAAAGCTGGCATGACGTCAATTGGAAGAAAGGACTTTCTCTCTACCCAGATAATTTCATTACAAATGTGTACAAAAACCATTTCAATAAAAGACAAAAATGGTGCCAGTCAACTAAAATGGTGCCAGTCAACAAAAATTCCTTCAGCATTCTTATGAAGAGAATGACTGAGATCATTTGAGAGATTTAAAGTAATATATGATGCAGCTATGTTTCATTGTTCAAAGAAAAATAAATCTAATGCATTGATGCTGGGGCTGGGAGGCAGAGTGAGTAATAACCATATTGAATATGGCACAGCAAATGGTGATAAACCAAAGAAATGATACAAAGTGTTTGCTGTTTACATTTGAAGTGCAATTGGTACACCACAAATTGTCTATGATGTAAAATGTCTCTGGTAAGTCATTAATGCTGGCATGCACTGTTTCCTGGGATTCAAAAGGGTGTTCTTTACGTGGAGCTTCTGCAATCAAATCTTTGTCAGTAGGAGCTGTGATTTCCCAAAGCAATATGCTAATGCATTTTACATTAGTGCTAATGGCAGGTTTGTAGCTACGAGCTCCCAGGTAACTATCTAACTTTACATTCTATTGATCTGAAATCTAGGATACTGGCACTCTGTGTACCATGCAATGGTTGCTAAATGATGAGCATTAGTCCTCAAGAGTCAAGAGCAGCTTGACTACTAGAGTGCCCGTATTTGTACAAGGAAGTTTTGGCATGGTCCAGACAAAGTTATATGCTTTTGAGTGCCATTGATCTGTATGGGAATTATGTAAATATATTATATGAACTGTCAAACCTTTGGAAATTAACAAAATTTCACAATACATTTTTGTATGTATTTATTACAATATTAGCATATACCCAGTGTTGCCTGGGATTTTATTTTCCTCTTAAGAACTCACTCAACTGTCTTCTTCAGTACCTGTAACTTTTCCCCATATTTCCCAATGCAATTTGTATTCAGAGTTCTTTACATACAGAGATTGGGTCCCTGTGGGAATACACTGTCCTCCTCCTTGCTGCTAGGCATCATTTCCATAGCAACCGGCCTATTCCAGTACCTGTAACTTTTCCCCATAGTCCCCATCCAATCGGTGTTCTCTGGTGATGTTGATGTCCTGGCTTTTGATTTTGATTTTTGCCCCCCGCTTTCTGTTGAATTTGTACAACGGCTTTACGTTTCTCTGGAAGCATTTTTTGTTTTGAATTTCAATTTTAAGATTCCTCACATATGGAACCCATACAATCTACTGTGTGAGGCGAGAAGACCTTGTAACTATGGCCCTTTCGCACCTTAACTTTTTCTGGCGCTGGGGTATGGGGTCACACGAGCAGCCTCCGGCGAGAGGCTCTTGCGTCCCTGCTGCTTCAGCTCCGCACTAGCTGCCTGCTCACGCGAGAGCCCTGCCTCTTCCCCCTGCAGTGCAGCCTGGGACTTTCCCAGGCTGAGCTGGGGCAGGAAGCATGACTGGCGCGGCTCCAGAGGCTCCGCAAGCCAGGTAAGTGTGGGCAGGGCCCAGAAGCAAAGTGCGATCGCGCACCATTTTTGGCTTTCAGCCGAAAATGAAAAGGCACGCAATCGGTGCCTGCCGACCCCTGGAGTGTCACATGATTGTGAGTGTGTCGTGCAGATCACTCCTCACAATTGCGCGATGCTCGATACCCTTTCATATGGCAAATGTCGTGTGGAAAGAGCCTAGGTTGTGTATGTCGCTTTAATTTTTCTCACATATGCCTCCCAAATGTTTTCTGGCATCCTTATTGATGGTAGGTCTCATCTCCATAGCAACTGGCCTGAGGCCCAAGAGCTTTCGGCTGAGAATTCCAAAGGCCCCTCCCTAAACTGCCAACCTCAAGATTCCATAGAAACTTCACAGCCAGCCAATCATATGAAGTCTTCTCACCTCACTCGGCCAATCGTATGAGGTTTTTGCCTGCCTGATGCAGCCAAATAGACAAACATGCAGACAAACAGTGACTTTTATATAGTAGATTTATATCTTGCCTTGAATCCCAGGTTGTTGTTGCTGCTGCTGCTGCTGCTGTTGTTGTGTGCCTTCACATCATTTCGAACTTATGGCAACCCTAGGGTGAACGTATCATGAGGTTTCCTGGGGCTGAGAGTGTGTGGCGTGCACAAGGTTACCCAGTGGGTTTCCATGGCCAAGTGGGAAATTGAACCCTAGTCTCCAGGGTTATAGTCCAACACTCAAACCACTACACCATGCTGGCTATCAATCTGAACAATTTTAAAATATTAATATCAATTTTAAGCATTTTAAAAACTTAAAAATTAAAACAGTAAATAACATTTTAAACAGACTGAAAGCAAAATAAACAGTTTTTAACCAGTTAAAAGCAGTTTAAAAGTGTAAAAGCCACATGCATGTACAGACTTGGACAAAATCATTAGGCTTTAACATTTTCTAAAAATTAATTTTGTATTTGGATGATGCCAGCACCAATGTCATTCAGGCTTCCAAGGGGAGGGCATTGTACTAGAGGGGACCACAACAGAGGAGGCCCTGTCCATACTCACACAATGTATTTACTTTCTCTAGTTCATATCCTTCACTTTGGGCATTAAAGGAAGAGGGGGATGGGAGTGTCTGTCCACTTATAGCAGCAATGAATTCAGCAGAGATCAGAACAGCCATGGTGACATAAGGTGGACAAGAGCAATGGAAAACAACAACAACAACAACAACAACCAACCCCATGCTGAATTTTGGAATTTTGCTTGGGATCATAGGTTCACTTGTTCATAGGTTGTGCGACATTTGCATTTGTGCACACTTGGATGTATTTTCTGTTTTCTACTTCACCTGGAACAACTCAGTTGGAGATACCTAAATCCTTCAACCTATAGCATTGGCTGTTTCTGATGGAAATGAAAGAACCTGTTATACACTGTGCTGCATTGAAGGCTATGAATTTGACCAGTCATAGTGGAATAATCTAAAATGCTGTATGACATGAGCTCCAGGAAATTTTAAGAGGAAGATACAGACCTGACATTCCTACTGAAATTGCTTTCACTGCTTTATCAGTGAAATTCTAAGGTCATTCTTAAACTCATTTTTGTTGTTTTGGTCATTGTTGTTTTATGGTGATCTCTGATCATTTATAGTATTTTCAGAGAGTTTCCCTTTAAATTAATGGTATTGCCTAAAATTCACTAAGACACACACTCACAACTGGTTTGTGTTCATGATCCCTACGTATTTAGTAGTTTAAGGAATACATAGGGCCTATGAAAGTCCCTTAGTCCTCACTTAGCAGCCAGCAGAGACTATGAGCAACAAGGTTCTCTTCCCCTACCAATCCGGAAGCACCTGACTGATGTTCCCATCGCCCCCACACCCGCTCACATTAGCAATCTCTGGTGTAAGGAGGGATTGCTTCTGACTGTCACACTGCACTTCACTCATGGAGATGGTGAAAATAGTCAGCTGCTTCCCAATTGACAGAGGAACAGATCCCTGTCACTCGTATTTACTGCTGTCCAATAAGAAAGAATGAAGGGTTGGAGTTGAAAACATTATTTAGTTATGTTACCAAGGTCATTACATAGCTAAGTGGCTGATACGGAATCACAATCATTATTTTTTATATGAAGATAATATTTGATTCAGGCAACAGGTGACATCCTGTTAGGGATATACACATGCACATGCTTCTCTTGTATATCCTTTTCTGGGTGCTGTGGGAGCTGGTACTCCCTTCTTTCCCCTGAAGTACCAAACACCTTTCCTCAGCTTCTGAAGCTGCCATGCATAGTCACTCCATGCTTTGTGAGAAATGGGAGAATCATAGAGGCATGTGAATTAGGGCCTTTCTGCACTACACTGTTATAGTGCTATTATTCAACTTTCAACCTCCTGTGGAATTCTGGGGTTTGTAGTTTACTGAGGCCAAAGAGCTCTCTGGCTGTGAATTCTAAATGGCCCTAAACTGCAAAGCCCGGAATTCCATAAGATGTTGAAAGTAGAATAAGAACACTATAACAGCGTAGTGTGGAAAGGCTGTTAGTCCATGTAGCCAGACACAAAATGATGGCATCAACAGTGGGACCTACCATGCTTCTCTGGAAGTCTCACATCTGGCTAGTGGGATGTAATCTGACACTTCTGTGATGCTTCCCGCTCTCCACAAAGCAGGGCATGGCCAAACAGGTTCGAGGCCTTTACAGGAGGATGACATATGGTTCAGGTTGGCATAGGTTCACACACAGACCTAGTATGTTATGCTGAGCCATACTGAATCGTGACCATGGTATGACAATAAACAGACTGGTTTGCTTCAGTTAAAAGTTTTTTGTCAGCTGCCTGGTCTTGCTTTGCCTGCAGATGTAAAGGTTTCAATGTTGCCTGTTCAGATTAATTACTCAAAAAGTCACATCCATAAACTATTAAGGGAATGCAGGACACAGGTGAAAAGAATATGTAAAGAGTTGAGGGGGGGGACATATTAAAATGGGGCTTCTTGAGTGTCAAGGACCCCACAAAGAAAATCGCTCCTAAAGTCTCCCCCTTTTTTTAAATCTCCTGTTAGTCTTCAAATAGACATCAGGACTACTTTCACCCTCCCATCCCAAACTCATGTTGTTTCTGCCTCATAACATGGCTGTGTAATGACTGGCAGGAGGATGGGAGCAGCTGGCTGTCTTCTTATAGACATCATGAGGGTGAGGGTGACATCATCCTCTGGGACTCCCGTACCCTGCACAGGATGTTACCTTGTAAATTGGGGGTCCCAGGAGGGGCGCCCAAATGACCAAACAAACCAAGCAAAGATGGGGAAATTAGCTGGAGCACTTTCTTAAGCTAACGAGAGGCAGGGTAACTTAGCGGGAATCTTTTACCCTATGTATTCAGGTTCAGGTCAGTGAGCAGTCAGACAGTTTGAAAAGGCAACAATGATATTTATTAACAAGCAAACAAATTATTAAGAAAACACAACCACACAGCTAACTAGAAATAGGAAATGAGAGTTTTTGGGGGAAATGGGTGATATGACACCTTTCTCGTAGTCCTGAAGAGGTCCAAGTGAAGAGAAGGAAACTCGGCGTGGCGGCCGAGGGGAGCTCGCAGAATGAAGTGGCGGCCAGGTAGTCCAAACAGGCGGTCCAGCAAGAGATCCAAGGAGCTCTCAGGACTGGGGCTTTTTATCAGGGAAAGAATGACCATGGGCTAGTCTGGTCTTGGGTGAAAACAATGAGTTTTGGGCTTGAGACAATGTCTCCAAAAGGTCAGAATTTACATGATTGAGTTAAGGTCCGAATTGACAACAGTATAGCCAGTATGTAGATGCAGCTAGCTTGGCAGTTGAGCATTCAGCTCGCCAGGGTGCCGGCTTAGGGCACGGGTATCTTTGTTTTGACGCGCATCTGTAACGAAGGTGTCTGTTTTGGGAGGTCTCCTAAAGCAGATCTGGCAGTTTCTGGCTTGTCTTGGTGTAAACAAGTATGAGTCAGCATATAATAGCCATGCCTAGCATCGTGCTTGTTCGGCGGCCTCACAAACACTTGGCTAAGGGTGGCAGAACAGGGCTGAATTGTGATATCAAAAATGATATCTAAAGTTTACCAAAGACTAGGCCAGTTCACAGTGGTAACAAGGATATCAGAATATTGCAGGTTATCACTCTCCTTCATAGGTAGACCTCTGCCCTCCCACCGGCCACTACGTGGTCCTGCTGGGAGGCAAGGTTCAACCAAACAAAGATTGGAGCTGGGGGATCCACTGAGTAAAGATTAAGGGCAGGGGAGCTTCCAGATAAGTATTGCCATTGCTGCCTCTGTCAGAAGAACATAGCAACAATCTTTCTTGCTCAGCTGACCACTGCCATTCTCCCACCTGCCTGCTGGGGAGAGAGAAGGGGGGCAACCAAATAAAGAACATTACCCACATTGCCTATGTCAGAAGAACTTAGGTAGTGGCAGCAGTGATCCTTCTCACTTGGCTGTCCCCCTCCTGCCAGCAACTACAATGGCTAGGTAGGGAAGGGGAACAGCTATGTAAGGATTGCTGCCACAGAGAGTATAGATTTTCTCCCATCATCCTTGTAAGAACATGTTAATTTTTTTTTCTTTTTTTGAAGACAAAGGCCCTTTCTACAACTTACCTTTTTCTGAAGCCATCATGCAAGGATCCAGGGAAAGATTCTTCTGGGAGGAAATCGCTTCTGCTGCTTTCCCCCTCTGCACTGCCTGCCTGCTGGATGGGAGGAAGCGCAACAGCCCTGCCCTCCTTTCTGCAGAGCAGCCCGGCAGTTTCCCAGGCTGCACTGGGGGAGGAAGCATAGCCATTGCATTTTCTGCCATTCTACATGACAGGTAAGTGCAGGAGGGAGGTGGGAGGACTCCACAATTTCTTGTCACTTTCGGGAGAAACCCAAATATGATTTAATCCACAATTGTGATGGAATGACCATGGGATGACCACAGGATTGCAACGACATCATGCAGAACCATCGTCGTGATCCCGTGGCAATCCTGTGGCCATTGCAGGTTGGAAGTGGTGTGTGAAGAGGGCCATGGGCACCTCAGGGAGAAAATTGATTAAATTATTTTATTTCTGCCCTGTGGGAACAAATAATCTAAAGAAATGTAGGCCAGGGATGTCATACTGAAATGGAGGGGGGTGATCTGGAAGCAGATCATTCACTAGTTTCAATCCACATTTCAAGTACAGTCAATTGGGAAGATTGTATATTCACGTGTTCCCCCCATGAAGTATAAAACCCTGGAAAGTGGGAGTTCAAAATAATGATGAGAGCCAACACTGACAGCAAAGTTTGATTGAATTTGTCAAGTGTGAGAGCGGCCTGCACATGAAGTGAGGGAGGCTAAATCTATGTCCTTGGAGCACCTTTCTACTCATGTTGGCAGTCACCCCATTTAAAATGGGGCCTCAGTTTGGGGAGATATCTATCAGTAGCCTGCAACAACTTTATATGCTTATAAGTGGTATGACACTTAGTATAACATGCTGACATCACAGTTGCTAATAATATTATTTAGAAGCAACAATTTTCATTTGTCATTTTGTCAGATCTCAATGAACCTCTCCCCCTCCTCCTCTCCCTCCCTCCTCCTCCTTCCTCATCATTTCCTAAAATATGAACCTTCTTTTCATAACTGCAGTATGATTTCCAAGCCTGTATAATACCTGTATGAATTTGTGTTATAGTACTCTCTTAAGCACTATGAAATCATTTGGAGTACTTCTGTATGGCTTTACTATAAAGTGTAAACAGGCCAGTGCTGTCATTCTCATTTTATTCCATCATTAAAAAGGGAATAGAGTTCTTAGTTTTATGTAGGAAGAGCAAATAACTATTATTGGGACTAGACTTTTACATAATCTGTATCTATATGTCCCTACAAGACATTACAGTGTCCACTTGTGAATTTACCATCTCCATACTGCATGCACATTTTAAGTAAAATATCTTTTTGAGAATTGAGCACAATTATTGTAAAAGAATAGGTGATTTACTTTCTTAAATACTATTGGATCAAAGGCTTAATCCAGCACAGTGTGCTACCTCTCACACTGGGCACCTGGATGTGCCAGGAAAGCTCAAATAATAAATGTTCATCACTTCTACATGGAAAATTTTGCTTAGTTCACTGTTCACTGCTAACTTATGAAAGTTGCACCTTCCCACTCTAAACACAAAACATAATGCCATTTCCCAAATATTCTGAAATTTATGGAGCAATTTGCAGAAAACTGCATATTGTTCAAAATAATTGTAAAATATAAATAAAAATGTTAAAAAATGTAAAGTGTTGAGAAATGCTTGCAGAAATGCTTTATCAATTGGAAAATATCTTGAAAAAAATGAAATATCTTGAAAAAAAGTGTACAAAATTTCACAAGGACTAAAGATTTAAATTTTGACATGGAATTGGGATGCAATAGGCTGTTGTTGTTGTTGTTGTTGTTATTGTAAGTCTTCAAGTCATTTTTGACTTATAGTGACCCTAATGTGAAGCTGTCATGGGATTTTCTTGGCAGAATTTTTTTCAGAGAAGGTTTGCCTTTGCCTTCCTCTGATGCTGAGAGAGTAAGATTTATCTGAGATCTCCCAGTGAATTTCCATGACTCAACAGAGATCCAAACCCTGGTCTCCCAGTGTCCTAGTCCAACACTCAAATCATTATAACATGTTGGCTCTTGTGCAATGGCTTTAGTGCTAAAAATATTGAAAAACTGAGTGAAACATTCCTCGTTCTAAATTTTAAAGCCAACTACATTTTATCTGCCCCTTTATCTTGCATAGTCTGATCAGTGAACACTTCAGGGGGGCGTTTAAATTTTCAGAAGCAGAGTGAAAGAAACAAAGACATCAAGGCATTGGGGCAAGAGGTGAGAGGAAGGACAGAGCAAGAGCAGCTCTGTCCCACTTCTACTGTCTTTTAACATTTCTTGGCCATACTGCCCACTCTAGAGTTTAGTACAGGCTTTGGTTGGTTGTCTTTTTTGGGCCAAGTAGGAATTTTACTCCTCTTTTGATCTTCACAAGGGAAAAAGTGTTCTGCCCATCTTGTACTGATCTACTGTGGCACTATGGGAAAACTGGTATTGTGTAGTGCTTTAAAATGAGATATTGGCTTGAATACAACTTAAGTAGGTTATGTTGAAATTAACATTTAATTGAAATAATTGGCATATGATCACTTTCAACAGGTTAATGCAGGATAGTAAAATTTTGTCCATCATCTGTGAGCACCCATTGTGAAAGGAAGCTCTCTGGACTTCCCCATTGGGTGTTGGGAATCAGGGATAGGAAATAGAACAACCTGTGGAAGTGGACTTAATTTTTCTTTTCTCCTTTAAGGCTTTTCTCCTTTAGGGCTTTAGGGCTTTCAGGCTTTCTGGAAATAGATTGGCTTGGATAGGCTAGATTGCTTAGCTTGCCTTTGTAGAGGAGGTAAGATTATGGCCATTTCCACACTAGTTATAGTGCTATTATTGCCACTTTTAACATCCAATGGAATCCTGGGTTTTGCAGTTTAGGGAGGGGCATTTAGAATTCTCAGGCAGAGAGCTCTTTGGCCTCAGTAAACTACAAATTCCAGAATTCCACAGGATGTTGAAAGTGGAATAAAAGCACTATAACAGTCTAGTGTAGAAATGGCCTATAGCTCCTTCAGCATATATCACACTAGCAGCCCTGTTGCAGATACAAATTAATACAATAATAAAATGATCCTTAGTTTCTCCATATATTTTGTGTCTTCTCTTTATTCTGATAGCATAGGCAATGCATTCCACAGCTGATTTATGAGTTGTGTGAAGAAATCTCTTTCCCCTCCACTAACATTACTGCAGTTATTCATATACCTAATTACATTGATATGTTTGTCATACTTGATATATAAGGGAAGGATAGGGATCTCTCTCTCTCTCTCTCTCAGGCCTGTCACTACTGGAAGAATCGTGTTTAAATATTTATAAGTAAACTGATTATGAACTGACTTAGGCCATTTTCCACATGAGTTTGATACATCATAGCAACATTGAATTCTTACCCTTCTGTCTGCACTTTGTATCATTTTAGCATTGTAGTTTTCCTCGTGGTTCTGCATGTTTTCAGCTCCTGGAATGGTTCGCTGCGGTTCACTGTGATGCGAAACTGCTGTATGTGAAAACTGGGAAAACTCAGATGTAAATCTCCCAAACCAGTTCTGCTTCGGTTTTCTCCTACATGCAGAAGCATAGCATCGATTCACATTGCAGAAGTGGCCGGCTATGGGCATTCCCAGGCTGTCCCTTCCATCATTTCCATTCCTATCTCTCTCTGCCCATGAAAGGACAGGCTACCATCATTATTGTCTTCCTGTGTTAAACGGACAGCAGGAATAGAGTGGATCTGGTAATGTACTGTTAAAACTTGTTTTTTTCCATGTATCAATGGACATACATTCCTACGCACAAATGTAGCAACACAAAAATGTGTTAAAAATCTGTGTGTGTTTTAAAAAGCAGACCAATCAGTGATGGTGGGGCAGGGTGAGGGAGGGGAATGGGAGTGGCCAGGGACTTGCTATTGTGGAGGCAGCAGCTACTGTTCTCTGCAGTAGTATGATGTAAAAGGGGGGTGCAGACAGCACAGTTTCTGAATTTTTGAATTCAGTTTCAGAATCAGGGTATAAAAACACACAGTGAACTGCTCCTTCCATCTTGTGTGGAAACGGCCTTAGTCCTCAAAGTGGTCAGGGTGTACAGCTTTACCAATTTTCAGGATGTGTTCTGTTTCTGGGGGCCCTCCTACCTTTTCCACCCCCACCCCTGATACACCTACACAAAACTGAAGAGGAAGCAATTCCAATAGGGGTGGAAAGCAACAGTGTGGTTGCAGAGCTACATAACAGTGAGGAAGGTCTGTGTGAAATTAGGATGAGGGCGTCATGCAGCCAGGTTTGGGAGCTGAGGTCTGACTCTCCAGATACAGGCACTCTAATTTCTGCACTGGTTGCAATTCAAAAGAGTCCCCAGAGTATTAGCCAATCCCTTCTTTGTTTACTTTACACAACAGGCACAAAGAACAAAATGCAAATAGCAATCTTAAGACATAACTATATCTATATCTATATCATCTATAGATATAGATATATCAGGGTAAAGCTTGTTCATCATTCTGTACCCCAGGCCATTCTGGTAAATATAGTTCTGAGAGTGTACTAGGGATCTATAAGATGAAATTCTCAAAACACTTGTAAAGCTCCATTCCCAGGATTTATGGGAGAAAGCATAACAGTTAAACTGAAATAAAAACCATTTATGTTTTTGGTGGATATGCCCTAAGGAAACCTCTTCAAAGGAGTTGTATGGGTTTTATCTGGAGTTGCTCATACCTGGAGCTGCTGTGGCTTGTTCAACTTTTATTCAGTTCATGCCTTCATTTTTCTTATATTGCATGGAAAGTTTTTTTAAAAAATGGCAATAACAACACAGATGGACCTTTATGAATTTAAAGCTGCTGAGCAAAACTTTTGGAAGATAACGGAGCCCACGACTTTCATAGATGGATGAAACTGGCCATATGGCAATTAGAATCAATGTTCTGTGAAGTTCATTTTGATCAGTATATAGGGAAATATGTATCAAGAACCTTCTTAACATAGCACAATAACAATAAATTAATTACACAACCACTTAAAAAAAGAAAAGGAAAATCAGGACATGCCATAGTTCTGCGTATAACTTTACTCTATAGATGGCATTGCCTGCAACCAAGGCATGCTATAGAAAATTGTGTCAAGATGAATTGGTGAGTTTGAAATCCATAACCAGTAAGTCTGTTACAGACAGGGATCTCATGCATACTTCATGTTTTTCCATGTTTTTTTTTCTCCTCCTTCTTGAGCAATGCCAATCACTATGTTTTTAAGATATTGGGGCACAATGTTAGAGCACAGGTGTTTCATCCACAAGCAGCATCAATCTAAAGAAAGAAAGAAAGAAAGAAAGAAAGAAAGAAAGAAAGAAAGAAAGAAAGAAAGAAAGAAAGACAATGCAATGGCATTGCTGAACAAATCCCTTCTGCTATGATATCCACAAAATGCTGGTCGAATTTTAGTGATGACCTATGATGTTGATGACCTATGAAGTTAGATGACCCATGATGTTCCTATAGATCTAGTGTACTCATTGTTATGTGTACTATGCACAGGGGTATAACTGAAGTCCATTCTGGAACTGAATGTAGGCATGAAAACATGCAGCTAGACGCACAGAAGCAGTGGGAGAGAGAATAGAAGTTGAGAGAAATTTGTAGGCAGAAGTCTGTGATGCATGAATCTTCTGATGCATGAAAAATGCATCTGACAACAGGTGCACATTTTTTAAAGAGGTACAGAAAGCACTATACACATCTGTAAAATATGTGTATACATGCTTTTAGGGGCATATATCAATTAATGCATCTACTTGGAATATGTGTTCATTTCACATAAAAAACATCTGAATTGAAGCAGTATAGAAAAAGAAAAGGGAAAAAAGGGGAAATCTGAAGGAATTATTTACCCATTCCTGTTAGAGAAGCAGCTGAATATATGTCCACAGATGCACTGTGGACTGAAACTAATCAGTAGTATTCAATTAAACTAATGGGACCGAATTAAACCAATTGGACTTCACAGTGAACAGCAACAGCACTGCTATATTTTCCCTTTGTCTCTGATTTTTGCTGGTTGGTTGGTTGGTTGGTTTTTTGGAGAGGAATGGTGTCACATGAAGAGGGATGGGTGTTCCTTTGTATTTCCCCCCTTTACTTTTCTTTATTGGAGGAAAGGTTGGCTATAGAGTACCCTAGACACTAACACTATAGCACTCTAACAGTATAGTGCTGAAATCGTGTTAGTGTCTAGGATACTGTTGGAAAGAGAATATGATCCTGCTACTATGCTTCATAACTTGGGGGGAAATATTTGGGCTTCCACTTCTGAATCACTGCAGACATTTTGCCCCACCTGAATGCAATCCCTTCTTTTTAGTGGGAGGGTTTATTCCCTCCAACTCTGGTTTTGGTGAAATAGGTGCAGAACGAGATCCTTGTGTAGAGGAGGAGAATGTTTAGCCCCCCAGAGACTGAAGAATTACTACTTCCATCATGCATCACCATTGGCTGGGCTTGTTAAGGCTGTTATAAACTGAAGATCAATAACAAACAAAACATACAAGTTTTTCTGTCCTTCCTTGTGTATTAATGTGAAATATTCTGAGGGTTTTCATTCAATTTAATTATATGAAGTCTTGAATTTTTTTATGGGAAAGTGACTTAATATATATCCATATTTGATCGCCTTCCAGACCATTTTACTATACATTAAGATGGCTCCCCTTGCAGATGAGCAATCATAGTTCTACCTTTTACCCAAACACAGACCAAAATCTGAAGAAGTACATTTGACTTTATCAAGAACTTTCATCCACCTAATCATGCATCTGATGAAGTGGGTTCTGCTTCATGAAAGCTGGTGCCATTATAGAAACTGTTAGCCTTTATGGTGCCGCAAGACTCTTTGGTGTTTTTTTGTGCAATAGACTAATAAAGCTGTCCCCTTAGAAAAGAGGTATTTATGACTGACTGTGTTTAATCTAAACTTCCAAGAATTTCTACAGTTTGTGTGTGTGTGTGTGGGGGGGAGATTGCTCTTTGCCGAGTTTGGAAATGTCAGTTTTTGGGTCTACAGCTCCTAGATTCTCTCAATCAACATGGTAACTTCCATAGGTTCTCCAGCTATAACCTCATGGCCAGTGAGCATGGGGGGATTCTGTGAGTGGCAGTCCAACTAGTAACTTTTCCAAAAGTATGATATTCTGAGAAATGCATGTGAAACCCAGCTGGGTGTGCAGAACTAGTCACCCTTTTTTGAGACTGAGGCCATAGCTCCAAAAAACCTTATCACAAATACATGGTTTTTCAGTGATCATTGGGTTACTATTACCAACATAGATAATGGTGCCATCCCAAAAGTTCACTGATAACTGTTTCAGTTTCTCAAAAGAGTGCTGGTGCTCTGAATGCACATCTTTCACTGTGCTCCCACACAGAGAGCTTTGATTTTGATGGAGCCTTTTGAGCATGTAATTGGTAGAGTTCAATGATTCACATCTCTCTTGTTCTGCTGATATTTTGGCAAGTTATTAGCCAGCTGCTGTTCATTGAAGCAGATGTTATGAACCACATAAAAATTTCAAGGTTATGAGATAATACAAAGGGAGTTCTATCCTTCTCTTGGTAGCACCCGTGCTAAAACTGTTACTAATATCTCCCTCCCCCCAAAAAAACTTGGAAAACCAAAATCTTGCTATAATGTGGAGCTTATAGCTTGCTTAGAAAAAGGTGCTGTGCCCCCCAAAAAACGTTAAGAACAGAGACTCCAGGACAAAAGTTTATAGTTTAATCAAATGAGAATATCTAAGGGGAGAAGAAACAAATAAAAAGACGGTACATGGAAGTATATATCATAATCAAAACAAACAGATTTTAAGTTTCTGTCTTGCCAAGAGGCAAAAGTTCTTTAGGGGATATGAAAGCAATAAGCACACAAGCAAGTTAGAAGCTGAAGATTGCATTAAATGGCAAGAAAAGATGATATAAAGAAACAGAACTTACCTGCCTATTCAATTGTCCAGGGCCTCAGGTGAATGATAACAGATAGACTTCAGACTGATGGCCAACACAGAACTTTTCCAAATCCCTGTGTGGAAATCTATTTTGTAGTCCATGCTGGGAAAAATCTTGGAAACATATTTGCGTGCTACATGCAGTTTTCAGGAACCACCTGATTAATTGTACCTGTTGTGATGGACATATTCATGGACCTTATCAATGTTTATAAATCCTTCTAGTACCCAAATGGCAAGACAAGTGTAAGATCCTCCTCAATTCTAAGGTTGCATCATCTTGATCTCAAAATAACCCCGCTGCCATTACCATGCCGTACACTCCCACTCCAAGATATGATATAATTGGCAATGAACATTATCTAATTAGCACTAAATATAAATCACATGCTGTTATGGCTAAAAAGCCATGCTGGCAAAGAGGACTGGCTGCACACGTGTAAATGTAAGTCAGATGGGACCTTGGGGCATGGCCAGGTTGTATCAGTCAGGAAGTTCCAGATGAGCTTCCAATAATCCCCTCAGTGTCTCAGTCTTCCAACACAATAGTGCACTAAGTTGTCTCAACAGAGCAACTGAAGGTCATCAACCTGCTTCCTCTTCCCACTTAAACTCTCCCTTGTTTCCTCCCCTGCCCAGACACTAAAGAAGCTAACATGATTCCCATCAATGCCTTGTCACCTAAGTCCATTAGCCCATTCCAGACCCCATTGTTAGCTTTAACAGAGAGCCATTAACACCTTCCCCTTCAGGGCAGAAAAGGGGTACTTGTGAGCCAGACAACTCATAGTACACTGGACTTAGGGCATCACTCTGTTGCTCAGATTCCCATTTTTGTGCTACCCTTGGACCCTTAGTCTGAGCCACATCACTTTGTCTCTTCTCTGCAGGATAGGTAAATATCATCCACTTCTCCTCACCTTCTCACTGTCCAATTTTTCCTTCCTTTCTTTCAGTTAGCCTTGTGGGGTTGTAAGACTGCTTGAATTTTGTGTGTGTGAGATTTTCTCCAATAAAATATTTTTTTGAACTCCAGCTGGTGTCCCTGCATTAGAACCACTATACGTAAGTGGAAAGATCCTGAAAGGTTACCCTACCCACATAAAGGTCTCCCTTTTGAGTTTCTAATTCCCCACCATTCCACAGAGGCACTGGCATTGTAGATGGACCTCTGGGTCACCCATCTTTTGGGGTAATAACACTGCCTTTTACTCTGGAAATCAGGGTCTGAATCCCCACTCGGCTGTGGAAACCCATTGAGTAACCTTGCAGTAGCAATAGCTATTACATTTCTATATTGCTTTTCAGTGCAAAGCATTCCATAAGCAATTTACAATGTGTTTTTTTATCTAATTCCCCCCAGTAATTTGGGTACTCATTTTACCAATCTATAGGAGGATGGAAGGCTGAGTCAACCTGGAGCCCTGCAGGATTGAACTCACAACATTGTGGCTGCAGCACTGGCATTTAACCACTGTGCCACCAGGGCTCCTCTGGCAAGTTACACTCTCTCAGCCTCCGGGAAAGGCAAAGGCAAACCTGCTCTGAACATATCTTGTCAAGAAATCCCCTTGATCAGTTTGTCTTAAGGACTCCATAAGTCAGGAATGACTTGAAGGCACCCAACAACAGCAGCCTAAAGGAGAGGCTCCTTGCAAAGAATCCAACCTATGATCTTAATGAGATGCAGGCATAAAGAACGGATTGTTTCACACTGTCCTGTTTCCTCAATACGCAATAGTTTTCTAGTGTGTTTCCTCTACAGTTGCTCTCTAAAGATCTGGAGAAACAGAGCTAGCCACATCAGATGGGTAACAGTATTATAAATGAAATGTGCTAAAAATGAAAATGCACAGAAATGTCACCTAGAAGTTGAAATATTCAATTTAGAAATTAAGAAGCAAGAATCAAAAGACAGTAAGTGTAAGGAGGCAAAAAACAATGATAAGAGGGGAAAAAATAAAAAAAAAAATAAATTTTGGAAATTGTCACACAACATTGTTATGCTACACTGTTACTAAGTTACTTTAATGCTTGCCTGGAGCTTATCATACAACCCCTTGTTGCTCTTCTGGATTATTTCTGCACTACACTCTTACAGCGCGATTATTCCACTTTCAACATCCTATGGAATCCTGGGGTTTGCAGAGCAGGGAGGAGATGGCTGGCCCCTCCCTAAACTGCAAACCTCAGGATTCCATAGGATTTTGAAAGTGGAATAATCGCGCTATAGAGTGTAGCGCGGAAATGGCCCTGGTACTGTTCCACGCTTTACTGCTGTTGGGTCTTTTGGAAAATGATTATCATCCACCTGAAATAATCTATTAATGATGCCTGATATTCTAAAGGCACCAGATCCTGCCTGATCTTGTTGGCTAAGCAGGGTTGGTCCTGGTTAGTATTTAGATGGAAGACTGCCAAGGAATACCAGGTTCGCTAGGCTATATTTCAGAGGAAGGAACTGGTGAAATCACCTCTGAGCATTCCTTGCCTAAAAAAGCCTTATGAAATTCATGGGGTTGCCATGTTGACAGGTGACCTGAAGGCATGCCACACACACACACACACACACACACACACGTTAGAAGGGACAATATCAAGGTTTTACCTATAATGCTAGCAAAGACATTTCATACTATTATAAAAGAGAGGTTTTTTTATTAGAATTTATTATAATTTAAGTGTTTATCTTATAGAATAAATACATTATTTAAACTGTCCATTCATTCAGCCATTTAGGCTCAAATGGATCCTTGTGTTTATTGATGGTTATACTAACTGTACACATACATGGTTTTAATTTACTGTAGAGGAAGCAACTGGCAAAATCACCTCTGAATATTCCTCATCTATGGAAACCCTATGAAAGTCACAGGGTCACCACAAGTCGATAAACAACTTGAAGGTGCACACACACAGAGAGACACTTCCTGCTGTGGTTTAGTAACCACTTGGGTATAAATGTCTCTGTCTGTTTCATTGCACGACTGGAGCATAGTGGGTGTGGTGTGGGTGCAGTTTCATTGCCCCTCCCTTGGGTTTTCCCTGGGGATCTCCACCTGGGCAAGCCCAGACTACTGCTAATGACACCACCAGGAAGACACAGGGATTCAAAGAGTTTCCATGTTCATTCTCCATTCTCCCATGCCTCTTTAAATAAATAAATAAGCAAATAAATAAGCAAATAAATAAATAAATAAAATAAGGGGAGTTATCCCATGGGGAAATTCTGGTGTAATCCCATTAAAGGGTTATTGCCTGGAGAAATCATGGGATTCAGGAAAAAGCAAATAAACAGCAAATGTGAAAAGGTTTGAAAGTAAAATACAAAAGCAGAACTGGACGAGTGTTGGTTCCCAGAGGGGAAAAATACAGAAAAAAGTGATGGAAGTGATGTGGTTGTGTTCCTCTTCCCAATCTGGGTAGGGAATAAGGTTGGTTCCATAATGTTGTCATCACAAAATCATGCAGTTGTGAACTTGCACAATTATGGCTTCCTTTAATAACCAAAATCAATCAGCAGGAGGTGGGGATTGCTGATGGTACTGTCATATTTCAAATCTGAGAAAACAAACATGGGAACTAACACTAAAGGAGCACAAATGCACTGATGGTGTAACATAACACTCTGACAATCTGCTAACTTTCTGAGTAAAGGAAGGAGGTTTTCAAGTGAACCAGTCCCAAACAACTGAATAATGTAATTAGTGCTTGATTGAGGAATTGTAAATATGGAACACAGAAAACGATGGAGGTGCTTGCTATAGGACAGGAGAGTGAGTGGGTAAATTAGTGTAAGGTCTCAGTAGATTAACCCCTTTCACACTACACAAATATTGTAATATGATTCCACTCTTTAATTGCCATGACAACATCCTTAGGAATCCTGCAGCTTGTAGTTTCATGAGGTGTTAATTGTCTCAAGTTGAGAATTCTGGATGCTCCTTCATTAACTGCATATCCCAGAATACCATAGGGTGGAACCATGGGAGTGGTAAAGCGCTATAATTTTGAAATGTGAAAGGCATCCTGGAAATGGATTGGTGTGTGTGTGTGTGTGTGTGTGTGTGTGTGTGTGTGTGTGGAGAGAGAGAGAGAGAGAGAATGTGTGCACATATGCACTTTGAAAGGAAATAATTTTATTACTTTTCACAGGTGAGAAATATCTATCACTTCAAAAATACATTTGAAGACATTTTTCTATTTAAGGATCATTGAAACATCAGATTCACAAACAGGTCTAAAACCAGAGCTTGGAAATAATGTGTTACATGTAATGATGTTACTTGTAATGTGTTGTTTTGGGGGTGATGAGGGAATTAAAGTGTTATTTTTTAATAGATGATTGCTAGTAACTTTTTTTTTTCCTTTTTAGCAAGCAATGTTAAAATATTTGAGGGGTCATTTGGATGATTTCTTGACATTTTCCTAAGTACATTTTTTTGTAAAACTAAAAAATATGAAAAAGTAGTATGCTGGAACAATGTGTTATTGTTAAACGTAATGAAAACCAACCAAGGTGTTTGAAAAATAATGAGTAATGTCAAATGTAAAGGGAAAAAAAGAAAGAAAAAAGAAAAACAACAACAACAACATTCTAAGCCCCAAGTAGTCCCCCTCAAACCCCTGTTTTTGCTAGCTTTCTCCCTTATACATTCACATATTCTGCAAAATCAAGCCCAGGCAAACAGTTTCCTTCCTTTAACCATGAGTGTGACTAACACTGCAAAAGTTTGGGATGGACAAGTAACCATAAGCATTGCTACCCTGGCTGATCCTCCCCACAGCCAATGACTGAGCTGTAGCAGAGTCTAAAATGGCAAATACATTTTTCAATGTCACATGACAGAATAGCATAGCTCAGGAATAATAAAATATGTCTATCTTTATCCCTATCTCCTTGTGCCTCCATACGTAACACAACATAATTAGATTCAGAGATAGATGGCCAATAAAATTGATTATAAGCATGCTCAATTAATGGCCAGTTTGCCACAGAGTAAATCAATAAAACTGGATTTCTATCCTGCTCTTTTTAAGATCTATGCTGCGGACACAGATGCAATCATAGGACGAATTTTGAACCACATTAAAATTAAAGTTCAGCCATTTGAAATATACTGCATTTAACAAATTGCAAAATGTCTTAAGGCTGATGAAAAGTTTTCATTTAGTTTCGGCTACAGCTACTATTAATTTGGAAAACATTTTCCTGGAAGGCAGAAATGACCTTTTTTTTATTGAACAACTTCCTGTGATTATTCCTCTACCAGTGGGGAAGAAGAATTGTTTCTGGGAAGTAGCTGTTATGTTTCATCAAAAAATAAATTACTCAAGCCACTACGTTAGCCAGAAAGTTCCTTTTTATTCTCTCTGCTTCTTTTCATCATAGGCGAGAGCTTGAAAAATGCCTTTTGTTGACAACCTTACTAACACTGGAAAACATAGACTCTCATTACAGAACTAGTTTTTCTCATTACGACAATGACTTCCAAGTCCAGTCTAAGAAGACTGAGGAGTTAATTAACATTTCCAGGTCTTTCAGTTAGTACCATTTGTAACTGATAGATAGGTATACTGGCTACACAGACTCTAGATTTTAAAAGAGATTCTCTGCATTATGAATGAAAACCTTTGATGATTCATAAAAAGCTTCCTCATCAGAGCAATACATAATAATAATGCCTAGCTCTTTCCTCTGTGAATAGCAACTAACTAGTTTGCTTTAAAACAGAGATGGGGGACACACAGCCCTTCAAATGCTGCATTGCATTTCCCATGATCCTTCACCATTGGTTATTCTAGCTACGACTAATACTGTCTGCAGTTCACAACTTCAGGAGAGTCACATTGTCCCAAGTACCTGTTTAAATGATGGGATGCTCCAGTTCTCCAATTCTATAGTTTTTCCAGTTACACTTTAGAATTTGCTCTAAGTAGAACCTTTTCCCACTCAGAAATGGTCAGTCACCTTCACTGAGTCACCCTTCTCATGAATATTTTATTTTATTTTATTTATTGTATTTCTTGGCCGTCTTTCTCTCAGAATTCTCATGCAGTATCATGCATAATAAGACCTTGTTGATGGGAGCCAGGGAGTGTTTGACAGACCAAGGCCCTTTCAGCACCTTACCTTATCCCATGGCCCTGTGGTCACAATCCCAGTAGTGCCTTTGATGGGAAGGGAGCATGACAGGGATTCTCCCCTCCAAACGCAACTGGTTCCCTATGGATGGGAGCACAAGGGACATACCTCTTCTGCAGCGCAGCGCAGAGCAGCCAGGCTCTTTCCCATGCTACGCTAGGGCAAGAAGCACCTCCATCGTGCTTCTTGCCCTTCTACATGGCAGGTAAGTGCAGGAGTGTTGCGTGTTCAGGGGTCATTGACTAAGAAAATCCACCAATGATTTACCCTGTGATTACACTGGCTGGTGACGTGAGAGGGATGGGACATCTTGCAGAAATGTCATTGCGGTCCTGCTTCTCTCCCATCTGGGATGGCATCATTGTGAGAAAAGGGCCCAAGTCTGGATGCAGGAGAAGCAGCCTTAGAAGCAGTTGCACAAACAACATGGTTAGAGGTTATGTGTGGAGTAGATTATGCAATTAGGAACAGAAGCAGGTGAACAGATTTACCTGACTCTTCTCTAATGCTCTACCTCTCTGACATTCCTTGAGTTGAGGGGAGGAGATTATTACATGTAAAATTAAAACATAATAATAAAAAAGGAAGTGATCCTGGGATTCATTATATTCTAAAAGCAAGGGTATTTTTCATAATCGCTTCATAGTTGTGTTTCTGTAAGACAATAATTAAAAATAAAATTAAAAAAAAATAAAAACCAGTCTAGTGAAGTACAGATGCAGCTTTTAAAGAATACTAATCAAATGCTGTTAACTTTGTTTTTATTTTATAAAAACTAGATCATTGAAAAAGAAAAAAAAACATTTTTTTAAGATTTCCTGCAGGAAAGAAATCCTACTTCTGCAGTTTTTTTTTTTTAAAAAAGATACTGCGACAGGCCCTTATTTCTCCATTATTGGTATGACAGTTCCCAATCTGAAAAGGCACCCTGTCATTTCCACACAGCTCTGCCTCCCTCCATGACACCCCTTTTGGGTAAAAGGGTGAGGGTTCTCAACGTTTGTTTAGAACCACTTAATAATTTTAGGGTAGAGTGTTACTGTATATAACTCAAGCTGAGTTAGTGTTTGCAAAAATAAACTGTAACATTTATTAAGATAACAATAAGAATAAGATAGTGTATTAGGGTTCATATGCAGTTCAATGTGGATTCATTTGTTCAGTGCACTCTTCACGCTGTATTGACAATTAACTCACTGCTCGGAAACAGGTCAATTATATCTTTAGATTTTCATAAGAGGCACAATTATAACAGCACTTTGGCTAGACTCCGACCAAAGATTCAACCCCCAATATAGGTCACACTCTCTGACCAGATCCTCCTAGGGTTTAATTATTCTTCTGCCTCTCGTTAGGCTTCCACTGAGAACTAAACTTCCCAAAATAGTCACAATCTCTGACTGACTAAGAGACTCTACTCCCTAGCTCTTTGTTAGACTGTCACTGAAGGAATCAAAATACCCAGAGGTACTTGGCTTTATACAAATTTCTTTATCAGCCACAAGCCCTTGCCACACACTACTGGATTGGGTTTCCCTCCCCAAGTCAGAAATGACTGAAGGCACACAACAACAACAACAACAACAACAACAACAACAACAACAACAACAACAACAACATATTGTCTCATGGGAGAAGAAAATCATCCGGAAGGTACAGTTGATGGTGGCCTAAGCTAGAGCTTGCAGCATTGTAGGAGTTCAAAGTGCTCACTTGCACTTGCTTCAGGCCTTCCCATCCCAGCAGCATTGGTCCAAAACCTTTTCTTTCCTGAGGCAAAGATGACCACCTCCCTTTCGTTCCACATATATGTAACTCCAGCGGACTAGCTGATGAATTTTCAACATTTGGAAGTATGGCCCTTTCCTCAGCATACCTCACTATCAGATAGTTGCATGCTCATTGCTGCATTGCCATTTCCGGGTTGGAATCGGTATTATAACTGTTTTCTGCAGGCCTCCAGTGTCAGTGGATGAGCTCTAGCATTGAAACCAGTGTGTCTTCCGCAGCACAGCATCCCTGGCCTCTCCCCGTCCCTGTCTCTCCCCACACCACAGCTCCTGACTGGTCTTTTTCTTTATTTCTATTTTTCTTGGAAGCCATGCTAATGTTAGCATGGTGGACTGGGCTAACTGGATCATGTTAGTCAGCTATACTGTGTGATCCTGCTAACAGTAATAAAGGGATTTTTAAAAAAATTAAAATTCAAAGGGGACATGCAAAATGATCATGTGGCAGTAGTGGGTATCAAAATTACCACAGTGTGCACTCCTTTGTCCCCTTCTGTGTTCAGTGCTGACACAACAGAAATGGCCAGCTGGCTCTGGGAGTTACTGAGAGAGGGACAGGCTGGGAACACCCACGGCCCACCCACTGCTGGATCAGCGATGAGAGGAAGCTGCCATGGAGGAACTGCACTCGCCCAGCTAACACAATTGTCACTTGGGGATGGGATAGCAGCTGGCTAGCAGTGATATCATGCAGTAAGATGGTTCCTAGACTAGGAGCAAGGTGTGGCTGAGGTGGGTTGACAACATCATTAAGAAAGATTCTGTATGTTGTCCATCACCATACCTGATAGAATGATACTAGCTTAGGGGCATAGAACAATCTACTTAAGGAAACTTAGGAGGAACCAGTGAGGACCTGCTACCTTGGTTCATCATCTGTCATGTGAAGCCGCCATTTTCCTCTAGCCAATGGTAAAGCCAGTCTTGCCCATCTCTACCTCCCACTACATAAATCTCTGAACATGGTATGTGTATTGTACATCCCATGCTCTATTTCTAGATTTTTTTTTTCATTATAGAGACCCTGTGACCCTCCAGATGTTGTTGGGCTACAGCTCCTATTACTTTCAGCTAGCAAAACTGAAGATTAGAGTTGTAGTCCTGCATCATTTAAAAAGCAAAATGTTCTGCACCCCTCTTATAAACAAATTGCATTATTGCTAAATCCTTTTCGCAGAGCATAATAGATAAAGGAGAAAGTGGATCACTATATGAAGTATTGTAGAAACATCCAAAGTAGTCTGGAAAAAAGTGACTCAGCAGTATGGCACACCAAAGCAAACAACAATTTATTGGAAAATTTGGCAGCCACACTTCTTTGGGTGGAAAGGGTCGCTCTGAAACAGTCATTTTCACACCAAAAACTGAACTCCATGAATTTTTGCCACTGTAGGACTCATATACAAAGTGTGAAACAATTCCAGAGTTAGAAAAGGTACTATTTGAAATAAAAAAAGGAACCAACCCAAAAAAGAACCACACATTATTGGGCCTTAGAATTACAGAACAGAAGACAATATAATCACTGTGCCTACAGTAATTTCCCCCTTCCATCACACCCTATTAACTCCTAGAACAGTGCAGATTTGACCGAACAAGACTCCAACAGATTCTGGCCAGTATCTTATTTTTATGACCCCCACTCAAAAGTTTACAGCTTACTTACCGCTGGATGCCAGTCCTAATCACCTGAAAAAGAAGATATTCTGTTAAAATGCATATTTAATTTTCCCATTATGTAAACCCAATGTCATGCATTTTTAAATATTTGAATCAATAAAACATAATCACCATCTATATAAATGAAGCATGCACAAGAGGCAGAGTCCCTGGAAAACACTAGATAGAGAGTTTAGCAATATCTGCCTTCTTGAAATGGTGCATTCAAATTGCACCATTTCTCTATCTAATGAATAAATTATCCCAAACTCAGATTTGGGAGAACAACCAACTAAAGCACATTCCTAAATCTCTTGAAAAGCTAAATAAACCTTCATATTTTCCCCGCTTTTGACTGCATACTTAGTCTAAGTCTTGCAAGCTAAATTCAGTGGCAATAGCAGAGCAATTATCAATACCGACAACCTGACCCCATTAAGCACTGAAGGATGTCAGGTCATCGTTAAGGTACTGTGATTATTTAACACCCACATGTTTCAGTTTTCCATAATACTGCTGGTGATGATATGAAAAATGTTATATAAAATAAGTTCAGAAAAGTAGAGATCCAACTGTTAGACACACACTTATGTCATTATATTGACCACATGAAACTATGGAATAGTGATGCTTGCAGACTTGAATTTGCCCTTATTCCTTGAAGCAATAGAAATGGGATCTGTGCTGCATGTGCTTGTTTTAGGACATGGGGGATTCTGTTAGTTTATTAGGAAAGCAGTCATCTTCTGAATTAATCTTCCCAGAAAACCTCCACCAAACATTCACTGTAACTCAGAGCTGACCAGAAGAAAGATAACAACATCAAGGAATGGGGTGCTGGATGTAGGAAGCCTCATAAGATAAGGAAGCTTCACCCCTTCCTTTAAACTGTTTTTCAGAACAGCAATCTATGTTTCAATAGGATTACTGTTATTGTGTGCCTTCGTTTCCAGCTTAGCGTGACTGAACTATCACACCAGTTACTTTCATGGGCTTTTGTGGAGCAAAAGCTCATCCCACAATTAAAATAAATCCTCCCCTCACTGTTCCATGAGGTAAAGACTCAGGATCACTAGACTGTCTGATAGCCCATAATTAGGGGTGGAAAGAATCATGGAATCATAGAGTTGGAAGAGACCACAGGGGCCATCCAGTCCAACCCCCTGCTATGGAGGAACACACATTAAAGCATTCCCAACAGATGGCCATCCAGCCTCTGCTTAAAAACTGTCAAAGATTTGTGCTGAGTCAGGCATGGTTTCCTCTAAGTGGATGGCAGAAAAAGAGGTGATGTGGCCAGACGAGCACATGCAAGGTTATCAGGATTGTTATGACTATAACTTGTGTACTAGGGAAGGCCACACGCCAGAAAGCTGATTGGGTCACCCCACATGTTAGGGGTGACAGTGAGACTTTAAAAGGCTGAGATTTGCCTTCACAAGTCACCAGTTAGATTTTCCAAGTTGGTCATGTCATATTGCTGACAATTCATGCCTTGTAAGGGGAGATGCTGTCCATTTATCTCCTGATTTTTTTTCTTATTTAATTGTTTTTGGAATGCTTGTTCAAAGCCTTATCTTTGGATAAGCAATAAATCTGCCTCTAAGCTTAACATAATGAGACTCCAGAACTTTTTTCCTGCTTCACGGAATACCTCTGCAGCGGCAAAGCCTTGCTTCACTATCTGAACTCTGCATATGCTCAGAGAAACCAGTTCCTGCTAACCCTGACAAAAACCTTCAAAGAAGGAGATGCCACCAAACTCCAAGGCAGCATATTCCACTGCTGGACAGCTTTGACCATCAGGAAGTTCTTCCTGAGATTCAGGTGATATCTCCTCTCCTGCAGCTTGAGTCCATTGCTCTTTGTCCTAGTCTCTGCAGCAGCGGAAAACAAGCCTGCTCCCTCCTCAACATGACGTCCCTTCAAATATTTAAAGATGGCTTTCATGTCCCCTCTTAACCTTCTTTTCTGCACACTAAACATACCCAGCTCCCTAAGCTGCTCCTCATAGGGCATGGCTTCCAGACCCTTCACCATTTTGGTCGCCGTCCTCTGGACACATTCCAACTTGTCGATATCCTTCTTGAATTGAGGTGCCCAGAACTGGACACAGTATTCCAAATGAGGCCTAACCAATGCAGAATAGAGTGGTACCAATACCTCCCTCGATCTAGACACCATACTTCTATTGATGCAACCAAGAATCACGTTGGCTTTCTTGGCTGCCACATCACACTGCTGACTCATGTTCAGCTTGTGATCTACCAGGACTCCTAGATCACTTTCACACATACTGCTATCCAGCCACGCGTTCCCCATCCTATATTTGTGCATTCCATTTTTTCTGCCTAAGTGTAGGACCTTACATTTCTTTCTGTTGAAATTCATTTTGTTAGCTCTGGCCCAACTCTCTAATCTGTCCAGGTCATTTTGAATTTTGATCCTGTCCTGTGGGGTAGTAGCAGCCCCTCCCAATTTGGTGTCACCTGCAAATTTGATCAACATGCGCTCTACTCTTTCATCCAAGTCATTGATGAAGATGTCGAATAGCACTGGGCCCAGGACAGAACCCTGTGTCACCTCACTAGTCACTTCTCTCCAGGATAAAAAACAGCCATTGGTGAGCAGCCTTTGAGTTCAGTCGGCCAACCAATTACAAATCCACCTAACAGTAGCCCTGTCCAGCCCGCATTTTACTAGCTTCCTTGCAAGAATGTCATGGGGAACTTTGTCAAAGGCCTTACTGAGGTCAAGATATGCTACGTCTACAGCATTCCCTTCATCTTTAAAACTTGTAACCCTATCATAAAAAGAGATAAGATTAGTCTGGCATGACTTATTTCTGAGAAATCCATGTTGACTTTCAGTGATTATGGCATTGCTTTCTAAGTAATTACAAACTGACTGTTTAACAATCTGCTCTAGAATTTTTCCTGGTATTGATGTCAGGCTGACTGGGTGATAATTATTTCAGTCCTCTTTTTTCCCTTCTCAAAGATGGGGATGACATTTGCCCTTCTCCAGTCTGCTGGGACTTCTCATGTTCTCCAAGAGTTCTCCAAGATTATTGTGAGTGGTTCAGAAACAACTTCTGAATATCCAAAAATATTTGTAAAAATGGTTTTTAAAAAGTGTTTCTTAAGTGTTAAGAAAACCTGATGAAGAGGATTATGGATGAATGAGAATCTTCACAATTTGAGACCTATTCTGTGCAAAAATTTGCACATTTTTTCTGTGCAGGAAACAACATACCACTCAGAAAAAATTTTTCACAGAAAAGTGTTGTTTTTTGAGAAAGGGGGCAATTTTTGTTCAGAATAAAATTCCAACTATAAAATTTTCTGCATAGAAACTAGCATTTTATACACAGAAAATGATATTTGTGTGTAGAATATCTCCTATGCATAAAATGCTGTTTTGTATACATAAAACACACACACACGTGAATTTTGTGCAAAACATCCTGAACTGCTCATAGTCTTTGAAAACCAAGAAGTTTATGAAGGCTTTCTTATGGTAGGAAGAATTACAACTCCCTGCCTAGAAACTTACCCACAACAGAAGAGGCAGCCCTATCATTATGTTGAGAGAGGCAGCCATGTAATTAGGCATTCTTTGGGCATCATGAAGGCAAAGCAATTTTTTAATAATTCACATTGTTTCTACTATACATTTCTTTTCATAAGGAAGATAGTCACTTGTGGGATTTTCTTTTCAAAAGGAAGATAGTCACTTGTGGGTGTCAAAATAAATTGGCTTGCTCTGGGTTCTCATGCACTTCGCTTTGAGTATGTGAGGGGCACACGTTTTGCTTTGCAGCTATCGATAAAAGTTGTTTGGACCAGACTTCACAGTGGGACAAGGATGCTTCTGGTTCCCAATTAAATTCCAGAGCCCACACTAAGGCCCTTTCACATGGCATTTGCCATGCAAAAGGGCCCCTCAAGCTTCACGCGATTGTGAGAAGCAATCCGCACAATGCACTTACAACTGCACAATGCTCCAGGGCCTGGCAGGTGCCGCTCACACACTTTTTCATTTTCGGCATTCAGTTGAAAATGGTGCACGATCACGCATCGCTCCAGAGTCCCGTGTGTACTTACTGTGCGTGCGGAACCTCCAGAGCTGCGGCGGTTGCACTTCCTACCCCAGTGCATCCTGGGAAAGTCCCAGGCTGCGATGCAGAAGGAAGAGGTGGGCTCTCACGCTATCTGCTCGGGAACAGGTAGCTCATGCGGAGCTGAAGCAGCGGGGACGCGAGAGCCTCTCGCTGGAGGCTGCTCACGCGATCCCCACACCCCAGAGCTGAAAAAAGGTAAAGTGCGGAAAGAGCCTAAGAGTTTGTAAGCAAAGTGTTTGCTGTCTCCAGATCTGTGTAAATGACCAATCTGTTACCCGTTTATGCCAATAATGTCTCACATCTTCATTCCTGTTGGTGGTTCATTGTTTATAGCTGTTCGTTTTTAGAGAAATAATTAGTTGCCTGTTTAGAAAAAAAGGAGAAGAGGAGGGAGGAATGAGAGGTGATTTGAAAGAGAGAATGATATTTTTCCTCATCCCATTTTGCCTTTAGATAAAATATTTTACACAGTTTTCAAACTCTCCAGTTTTCAAACTCTCCAGAAATTCCCTAGGTCTGCTACATCATATCCCTTAAATGTAAGTGCCAAAAACTGAATCTGGGATTTGTGCATATAAATAGTGCACTCTGTCACCAAAGTGCTCTGTCGCTTTGAGTTGTGATCTGCAGACTTCGCACTCTGCATTAAATCCTTGGATTTAAACTAAGTTAGCCACATGGACCTCACTATACTAATCTAGAATGCCTTCTAGTTAAATTATCTGAGAAGCTTTCACAGTGTCAAAGACTTGAGATGGTCACACACAGCAAGTGCTCTTGGAAAATCAATAACCTGGATCTAGTACCTGGAAACAAAAAAAGACGCAGAAATCTTGTAATAAATTTTGAAGTGTTTGACGAGCTGGGTGATCAGACTATGTTTTTCAAGCACAAGAATTTTGACACACAGTGTGAAATCTTCCCCATCTGTACTATTTGGTTTTTGACAGTTTCCTCAGTTCAGTGGTTCCTGCATTCCCAACCTATTGTGAACAGACCTCCTTGACCTCACAGTTCCTTTGCAAATAGCCCTTTTTTTTGTATGCTGGATTTATTTCAATGTGTCAAGAAGAGTCCCACCAAATTCACCATGACACAAGGGGATGTAAACACCACAGGCTTAATTTGTGCCACTCTTTACCAAGGATGTAAATTGGGTAGACCACAAGTGAAAATAACACAGCTGTGTTTACACTCTGGGGTAAAACAGTGGCACAATACCCTATATAAGTTTGCAATCCTTTCCAGTGGAATCAGTTCTTTTATAGCTTACCAGAGATGAAGTGGTGCCTATGTTGCCCAGCCAGTGCTGCTCAGGGGTTGTATGAATGATGACTAGCAAAAGGTAACAAAGCAAGGAGACACCACCACCACCACCCCCGCTGTAACTGGATTGCTTCAGTAAAGCTTCTTAGGCTATATAACATAGTGGACATGGGTTTCTAAGGTTTATGTTGCTCTTCAGCTATGTTATTATCCCTTTATCCCTTATTGTACTTTCCAACCACATAACCTCTAAACCTGATGATTTTTTCTTTTTTGAAAAAAAAGTATTTGTGGCTGTTTCTTCAAATCCTTGCAAAGGGAGATACTTCCTCTAGTTAATAATATAAAGAAACAGTGTTAGTTGCTACTATTTCATACTTTATAGCTTTTGCCCAGATAATTATTGCAAGACAGATGAGATATGAGGAGTAGCTGCTAGCTAAGCTGTCTTTAAAAGGTGACTGTATGGGCAATTCACAGAATAAAGGCCTATCAGTAGTTATGTAAGTACTGATAATAATCTGACTATGGCTGCTATATGGAACCCAGACATTCAGAGGCATTACAAATGGGAAACAGAAGATGACAAAAAGGAAAGGGAGCAGTGGATGCCTCCTGATGAAATAGGTATTGACACTGGCAAGAGAAGAAAATGGTTAGAGGATGCTTGTATCCTGAGGGTTGTTTGCAAGGATGATATGAAGTGGAATGTCAAAGAAGAGAAATTAGTTGAGGTGTTAAAAGGTTGGAAGAGACACATGCTGTTGTTGCATGCCTTTCAGTTTCTGACTTATGGTGAACCTAAGATGAACCTGTCACAGGATCTTCTTGTAAAGATTTGCCTTTACTTTCTTCTCAGGCTGAAAGAATGTGTCTCACCCAAAGTCGCCCGGTGGGTTTCCATGGCTGAGTGGGGATTCAGATCCTGGTCTCCCAGGCTCATAGTCCAACACTCAAAACACTGCACTATGCTAGATCTCTGCAGATCTGTGAGACCCAGGTGAGTGAAAAGCACACCATTCATATTCTGAGAAACATTGAGCCTAAACAAAATGGCTTTGATTTTTATCTCAAACAATGGTAGAAATAATCATAAGTCCCAGAATGAAATCAGTGAAAGTATATATCATGTGTGCATCTGATAATGGCAAGAAGCAAGACCTCTTCTTCCTCACTTCACATCATCTAACACACAAAGCACTTTAAGTCAGAGATGGAGAAAGAGTGGCCTGCAGATTATAAGTAGATCCTCAAGTCTGCTTCTGAGGCCCTCAGAGCCCTCATTCCCCCATAAATTTTTTTGCTTCAAATTCCCTATCTGTGTCCTGGGCTGTGGGGGAAATTTCACAATGGTTTCTTGGGGAATAGAAGGTGTGCCATTTTAGGCCCAGGAGAGATCTTTTTACAAACAAGAAGCAAATCCTCCAACTATCTTTATTTGGCAGGGACAGTCCCACTTAATCTTCTGCCTTTCAATTTTTCAGATGCTTTTATTTTTTTTATTTTTTTCCACTTTCTTTTTTATTCAAACAAACATATACATCAGACATCTCTACATTGTTACATCATTACCATTTTCTACTTCATTAAAACCTAACATAAACAATGAAGATTTATCCTTGTCCCATAATCAACCTTACATTTTCATAATATAGTTTCATTATCAGAATTTAAATCTTTCTTTTCAATCACATCACTTTCTGCTTTCTTTGACTTGGTTCTTTGATTACCTCTAATACCTTACCCCTCTACATTTACTGTCATTCTTCCTTGTTGACTGTCCTATTCAGTTGTTACTTTAGCTTTCTTGACTCTTTTTGCTTATTCTATAATATAATCCTTTAACTACTCATTACAGATCTTTCCCAATTTTCCTCAATATATTTCTTAATTTCTATCATTCCAATCTTTTTGCCTCCTCTTTTTTCTCCTTTCATAATTCTCAATAAACTGTCTAAAGTTGCGTATTCTTGAACTTTATTAAGCCACTCTTCCAGTTCTGAAGCTCTATTCCTTTTCCAATATTTAGCATATGTTATTCTTGCTGCTGTTGTCATATACAATATGCTGTTCTTATGTTTATTTTGCTCTTTCTTTAATTGGTGTAGCATATTTAACAAAAATATTTCCGGTGTCAGTGGTATTTTTATGTTCAAAATTTCTGTAATTGCTTTATGTACCTTTTTCCAGAAGTTCTTCGCTTCGTCGCAAAGCCACTACATATGATAGAAAGATCCATTTTCTCCCTCGCATTTCCAGCATTTCTTCTCTTTCATTTTATAGATCTTACTTAATTTCTCTGGATCTAAATACCAACGATAAAACATTTTCATACAGCTCTCCTTCAAGTTTTGTGCCATTGTGAATTTCTGTGTATCCTCCCAACTTTTCGTCCATTGTTCAAGTGTGATTTCATGACCAACATTGCGTGCCCATAAAATCATTAGATCTTTTATAACTTCAGTTTCTAGCTCTCTAGTTAACATAAAATTGTACATCTGCGATGTTATATGTTCTTTTCCCTCAAATATAATCTTTTCAAATTCATTCATTGAAGATGTTATTTCTAATCCTTCCAATTTCTGTTCCATTTTGTATCTTTCCTTAAGTTGGAGGTACAGAAACCACTGGCAGTTCCAGCCTTCTTTGTTTAATTCTTCTCTTGTCTTTATTCTTTGAGGTTCTTTCCTGATATCAATCATGATATCTTGGTATGTCATCCATCTTTCCGAGGGCCCTTTCCGATTGCTGTATAAAGCTTCGTGAAGCGACACCAAAGTGGTATTCTACAATATATTTTCTTTTTCCATATTTTCCAAATTTCTAGAAGCTATCTTCTTATATAATGATTGGTGAAGTCTTTGTCAACTCTTGCTTTGCTATACCAATTTTTCAGATGCTTTTAAAATGTCCCAGTTTCTCTCTCTTCCTCCCACTTTCCTCCTTTCTTTTTCAGGTTACTTCAATTGCTCCAAACTGAGTTCAAAGTGCAAATATAGTTTCTGCTCAGTTAACTTAGCAGAGAGGAGAGGAGCAGAGGAGGTGGACCCTTCTCCTTCCCCAAAGATTTAGAGAAAAACAAACTGCTGTAGCTTCTCCTAGCTTCTGTGTTTTTTCCTCATTAATAACATTTGCCATCTTGATCACATTTTGATGTTGTTTGACTAGACATGTCCCAATTTCCATCTGAGAAATGTTGAAAGATATGCTGAAAGGAACCAGGAGTCAACTTCTCATTCTCCCATAATCCATATAGAAAAGGGAAGTTATCCTGAGGCTATTTTTAATTGGACAGGCAATCATGAAACAATTATTGTTCTGAAGAACCCTGTGAGGGATATTGTACTGCTATTTTTATTTATTTGGAGTAATAGGCCATGGGATTTTTCTGTGGGAGAATGATTAGTTACAAAGCCGTTGTAGCTAAACTACTAATAATTTTGGGTTTTACATACGCTTCTATCAAATTAAAACACACATTAAAGACGGACATGCAATTTACAATTGTTATGCACTGTGGATAATTTACTTATAAGTGCTGAGATCCTGCAGTGTTTAATTCAGCTTTTCTTATGTTACCATCTATTTCAGCTCCCCTTCACACCAAACATAGCCATGTGGAGGGGAAGACATGTTTTGCTGGCCTCGGTGGCATGGAGAGACCTGGTTAAGGTAGCCCCACGGCGCTTGTGCAGCAACTGAGAGTATGGGGATGGGAGATTGTGGCTATATTAGGCTGAGCTGACTCCATCTTTGCTTTTGGAGATTTTGACCCACCCTCTTGCCTTCAGTGTAAGCTGAACCGGTTGCTTCAGGGCTGAATAGTAATTTTCTCCCCTTTCCTTTTTCTTTTTCTTTTTTCCTACCCCACACAATTGGACACTCAGATAATTGGCTGATGGTGATGTCTTAAATAGGCAGTCACATGGCAGGTAGTGGGGATAGATGTAGGATTTTGATAAATACCTACCTCTTTTGATCATGCAAGTAGAGGGGTGGGGAAAGAGACTTTCCTTGGGGCTGGCCTCACTCATAAAGTCATGTGTCTTGAGGGAGGGAATCTTGGATTGGCCTTCCAGATGAGGGCTGGCTGGAGAGCAACAAAGCATTTGGATTCTCCTTGGGGCTCAAGTGTTTCACCCAGGGAAGGCTGTAGAGGCAGTCTGAGTAAGAGACCCTTGCCTTGGCTGTTCCTACACTAGGCACCCACCCCTCTTTGCAGCTCCCAAGAAGGGAAACATAAAATAGGATAAACTTAAATAAAGAAGCACATATTACAACCCATCTCATGTGTCTGGTCTCATTATTTCCCTGGTTGGTCAGCAATTATCTTCTCATAATGGCTTGCCTATTTTCCTGAAGTATCTAATTGCATGATATTTCAGTTCCTGGATCTGAAGCACTTGGATCTAAACTATCATTCTAAATATTGAGGTGTTTTTTTCCTTCCTTTATAGCGATGTTAAATCTTCTAAAAGATTGTCTAAGCTGCTATAGTGGAGTATGGACAAGAACATACTGTAATCTTTTAACAAGATGCTTTCTTTTGGAAGTAACTTTTCTTTTTTTAGGATCCATGCATTGCACAAGCAAATTACAATGGCTAATTACACTAAACCATATGTGGACCCATCCAACCAATAAGTCTTTAGTATATTAGTAAAATCAATGGGAAGGTCTTTACAAAGGCACTGTAATGAAAATTATGAAATCATTAGACAATTCAGCAACAAGGACTTTTATTGTTACAGGGAATTTATAGAAAACTAAACTAAAATCCTTTTCGCACCTTACTCTTTCACAGAGCTGGGGTGCGGAGCTCGTGCGAGTAGCCTGCAGCGAGACGCTCTCGCGTCTCGGTCTCATCGGCTCTGCAGCTTCGTCCTGATCATGCGAGCACCTGCAGTGCAGCCTGGGACCTTTCCTGCACTGAACAGGAAGCACGACCGGCCCAGCTCCCAAGGCTCCGCACCCCAGGGAAGTGTGCGCGGGGCTCTGGAGAGATGAGCGACCGCACAGCATTTTCGGCTTTAAGCCAAAAATGAAAAAATGTGTGCACAGTCTGTGTCAGGTCCTTGAGCATTGCACAAATGTCAGTGCGTCGTCTGGACCGCTCCTCACATTTATGTGACGCTCAAGGGGCCCTTTTGCCTCAGAAATGCTGTGTGAAAAGGGCCTAAAACAAAACAAAACCTGAAACGTAATTATAATATTTAATATTCTAACTGCTTGCATCTGTAATCTTTCATAAAAATAGAAGAATGTTAGGGAATACCTACTATGATATTGAAAGACAGAAAGAAGAATGTTAGGAAATAGCTAGTATGATATCGAAAGACAGAAACCAATACTTATTTGCAATCTATATGTATGTGCTTATGGTTTAATTGTTAACACAATACAAACCATGCCTCCTGAGGCAGCAGTTTTGTATAAACTTATCCTGATAGAAGATATAAGCTATTACTTCATTATTTCTCTTCTATGGCAACAAATTCCTACATTCTATGATATAAGCCATTATGCAGTATCAATAAAACACATTGTTCCACATGATGAGCTATGTAATTATTGAAGTTCATGAGAATATATCAGAGGAACTAATATCCAAGCACCTGAAAACTGCACTGGTGATTTATGAGACTGAAACAGAAGCAGTCCACTCAGACCTGGATTCTTTCTACTTTTCTCCAACCACCTTGGAAATCATGTTTTATTCAAAACTGGGGTGGAAAATTCAGTAACCTTGCAGATGAAGCTGAACTCGAGGCCTCAGATTTCCTCGTAAGCTTTGTTGATCAGAGATTCTGGAAGTTGCAGTTCAACATCTGTCGAGGGCCCCAGAGTTCCCATATCTTATTTACGTGTTGCTCCTGATCAGGAGGACTTATTGATTATTAGTAATACCTCAGTTTCACATGATTTCAGATGCCCACTAGGAGGTTCCATCTCATGGCTATTGCTTTAATGTGATCTCAGAATGCTTAGGATGTGTTATTGCTGCTGCTGTTGTTGTGTGCCTTCAAGCTATTTCCAATTTATGGAGACCCTAAAGTGAAACTATCATGAGATTTTCAGGGGCTGAGAGTATGTGATATGTCCAGGGTCACTCAAGGGGTTCCATGGCAAAGCAGGAAATCAAACCCTGTTCTCCTGCTTGATAGTCCAATGTTGAAACCACTACACCACACTGCAGCAACCTAATAATAGCTGAGTTAATAAGATTTTAACAGAGCTAGCTTTAGATTCTTTTTCTGATCTTAAACAAGCAATTTAGAACAGGAGCTAATGTTTTCACAGGTTAGATATGCGTCTCTTGATGAAAGCTGCCTTACTCATTAGGCACTTTAGGCACAGTGCCTAGGGCCTATGAAAATTTTAGGACCTATGAAAACAGAATTTTAGGGTCTACAAAAACTTCCCTAGTGGTACATTGATGCAAGACATAGGCCATTTCCACACTGTTATAGTGCTCTTATTCCATTTTCAACATCCTGGGGAATTCTGGGGTTTGTAGTTTATTGAGACCAAAGAGCTCTCTGGCTGAAAATTCTATATGCCTGTCCCTAAACTGCAAACCCCAGGATTTCATAGGGTGTTGAAAGTGGAATAATAACACTATAACAGTGTCACATGGAAATGGCCATAAAGTTGACTACAAGCGTGCCTATGGCCTACAAAAATCTTAATGCAGCCCTGCTTTTGAACATAGGGATGATTGTCCAAGGTTTCCCTAATTTATACTCCCATCACAAATAGTGCCTTTCCGAGAAAAGTAGGAAAGGATATCAGAAATAATAGAGGAATAAAATGATGTTTCTATCATTTTTTCTTGGAAAGTGAATAGCATGGTAGCTTCTGAATATACATCATGCCATCCTACCACAATCTGCCTATCAGCTGATTCTATCCAGCTGTCTCTATCGATGTGTAATATCCCCTTCCTTGAGTGTTGATCTACAGCAGAGACATTAGAAACATTTTTCCCTCTTGTATTTCTTCTAATGTGCCTCTGTAGGAAGACTTTGTGGAAAGAGATCTATGGAGTGACAACTCAGAGACAGATGTTCCAGTCTTAGGCCCTTTTCGCACTGCAGTTTGCAAGCGAAAGGGCCCTTGAGCGTCGTGTAAATGTGAGGAGCGGTCTGCATGACGCACTCCCATTTACGCGACACTCAAGGCCCTCACAAGCAGAGAACATGCATTTTTTTATTTTTGGCTTTTAGCCGAAAATGACCCATGCTTGCGCGATGCTCACGGGCCTGGACCGCACTCACCTGCCATGCGGAGCCTCTGGAGCAGTGGTTCTCAACCTGTGGGTCCCCAGATGTTTGTGAACTTCAGCTCCCAGAAGCCCCAGCCACTATGGTCAATGCTCAGGGCTTCTGGGAGCTGAAGTTCACAAACATCTGGGGATCCACAGGTTGAGAACCACTGCTCTGGAGCCAGGCCAGTCGAGCATCCTTTCCTCAGTGCAGCCTCCAACTCCCAGGCTGCACGGTTGAAGGAAGGGACGGGGCTCTCATGCGAGCAGGAAGGAGCTGCAGAGCTGAAGCAGGAGGCTGGCGAGAGCCTTCCCGCCCAGGCTTCTTGTGTGAGAACCCCAACTCAGCAGCGTTAAAAGGTAAGGTGCGAAAAGGGCTTTAGAATTCAAAGCAGTAGGGCTAGCACAGCCTTCTTGAACTGGCTCTTTTAGAATCCATACAACAGGAAATACATTTCAAAGCATAAAACAATAGCAAAAAGAGAACCAGCATGGTGTAGTGGTTTGAGTGCTGGGCTACAATTCTGGAAACCAGGAACTGAATCCCACTTTAGCCATGGAAACCCACTGGGTGAACTTGGGCAAGACACACTCTCTCAGCCTCAGAGGAAATCAATAGCAAACCCCCTCTGAACAAATCTTACCAAGAAAACTTCATGATTGGCTCACCCTAAGCAGAAAATGACATGAAGGCACACATCAACAGCAACAAAAATAATGAGGAGCCGAAGCTCAGCAGATAGACTCAATTACATGGAAATGCTGAGCTGAGGTAGAATAAATATTGGGGCAATGCCAGTGCACATGCCTGAAGAGGTGAAATGTGGAAGGCAGATTGTGGTAGGATGGCATGATGTATATTCAGAAGCTACCATGCTATTCACTTTCCAAGAAAAAAAAATATAATTTTTCTGGGGAAAATTTGATGTATGAACTTTAGGCACAGACAGGGATGGGGCAGGGAACAGTTTGACTACAATTTTATATCTGGCCTGATCATAGGAGAAGAGGCAGTGAAAAAACATTTTCTGACAAAGTCAAGAAAGAAACTTGTAGACAGAATCTATGTTAAAAAGGAGGAGAGTGCTCAGACTTCTCCAGGTAAACAAATGCTTGTTCTTGACAGCAAAGCACAAGTGACTTCAGAAGAGATCGAGAAGTGCTATTCTGGGAAATGTATGCAATCATAGTAGGTAATTCTCTGGTCTTTTTTTTTTTTTTTCTGTTTTGCAGTCTGATAGAGATGTTACAGATTATTCCTATTTTCCATGTAGCTACTTCTATAGCTCTTGAATGCTCTCAACCAGGTTTTAGAAGTAATATGCAAAGTATTTGTGATGTGTCCTTCTGCAGTGGATTTCAGAAATAATTATATGTGAGATAATTGTGACATACCTCTAGAGCTAAATACATGACAAGTTCAAAAACACTCCATGGAAATCTAATCTTACCTGAAATTCATATTCTCTGTATAGGAGAACTGATATTCAAACTGGCAAATTGTAATACTTAACAGCACTTGCATTTTCAACTTTTGAATATACACTTATTTAGGAAAAGGAAGAAGGTGCTTAGACATAAGTGTCAATTGGTTGCTACAGCTTTCTTTTCCTTTTACATATAAAACAGTCCCCTCATTTTCAAAAAAAAAAAAAGCTAAAACAGAAAGAAAAAAAATGTATTAAAATGCACCATCACAATGAAATTGACCACAAATCACTACATCAATCAATTGTCATTACACTGATAAATGCAACATTTTTTAAAAAAATTCTGAAATTTCTTTAAAATGTTTTGCTCCCTTTCCACTCCAGGAAAATCACATCAAGCTGTCATACTGCCAGAGCATTGCATTATTCCTGGTTCAGGATCAGTCCTGTTGCAAAACATTGTTGCTCACCAGCAGCTACTGTGTTGCAATCAATTTGAAATGTGCCCTTTTCATGCTGTAATAATTTGTTAATGACCCCCTTCCTTCAGCAATCCAGTTAGCTGTGGGAATGTGGTTTCCTCATAGGGCTTCCTTCTGTAGCTGATCCAGTAGCGGATGTGGTGTGGGTGTTCCTAGGTCATCCCTCCCCCAGCTACTTCCAAGGAGATCTCTGCCTGATAACCTCCAGACCAATCATTAGGCATGGGGTGGGGAAAAGGACACGGCAATGACTCTGTAATGGAGAGAAGAACAATGCAAATGGCACTACTCATACACAGATGTTGAAAGAATACAATAGAGAGAATGTTAATAATCTGATACCATCACAGAAATGGCTATAGTGGAATTCCAATGGGACAATGCGATATTAAGGTATAGTGTGATACGATCCTTAATTGCTCTTGGTGCTATGAAACAAGTGCGTGCTACAGCCTGACAAGAAGATTGGCAAATGGATAAAAATGGAAAACATGGTATACTTCACAAGAAGTATAACATATTAAAATCTACTGGTGGAAGAATCAAGGTCAAGGAAGGAAGGAAGAAAGGAGAGATGGTATCCTGTTCATCTCCCTTCAGCTTTACTAATATTAGAACATTTGTTTGAGGGGGACAACTTTAAGTTTGTTGCATTTGTTGTTGTTGTTAACTGTCACCAAGACAACTGGCAGCCGTACGAAAGAGCAAACTCCAAATCACCCTGTCGTCAACAGCCCTACTCATGATTCTATGTCTTGGAGACTCAGGGCCAACAAAGATGAGTCCAGTTGACATAAGAGGCATCTGCCTGCTTCTAACTCCCAACAGGTAGCACATTTTTGAGTTACTATTGCACTGCTTTGCAGCCCAGTGGCTTGGGTTTCTTCTCTGATCCCATTTGAGCTATTGAGGGAATTACCAGCATTAGCAACAAACCAGACAGAAGGATACTCACAATGCTGGCAGACGTTTTTCCATTTCTGGAGCCTCCATGCATTTTCTGTTGAAATAATGGCTTAGATGAGAGCAGACTCAGAAGTGTTAGCAGATTTTGTTCCTGAGAAATTCCACTCATTATGTTTCTGAAGGACAGAAATGCAAACAGAAAGATGGTCCATGATCATCCTTTTCTCAGGAACCCATCAACATATTTCTAAGGCTCACTATACTGAAAAGAAAAAAGAAAGCCATCAGTGCTGCTTTTCACTATATATTCAGTGCTGAAAATTTCAGCTGATGATTGAAAATGTATCATTGCAATGTCAATAGGAAAAAAGGCATTTATGATTACATTTCCTATCTTTCCTCTGCATATAGATAATTTGCTATTTTAAACAACTCAGCCTAAGAAAAATCGTCATTGAATTTGAGCAGCACTTTTGAAAATGGACCTTTCAATTGTCTCTTATACGAATCTGAAAATTAAGCATCATTCATATGGACCTAGTTTCCTCTCAGTTTTATTGTCACCTATGATTTACATAATACAGATTTTATTAAAAGATAATAAAAGTCATGACAATGTATCTAAAAAGCTTAACCATCTGGAGACAGTGTCAACCAGTAAGGAAGATCTCTATGTGCTAAGGAATAAGGTCTTCAGCTTATCATGAATGGGGGTGTCTTCAGCTTTCCTGAAATTCATCAGGCCCCCATATGAATTTATGAGGAATACATCTGTATCAAAGTTCAAGCATCAGCAAGGAAATGAAGTATGGGGTATGAGAGTGTGTAGTGTTTCTTTAGTAATTTATCCAAAACAATGTAGAGAGAATGTGCAATATTTTAATACAATGCTAACCAGAAGTCATTCTTAAAAAGAAACATTTTACTTAAATATGGAAAATAAATGCTCAATATACATTTCAGTACCTAAGAAAGGGGACACCAGGGATTGCAGCTACCATAGGACCATTGCATTAATCTCCCATGCAAGTAAAGTGATGCTCAACATTCTGCAACAAAGACTTTTATCATTTTTTGGAGTGAGAAATGATAGGTGTCCAAGTTGGGTTCAGAAAAGGAAGAGAAACTAGTGATTGTATTGCAAGCATATATTGGATAGTAGAACACATCAAAGAATTTCAGAAGAAAATCAACCTGTGTTTATAGATTATAGCAAAGCCTTCTATTGTGTAGATCATGAAAAACTTTGGATTATTCTTAAAGAAATGGGTGTGCCACAACATTTGATTGTCCTGATGTGTAACCTGTACTCAGGACAAAAAGCTACCATCAGGAGAGAATATGGAGAAACGGCATAGTTTCCAATTGGTAAGGGGGTCAGGCAAGCTTGCATTTTACCACCCTATCTGTTCAACTTGTTCACTGAACATATATGTAAAGAAATATAAGACTCAGAGGAAGGAGGTGTGAAAACTGGAGGAAGGAACATCAACAACTTAAGATAAGCAGGTGATAGCATACTACTAGAAGCAAACAACAAAGACTTGGAAAGTGCAAAGGCAGAAAGTGCAAAGGTTTACAGTTGAACATTAAGAAAATAAAAATACTGGCCACAGATGATTTACATAACCTTCAGTCAGATGATGAAGACATCGAAACAGTTCATGATTTTTCCATACTTGGTTCAATCATTAATCAGAAGGGAGATTGCAGTCAAGAAAACAGAACACTAGGACTTGGGAAGGAAGCTATGCAGGAACTAAACAAGATCCTCAAGTGTAAAGACATACATGATTGTGAAAGCTGGACAGTAGAATACTTATAGAAAGAAAATCAACTCATTCAAAATGTGTTGCTGGAAAAGAGTTCTACAGTTACTCTGGAGTGCCAAAAAGACAAATAAATGGGTCCTAGAGCAAATCAAGCTTGAACTCTCCCCAGAAACCACTAAAATTGAGACTGTCATACTTTGACCATATCTTGAGAAGACATGACTCATTAGAAAAGAAAACAATGTTTGGCAAGGTGGGATGCAGTAGGAAAAGAGGAAGACTGCATTACAGGTAGATAAACTCAATCAAGGAAGCCACAGCCTTGAGTCTGCAAGACCTGAGCAGGGCTGTTGATGACAGGGTGACTTGGAGATCTCTCATTCAGAGCATCACCATGAGTTGAAACTGACTTGATGGCAGTTAACAACATGAAGAGAAAAGTAAAAATATTTGCAGATGTTTTTGTTCCTGTTAGGAAAGGGTGTATCAACACATCTTGAGAAAATGGTCAAGCACTGTTAAATTTATTTATTTATTTATTTATTTATTTATTTATTTATTTATTTATTTATTGAAAAATTATTTGCACATCAAAAAAGCCCCCTTGTTTTGGATGCAAATACACAACAGTTCATGAAAGCAACACTGTTTTCTACAGAAAAAAAAATATTACTGATGGGGGTTTTACTCCACAAAGACTTTTTTCCCAAATAAATTTTAAAAAATACTCCCAAATTACAAAAAAAAACATTTTTTTTTTTAAAAAAAACCTCTTAAGGTCAGTAAAGTGGGGAGAGAACTTTTCTGAAATGATTCGTGTTCACATGTGGAATGAACTAAACAAAAATTAACATTCCTGGTAAATAATAATAAAAAGAGTTATACTTTATCAGATCAAAGACCTATCCAATCATCATTTTTGTTCACACAGTGGCCAAAAAGATCTCCAAAGGAAGTTGAAAGCTGAATTCCCAACTATGGCTTCCTCTGCTATTAGACAAAGTGAAGTAACTATCTCAGGCAACAAATGCTGAGGAATGGGGAGTAGTGATGAGATGTTGGAAGATATGCCATTTTGAGTCACACAGCCTGGCTTCTGACCTAGAAACCAATGTGCAACTGGAGGATATTGTCTCATTCCCAGTGTTAAAGTTTTATCCATGGGCCATTCCAGATGTTCTTCATCCCAGGGACCAAAATGTCTTCGGCCATTTCCACACGGGGTTTTTAACACGGAGCAGAGTGTTGTTACTGTAGTTTCTAGTCCGAACTTGTGGTATATTAGATATCATTTGATATCAAGAATTTGGCCTTCACTATCCATTCCTCTCCATTTGCTTGCGAGGTCCCCGGACAAGCACGCACATGGGCACGGCCGAAAATAGCTGAACCATTCAAAACTAATCCAGGCAGGCCAGTATTTACCGGACTCCAGCTTCAAGAGACCTCCAGGCAAGTACCTTCTTAAGATCACATTATGTATGCACGCTGTTTACAAAAGATCTCCTGCCCCGAGCAGGCAGCTTGACGAGCCGAATACTCAACTCTCAAGTACTCCGCATTTGCATACTGGCCACTCTATTGACAACGCTGTCATAATTCAATCATGCAAAATACTGACCTTTTGGAGGCTTTGTCTCCAACCCAAAACCCATTGTATTCCCTGGGAATGGACTAGCCTACAGGCACATTTTCCCCTATAGATCCCCTGACTTTGAGCGCTTCCTCGGATCGCTCTGACTTCCATCCCGCCTTACTGTTGCTCCATTCAATGAGCCTTCCCCTCAGCTCCACGTGCTGAGAATCTCCTCTTTTACAGACTTTTCTTCAGACTACTCGGGCTTCAGGACAGGTGTAGTATTTCCCATGCAAAACCTCCTCTTAAAACCCTCTATCCAACTCCAACCTTTCTTTCTTTGGTCTGTGTGAGTGTGTTTGCACACATACGTTGTGACTATGTTATCAAAATAAAGAAAAACAATTTTAATTTACTTCTGTTTGCTCATTGACTCGGCCTAACCCCGTAGACATTGGGTTCAAGATCTCGCTAGGTTGCCCTGCCTCTTGTATTGCTTAGCTTGTGCTCTGCTAATTCCCATTCCCCATTGTGAGCACATTGAGGTGTCCCTCCCGGGACCCTAGAAATCAGGGTAACATCCTCCAGGGAGCAGACTAGGTCAGACCTACTTAATGTGGATCTGCACCCCAGCCCTCTCCGTTACGATGCCAAGTGGTTATCCAGCATGCTTTTGAAAGCCCGCTAAAAATAGGTCTTTCAAAAGCATGGAGTGAGCCACTGAGAGCCTGCTCCCTTATGCAGATTTACAGGCTCGCATTGGTGCGAGCCTGTGATCTGCTGGGGGCAGGCTTTAGGCTGGCAAGCTTCAGCAGTTGGTTGAGACCCTCAACCAATCAGAAACCACCATTTTCGTCCCCGTAGCAGTGCGGAGCGGCAGCCACACACTGCTCCGGAGAAGCATGGAGCGGACCGGGGAGCCCAAAAGTCCAGTGAGTAGTGTCATGGGGCAATTCCCTCGCCCTGTGCGGAAATGGCCTTAGTTTATCCTTGTTCCCCAACAGATAACATTCAGAAGCATTGTCTGTAAAGCAGTTCTTATGCTAAATCTCATAAGTCTTTCATAGGTGTTCAGTAGAGATAGAATGTGTATTTGGCAATTTCCCAAATGTGGTCAAATTTTGGTATTCCCAGCTACTCAGAAAAACTCATAGAAAAATAACAGCAGTTGGAAAGTTCCCATAATTTGCAGGAACATTTTTTGCTTGTTTTTTTTCAGCATAGCAAAATAGTGGAACTTGGTGAACTCTGCACGGCCTTAAAAGTTGTACAACCGGAGTACAATGCAGCTCCCTAAGGCAAAGTTGAGAACCTGTACTGACTAAAACTTCACAATATTTATAAGCATCTGAATGTTTCAACACTGAAACAGGGAGAATGAAGTAGCACATTCCTTAAATGCTAGCTCTAAAGCTGCACACCTTAACTCTAAAAACTACAAATATTTTCTCATCAAATTCACTTCTTCCCCATCAAAGCTGCTCCTCTCTTGCTGCCCCCACCTCCACAACTCTTTCTCAGTTACATTTTTTTCCAACAAAGTGCTCCCTGAACAATTTGGGGCTATGAATCTGTGCTCTTCTTCTTTCTTGACATGCCTGCCTATTCAGATTTCCTGATTCTTTCTCATACCTGCTAACATATTCTCCAAGAGTTATCCTCTCCTGCCATCCCCCTCCCTCCTTTTTTGGGCAGCTTGTAACTTGCTGTCTGACTGCTCTGAGCTCTGAGTCTGCTCTTCTCTTCCCTCTTGAACCTGCCTGCCTACTCTGATTCCTTGATTCCTTCTTATTTCTTCAGTTTGTTCCATCCCCACCAAAGCTACTCCTCTCCCACCATTCCCCTGAATCTGTCCAGTCTCCCCTTCTTTTTTAACCTGTCTGTCTACTATGATTCTTGGTAGGCAGTTGAGAAACTGCAGGAACTGGAGTAGACAGACAGGACAAGCAAAAAGGGAAGTGAAGACTGAGAGCCCAGAAAGTTCAGGGAGCAAATTCCACCCCCCTGCAAAAAAAAAAAAAAAAAAGGCCCAGGAAGGTCAGAGAAGAGTGACAGGAGATGAGCAGTCTCAGTAGGATTGAGGAGGATTAGCAGATATGAGAAGGAATCAGGGCATTGGACCAGGCTCGCAGTCAAGCAAGAAGTGGACTGCTGACTCAGAGCCCAGAGCTTCTATTATTTGGGGGTTCCTTGGACTTCAGGGTAAAAAAGGGATTGATGGTGGCTGTTGTTGTATGCCTTGATGCTTAGAAAACCAGCCTCAAAACTCCAATAGGCAATACATCTTTATTTAATAATTCCTAGTATCTCCTCCATCCATTCCTGTGTTGTCTTGTTCCTTTTTTTCAAAAAGTTTTGCAAAACTGAACAGTCATGGCCTGTGGTAGACCTACAACTGTGCAGCTGCTATTCCGAAAGTTATATAGTTCTGAGTAAAACTGTATGTGTTTCTTGAAGATATGCAGTTTTTAAATGCTGTGGTGAGTTTCCCATCCTTTGTGAGGGAAAAAAAATCCCAAATGGATTGACATTATAGGAAAAAATAACAATGCCTCGACATCTGTCAGGAAGTGGGAAATTTGAGAATTTCCATTCCTAGTGTGCAGTATGGAATAGCATATGAGAGCCTTTGGTGGTGAGTACTGCATAATATACCATCTCTTGTTGTTTTGCTGCTGCTCAGCTTGTTCTGTTGGCTAAATCCTGTGAAGTTGTTTTAAAATCCTTTGAAATCCTGTGGAACAAACCAGAAAACCATCATTCTATCTCCAGATAAGTAAGTCACAGGGAACAAGACACAGACAAGCTGCTATAGATACCTGCTTGGGATACCTGCAGGACTGTGGGGCTGAGTTTGTTTGCTTATTTCTCTGTGTTGTTGTTTTTTTTTGTGGGGTTTTTTTGTGTTTGTGTTTGTGTGTGTGTGTGTTTGTTTTGTTTTTTTGTTTTTTTGCTAGCGCTGGCCGTGTGCTCTCCCTGAGCTCACAGCCTATTGTCAGCTAATTGTTTGTTAGTTAGTCAGTTAACTGTCAATCAAACTAGGAAGAGTTAATCAGGCTAGGGGGAGGAGCCAGCTAGGGGAAGGAGGCTTTATTAGGAACCCCCAGCAGTCTTCTTGCTGACTTCCAGAGGAGAGAGCGGAAGGTAAGCTAGGTCTGTGAAGACAACTTTGATAGGTGTTTTTGCAGGACTGTGGGGCTGAGTTTGTTTGCTTATTTCTCTGTGTTGTTGTTTTTTTTGTGGGGTTTTTTTGTGTTTGTGTGTGTGTGTGTTTGTTTTGTTTTGTTTTTGTTTTTTTGCTAGCGCTGGCCGTGTGCTCTCCCTGAGCTCACAGCCTATTGTCAGCTAATTGTTCGTTAGTTAGTCAGTTAACTGTCAATCAAACCAGGAAGAGTTAATCAGGCTAGGGGGAGGAGCTAGCTAGGGGAAGGAGGCTTTATTAGGAACTCCCAATTTCAATCATCTACTTCAATCCTTCAAGTTCAACCATTCAAGTTTAGGAACAACCAATTCTTATAGCGACTGAACAAATTTAGGAAGAGTTCAACTGAGCTTGGTAGTTAGCTGAGCAGACATAGCTTATACAGCTCAAATTAAGAAAGGAGGCCCAGTTTTTGTTTTTGTTTTCTTGTTCTATTCTCTGTATTATCAAGTATGGAAGGGGAGGGAGCTGCTGCTGTCACCTGTAGCACTTGTGGCATGTTCCTTTTCTTGCCACAAGATGTCGTCGGGTACACCTGCAGCAAGTGCAAGCTGGTCACCTTCTTAGAGGTCAAGGTGAGGCAGCTGGAGGCACAGGTTTCTAATCTTCGTCTTATTAGGGAAGGTGAGGACTTCTTAGATAGGACAGAGAGGACCTTCCTGAAGACCGGATATGCGGAGGAGCTGCCTGATGAGGAAATCAGTTCCGTGAGCCAGGAAAGCGATGCTTGGAGGAATGTCACACGGAGAAGTAGAAGGGCCAGGAAGGAAACAGAGACTCTCAAACTGCAGAATCGCTTCAACGTTCTTGGTGCTGTGAATGATGAGGAACACCAGAAGGAGGGAACACAACATCAGCAAGAAGGAATCCAACTTCTGCAACTGGAACTTCAACACCAACAGGACAGCATCCAACATCAGGAAGTCCAGCACTCCCGACCTCAACACAATGCCCAGGCAATCCTGGAAGAATCTGCTTGTCGAAGAACCCCGGACAGGCCTCTGAGGAGGCGAGTTCTGGTGGTTGGGGACTCCTTGCTCAGAGGAACCGAACCGGCAGTTTGCAAACCGGACAAGCTCAATCAAGAGGTCTGCTGTCTTCCTGGGGCCAGGATAAACCACATAACAGAGAGGCTAGCCAGGCTGGTCAAACCCACTGACCGTAAGCCCCTCATTTTGGTTCACGTTGGAACCAATGACACGGTGAAGCGCAGCTTTCACCACATCACAAAGGACTACGAGCTTATGGGGAGAAAGCTTAAGGACCTTGGTGCGCAGGTGGTCGTTTCATCAATCCTCCCTGTTCAAGGATATGGTGCACGAACGGAAAGGACAATAGTAGAGGTCAACAGCTGGCTCCGCACATTTTGCCGCCGCCAACAGTTTGGCTTTTTGGATCATGGCTTGAAATTCCAGGAACATGGGCTTCTGGCAAGGGATGGGCTGCACCTCACGAAACTTGGCAGGAACGTTTTTGCAAACAGTCTCACACGGAGGATTAGGAGGGCTTTAAACTAAGTACAACTGGGGAGGGAGACAAGATTATTCAGGACAAGGACTCAGCAAGTGCAGGGGAAAAAGGTCCAAATGATATTGGCCAAGTAGGAATAGCATCCAATCGTGGGAGGGGTGGAAACAATGCTATGAGACTTGCAGGAAGGGCACGGGGACTTAAGTGTCTCTACACTAATGCACGGAGTATGGGAAACAAACAAGATGAATTTGAACTCCTAGTACAGCAAAATAAATATGATTTGATAGGCATCACTGAGACCTGGTGGGATGAGTCTCACGATTGGAATGTAGGAATAGAGGGGTATAGCCTATTTTGTAGAAATAGACCAAATAAGAAAGGAGGAGGAGTAGCCTTATATGTCAAGGATGTTTTCACCTGTGAAGAGATCCATGACTTGAACACCGGAAACCAGGTCGAGAGCATCTGGGTAAGAATTAAGGGAGCGAGAAACAATAGGGATATTATAGTGGGGGTTTACTACAGACCTCCAAGCCAGACTGAGGACCTCGATGGCGCTTTCGTAGACCAAATGACTGCACATTCAAAAAGGAGAGATACAGTAATAATGGGAGATTTCAACTACCCGGATATATGTTGGCAGTCAAACTCTGCAAAGGCGGCAAGGTCCAGCAAGTTTCTTGCTTGTCTTGCAGACAATTTCATGGTCCAGAAGGTGGAAGAGGCGACAAGGGGATCAAATATTCTGGATCTGATCCTGACCAACAGGGAAGACCTTGTTAATGACGTAGAACTGGTTGGATCTTTAGGAGAGAGTGACCATGCCCTATTAGAATTTGGCATTCAGTGGGGAAGAGAAGGCAAGTGTAGCCAGGCATTCGTCTTAGATTTTAAAAAAGCAGACTTCTGTAAACTGAAGGAGCTGCTGGCTGAAATCCTGTGGTCAAGAATAGTCAATGAGAAAGGAGTTCAGGAGGCATGGGAGTTCTTTAAAAGGGAGGTACTGAAGGCACAGGCTAAAACTGTGCCATTAAGGAGGAAAAATGGAAGGCATCTGAACAAACCGGAATGGTTGACTAAAGAGCTCTCAGCTGAGCTAAGTATTAAGAAAAACATGTACAGGAAATGGAAGAAGGGGGAAATCACCAAAGAAGATTATAAGCAAGTAGCCAGGAGATGTAGGGAGAAGGTCAGAAAGGCTAAAGCACAGATCGAACTTAGGCTGGCCAGAGACATTAAAAACAATAAAAAGGGCTTTTTTAAATATGTCCGCAGCAAAAGGAAAAAGAAGGAGACGATAGGGTCACTGCGCAAGGAAGATGGTGAATTAATAACAGGAGGAAGAAAAAAGGCAGAACTCCTCAACATCTTCTTCGCCTCAGTTTTTTCCCAAAAGGATAAAAACACGCAACCTGGCAGTTGGGGAGCAGGTGAGGAAGTGGGGGAAATGCAGCACAGAATAGATAGAGAGGTAGTACAGGAATACCTGGCCACACTGGATGAATTCAAGTCTCCAGGGCCAGATGAATTGCATCCTAAGATTTCAAAAGAACTAGCAGAGGTCATTGTGGAACCTCTTGCTATAATCTTTGAAAACTCTTGGCGGACCGGAGAAGTTTCGGCAGACTGGAGGAGGGCAAATGTTGTCTCGGTCTTCAAGAAGGGAAAAAAAGAGGACCCAAATAATTATCGCCCAGTCAGCCTGACATCAGTACCTGGAAAGATCCTGGAGCGAATCATCAAACAATCAGTTTCTAATTACTTAGAAAACAATGCCGTAATTACGAAAAGTCAACATGGGTTTCTCAAAAATAAGTCATGCCAGACTAATCTTATTTCTTTTTATGATAGAGTTACTTGCTTGATAGATGAAGGGAATGCTGTGGACTTAGTATATCTTGATTTCAGTAAGGCCTTTGACAAAGTTCCCCATGACATTCTTGCAAAGAAGCTAGTAAGATGTGGGCTGGACAGGGCTACTGTCAGGTGGATTTGTAACTGGTTGACTGACCGTACCCAAAGGGTGGTCACCAATGGCAGATTCTCATCCTGGAGAGAAGTGACTAGTGGGGTGCCACAGGGTTCTGTCCTGGGCCCGGTGCTGTTCAATATCTTCATTAATGACTTGGATGAAGGAATAGAGGGCACGCTGATCAAATTTGCAGATGACACCAAATTGGGAGGGGTTGCTAATACGCCTGATGACAGGATCAAAATTCAAAAGGACCTGGACAGATTGGAGAGCTGGGCCAAGGCTAACAAAATGAACTTCAACAGAGAGAAATGTAAGGTCCTACACTTAGGCAGAAAAAATGGTATGCAGAAATATAGGATGGGGGACACGTGGCTGGCTAACAGTATGTGTGAAAGGGATCTAGGAGTCTTCATAGACCACAAGCTGAACATGAGTCAGCAGTGTGATGCGGCAGCCAAGAAGGCCAACGCAATTCTTGGTTGCATCAATAGGAGTATGGTGTCTAGATCGAGGGAGGTATTGGTACCACTCTATTCTGCATTGGTTAGACCTCATCTTGAATACTGTGTCCAGTTCTGGGCACCCCAATTCAAGAAGGATATGGATAAGCTGGAGCAGGTCCAGAGGAGGGCAACCAAAATGGTGAGGGGCCTGGAAGCCATGCCCTATGAGGACAGACTTAGAGAGCTGGGTATGTTTAGTCTGCAGAAGAGAAGGTTGAGAGGGGACATGATAGCCATGTTTAAATATTTGAAGGGATGTCATGTCGAGGAGGGAGTGGGCTTGTTTTCTCCTGCTCTTGAGAGCAGGACAAGGAGCAATGGATGCAAGCTGCAGGAGGGGAGATTCCGCCTGAACCTCAGGAGGAATTTCCTGACAGTCAGGGCTGTCCGGCAGTGGAATGTGCTGCCACAGAGTGTGGTAGAGTCTCCTTCTTTGGAGGTTTTTAAGCAGAGGCTGGATGGCCACTTGTCGGGAGTGCTTTGAGGGTTTTTCCTGCATGGCAGGGGGTTGGACTGGATGGCCCTTGTGGTCTCTTCCAACTCTACATTTCTATGATTCTATGATTCTATGCTTTAGCTAGAGATTCTGCACTTAGTGGGTCGTTGGACTCAACAGCTGTATGGCTATTTCTGCAGGATGGGCACAGGAAGGGCAGGACAGTGATGATGCTTCTGCATGATGTCATTGCAATCCCTCTCTTCTTGCATTGCCAACCAGTGCAATCATGGGGTATATCATTGATGGCAAAACTCCATCAATGGCCCTGATCGTCTGAGCTTTCCATCATGCGGAATGGCCAGAAGCACAATCACACACTTCCTTCCCCACTGTAGCATGGGAAGAAGGCTGACTGCAGTGCAGAAGGAAGGAATATGTTCCTCACACTCCCTTTCGCAGTCAGATGGGTGTGGAGGGGAGCATTCTCAACCTTCCAGAATTGTGATGGGACAACGCAGGAGAGCATCACCATGTGAAAATGGCCTATGATTCTATAAGTCTATGTTGAATTATGACTCCCATCAAGCATCTCTACTGGCCACTGTTCATGGGGCTGAAGGAAGTTCAAGTCCAATGATATCTAGAGGGCAACAGGTTACCCATCCTCCCATCCAGAGTCAAATATCTTGTCTCAAACTTTGCATACTTATCTGGGAAGCCAGATGAAATGTTCTTGTGGAAGGTTAAAAGTATTACAGTGTGTGAATAGATGCATTTACTAATGAGTGCAATTGAGTCAGCTGCCTATTCACCATAAAGAGACATAATGGAAATATACAGTTAATATCAAGAAATTGGAAGGGCTTCATTTATAAACTTTTAACTACTGCATCTTGTTTAAATGGGGGATTGTTACTTATTTGCAATCTAATATAGCCAAGACAGTGCTAAAGTTAGAAGCATTATATTGAGTCCATTAGTGCTAAGTTTCATCTTTCAAGGTCTCTCGGGGCAACTAAAATAATGGCAAAAATTGAAGACATACAGCACTAATGAAGTCTGTTTTATAACCCTAGAGCTATGGCCTTACACCATTTTGACAAAAAGTAATTACTTCCTTTATTTTACCCAAGGGCTAGCATTCTAGCTGAACAAAATATGACAAAATACATGTTGAGTTAAATGTGCAGAATAGGCAGAAAAGCTATTACTACCAAACACCCATATAAACTCAAACTGAGATTAATTACTTCATTATATGCTATCATGAAGAATTAAAAGATATACTCTCTTTTGATTTTGCCTTGAAAATGCTGCTTTTAATAAGAAAGGTCAAGATTTTGAATAAATGTTCTTCTCTTTAAACTTCTTCCCATCTCACATTGTCTCTTGGGTAATTCAGCCAAGCTACACTTTGCCCAGTTTATAAATGGAAGGAAGAGAAGAATGTTCCTGTTTGTGATGCACCCTTTTCAACATATAAATTTAGCATGCGGTGTGCAATGGTGGCAATACAGTGATGCCTCACCGTGAACACTGCATTGGCTGCGATTCTTCTAAGTCTCTTGGTCTGTTTTCTTTCCATAACGAACAATCAAATGCTCTCTTAATTGACCATATTTGAAGGATGAGCCACTGAAACCACAGTCTGGATTATAGCCGATCAAATGTCTCTTCATGCTTATTCGAGAAACAGTTCTTGTAGAGTAGAAATGGGCAATTGTGCAGGGCTAGTGTGCTGCATTAGTACCCCAGGAGATCTAGACAGGTGGCACCTATGCATTTTATATACAGCCCCCAACGGTCTCTAAGAGCTGTGGGAAGCATTTTCACTGCAGTTGTAGGCCCAGGTGAAGCTTTTTGAAGCAGAAGTCACTCTCTTTCTTTCTTTCTTTCTTTCTTTCTTTCTTTCTTTCTTTCTTTCTTTCTTTCTTTCTTTCTTTCTTTCTTTCTTTTTCTTTCTTTCTTTCTTTTTCTTTCTTTCTTTCTTTTCCTTTCTTTCTTTTTCTTTCTTTTTTTTTCTTTTTTGTTAAGGTCTCTCCTGGGTCTGTTTTGACTCCAGAAAGCCCTGGGAGATACATGGAGCCCACAGCTCACATTTGTCCATCCCTGCTGTAGAATAATGAAAAACTTTGCATAACATCATCACTGTAATGCTGACACTTCCACAGGGATTTATGTTAAAAAGAAAAGAAAGAAACCAACCCATATGGATTTCTTTTTTTATTGGTCTTCTTGAATAGTATCCATTCAGATTAATCCCTCGGTTCAACACATGATGTCAGGCTAAACTAAATAGAATGCCTGGTCTTTTCATTCAGTGCCCACTTCCCTAACAGATTCCCTAACTCAGCATGGCTGCCTCGGATTCTCTGATTGGAAAGGCTAGAGACTAAACCTCAGACCTTTTTCACATGCTCTGCTACTGAGGCTTTTCTCTATGTGCTCTGACATGTATCACCACAGTCTTTCTGTTTTTCACATTCAGAAACAGTCAGACCTCTTCCAGGTCCAAAGATGGGACATGGAACTTGGGTTCTACAGGTCAGAGAACAATTCCTGTTCTCATAGTACATACTCCATTGTTGTTATGCTTGTTGCTTGCCATCTTTCTTCTCACCATTTTCTTATAGATAATAGTTTGCAGTGGAGGAGGTAGAAATGTGTAGGCATGATTGCCTTGACATTAGAGCCCTTTAGGATTGCTGAAATATAGTTTCTTTGCAATTAGTTAGAAGCTAGAGCTGAACGGAGATTGAGATGATGATGATAAGGGTGGTGGTGGTGGTGATGATGACATTTGTATTTATTTATACCTCATTTTCTTCAGTTTGAGATTCAAGACAGCTTACAACAGGTAATAAAGACATAGTTTAACTGCACAAAATGCAGAAGCTGAAAGACAGTAAAAATTAAACAACCAAAAAAATGAATCCAGTTTAAAATATAAACCATTAAAGAAAACACAGCACAACAAAAATAACATATGAAATAACCAGCATATGTTTTAGATGGGATGCATCTTGTATACTGAGACCCTTTCCATATGCGGTTATTAAGGCAGGCCAATGCGTCTTGCCATGGAGGTCTTCTGCACATTGGAGCAGACTAGGTTCAGTTTATTACCTTTGTTCCGCACGTAATTCTGACTAAATGCACCCCCATGTGGTGGTAAAGCGCACTATTTGAAAACCAGAAGAAATTGGTTTTCCAGTTTTCAAGATCGATCTGATTCATACTTTCACAGTGGTGTAGACACATACATTTGCACCAGTGTGAATTGGTGGTCAGGGGAGGGCTCATGGGAGGGGCCAGGGGGTAGTATGGACTTTCGCACATATGCAATAACATACTAAACCATGCAAAAAGAAAAAAAGGGCCAATCACAGTGGATGGGGTGGGGTGAGGGGAGTAACGGGAGTGGCCACGATGGAGGCAGCGTGGATTCATGAACTCGCACTCCTCCAAATCAGAATGAAACATACGCAGCAGCTGTGCGGAAGGAAATGAAGGAAAGCCCACTTTGTTTCTAGCCCAGAAAATCCAGTAAGAAATGGCATGAACCGATTCACCAGCCTCTTGCGGAAAGAGTACTTAAAGTCCCGTCAAAACAGAAAGATCTTGACTTGTCTGCCCAGTGAGAATAGGGAAGGTGCCAATCAAAGTTTTTTGGGAGGGGAAATCCAAGACCCCGGGGCTGCCACTGCAAAGGACCTCTCCCATGTTCCTACCAGATGTACATGTAAGATTGGTGGGTCACAGAGAAGGGCCTCTATAGCTTAAAATCAGCTTAAACTGAGAAAGGCTCTATTGCTTAAAACTGGCACTTTGAATTGTGCCTAGAAACAGACTCACAGCCAGATGAACTTTTGTAACAATGGAGATGTGTGCTCCCTGTATCCAGACCCAGTTAGAATCTGGCTATACCTACATGCACCAGCTGAAGTTTTTAAACACTCTTCAAAGCCAGCTCTGTATACTGCATTGCAGTAGTCTAACCAGGATGTAACTATGGCATGTATCACCGTGGCCAGATCTTGTGTCTCAAGGGACAGGTGCTAGTGGCGCACAAGCCCTGACTTTGCAAATGCACTGCTAGCCACCATGAAAATCTGAGCTTCAAGGCTCAGTGTCAAATCCAGCAGCACACCAAAACTGCATACTTGTGTCTTTGGGGAATGTACCCTCATCCAGAAGAGGCTGAACCCCTGTTCCCAGAACTGCTTTTCAAATGATTGGGAGCATCTCCAGCTCCTCTGGATTAAGTTTCAATTTGTTTGCCCTCATCCAGCCCATTACTGAAGATAGGAATTGGTTTAGGACCAAAACAGCTTCCTTGGCTTGTGTGGAAAGGAGTAATAAAGTTGGGTATCATCTGCATAGTTATGTCATCAAACTCTGAAACTCCAGATGATCTCTTCCAGTGGTTTCATGTATATGTTAAATATTGTAGGGGGCAGAACCCTCCCTGAGGGAAAAGGACAAAAGCCAAGAGATCAAACAGAAGTCCCCCAGCACTGTTTTCAGGATTTTCCTTTCTTGGAAGAAACTAAGTCATGGTAAAACAATGATCCCAAGTCCCATCTCAACATGGCTGCCTAGAAGAATACCCTAGCCAATGGTACTGAAAACTGCTGAGAGGTCCAGAAGAACCTACAGGAACACACTTTCCTTGTCTAGTTCCAGGCATAGGTCATGAACCAAGGCCACCAAAGTAATATCTATTCCACAGCCAGGCCCAAGACCAATTTGAAATGGATCTAGATAATCCATCTCATCCAGAAACCCCTTGAACTGGGCCAGCAATACACACTCTATTTGCTAGTCCTTTAAAGTATTTGTTTTATTACTTTTGATTTATAACCCTTTAAAAGAGAAGGTTAAGAGGGGACATGATAGCCATGTTTAAACATCTGAAGGGATGCCATATAGAGGAGGGAGAGGGCTTTTTTACCGCTGCTCCAGAGACCAGAACAAGGAGCAATGGATTCAAGCTGCAGGAAAGGAGATTCCAGCTGAACCTCAGGAAGAACTTCCTGACGGTCAGGGCTGTCTGGCAGTGGAATCTGCTGCCTCGGAGTGTGGTGGAGTCTCCTTCTTCGGAAGTTTTTAAGCAGAGGCTGGATGGCCACCTGTCGGGAGTGCTTTGAGGGTGTTCCTGCATGGCAGGGGGTTGGACTGGATGGCCCCTGTGGTCTCTTCCAACTCTACATTTCTACGATTCTATGAAAATCACCCAATAATTAGAGCTCATTGGGTTGTGCGCAGTACATTTTAAAAAGCATAAACAATGAACAATAATAAAAAGCACATATTAGTATAGTTCCAATTGCTAGTCCCAAACAGAGTAGAGCTATTGGCATCAATGGAATGTTCTTAAGTGTTGACTTGCCATTCAACAATAGATTTATTGGGTCAGTCTTAGCTGAGACTATTGGATTTAGGCCAATAAAACTGGATAAAACCACAGACTTGTAAATTAAAGTAGAAAGAAACAGCACAACAGAGCAGTGTTGTGGTCAGTAAGTACTAAAAACAATACTGAAAATGATAGGAATTATTTTAAAAAAACAACAACATCAACAACAATCTATACCTGGCACAAATAATATGATAATGTAGATGCTACTCAAGCATCCCTTTGGACGGCATTCCACAGACAGGCTGCCACTAAAGGCTGGTGAGTATGGGTGCTTTGGTCTAAATCCCATTGCTAATCCAAACAAGAGTAGATCCATTAAGTCATTGATAACTTGGTAAGACAATGCTTATTCAAAAGTCAGGTCCTGTTCAACAAATTAACACATTCTATCTGGGCTGCTTTTGGAAACTGTTCAAAACCTTCCAAAATGCTGTGGCTAGGCTATTGATTGGAGCTGCTTTAGGGAACAGATAACTCTCCTGTTGAAACAGCTTTCATTAACAGAATTCAAAGTGTTTTTTATCGCTCTTTTTTAAAAATGGCAGATTACTTTAATTTTTCTTTTAAAAAAAAAGGCATTAATTCCTCATAGAATCATAGAATCATAGAAATGTAGAGTTGGAAGAGACCACAAGGGCCATCCAGTCCAACCCCCTGCCATGCAGGAAAACCCTCAAAGCACTCCCGTCAAGTGGCCATCCAGCCTCCGCTTAAAAACCTCCAAAGAAGGAGACTCTACCACACTCTGTGGCAGCACATTCCACTGCCGGACAGCCCTGACTGTCAGGAAATTCCTCCTGAGGTTCAGGCGGAATCTCCCCTCCTGCAGCTTGCATCCATTGCTCCTTGTCCTGCTCTCAAGAGCAGGAGAAACAAGCCCACTCCCTCCTCGACATGACATCCCTTCAAATATTTGAACATGGTTATCATGTCCCCTCTCAACCTTCTCTTCTGCAGACTAAACATACCCAGCTCTCTAAGTCTGTCCTCATAGGGCATGGCTTCCAGGCCCCTCACCATTTTGGTTGCCCTCCTCTGGACCTGCTCCAGCTTATCCATATCCTTCTTGAATTGGGGTGTCCAGAACTGGACACAGTATTCAAGATGAGGTCTAACCAATGCAGAATAGAGTGGTACCAATACCTCCCTCGATCTAGACACCATACTCCTATTGATGCAACCAAGAATTGCGTTGGCTTTCTTGGCTGCCGCATCACACTGCTGACTCATGTTCAGCTTGTGGTCTATGAAGACTCCTAGATCCCTTTCACACGTACTGTTAGCCAGCCACATGTCCCCCATCCTATATTTCTGCATACCATTTTTTCTGCCTAAGTGTAGGACCTTACATTTCTCTCTGTTGAAGTTCATTTTGTTAGCCTTGGCCCAGCTCTCCAATCTGTCCAGGTCCTTTTGAATTTTGATCCTGTCATCAGGCGTATTAGCAACCCCTCCCAATTTGGTGTCATCTGCAAATTTGATCAGCGTGCTCTCTATTCCTTCATCCAAGTCATTAATGAAGATATTGAACAGCACGGGCCCAGGACAGAACCCTGTGGCACCCCACTAGTCACTTCTCTCCAGGATGAGAATCTGCCATTGGTGACCACCCTTTGGGTACGGTCAGTCAACCAGTTACAAATCCACCTGACAGTAGCCCTGTCCAGCCCACATCTTACTAGCTTCTTTGCAAGAATGTCATGGGGAACTTTGTCAAAGGCCTTACTGAAATCAGATATCTAAGTCCACAGCATTCCCTTCATCTATCAAGCAAGTAACTCTATCATAAGAAGAGATAAGATTAGTCTGGCATGACCTATTTTTGAGAAATCCATGTTGACTTTTCGTAATTACGGCATTGTTTTCTAAGTAATTAGAAACTGACTGTTTGATGATCCGCTCCAGGATCTTTCCAGGTACTGATGTCAGGCTGACTGGGCGATAATTATTTGGGTCCTCATTTTTTCCCTTCTTGAAGATGGGGACAACATTTGCCCTCCTCCAGTCTGCCGAAACTTCTCCGGTCCGCCAAGAGTTTTCAAAGATTATAGCAAGAGGTTCCGCAATGACATCTGCTAGTTCTTTTAAAATCCTAGGATGCAATTCATCTGGCCCTGGAGACTTGAATTCATCCAGTGTGGCCAGGTATTCCTGTACTACCTCTCTATCTATTCTGTGCTGCATTTCCCCCACTTCCTCACCTGCTCCCCAACTGCCAGGTTGCGTGTTTTTATCCTTTTGGGAAAAAACTGAGGCGAAGAAGGTGTTGAGGATTTCTGCCTTTTTTCTTCCTCCTGTTATTAATTCACCATCTTCCTTGCGCAGTGACCCTATCGTCTCCTTCTTTTTCCTTTTGCTGCGGACATATTTAAAAAAGCCCTTTTTATTGTTTTTAATGTCTCTGGCCAGCCTAAGTTCGATCTGTGCTTTAGCCTTTCTGACCTTCTCCCTACATCTCCTGGCTACTTGCTTATAATCTTCTTTGGTGATTTCCCCTTCTTCCATTTCCTGTACATGTTTTTCTTAATACTTAGCTCAGCTGAGAGCTCTTTAGTCAACCATTCCGGTTTGTTCAGATGCCTTCCATTTTTCCTCCTTAATGGCACAGTTTTAGCCTGTGCCTTCAGTACCTCCCCTTTTAAAGAACTCCCATGCCTCCTGAACTCCTTTCTCATTGACTATTCTTGACCACGGGATTTCAGCCAGCAGCTCCTTCAGTTTACAGAAGTCTGCTTTTTTAAAATCTAAGACGAATGCCTGGCTACACTTGCCTTCTCTTCCCCACTGAATGCCAAATTCTAATAGGGCATGGTCACTCTCTCCTAAAGATCCAACCAGTTCTACGTCATTAACAAGGTCTTCCCTGTTGGTCAGGATCAGATCCAGAATATTTGATCCCCTTGTCGCCTCTTCCACCTTCTGGACCATGAAATTGTCTGCAAGACAAGCAAGAAACTTGCTGGACCTTGCCGCCTTTGCAGAGTTTGACTGCCAACATATATCCGGGTAGTTGAAATCTCCCATTATTACTGTATCTCTCCTTTTTGAATGTGCAGTCATTTGGTCTACGAAAGCGCCATCGAGGTCCTCAGTCTGGCTTGGAGGTCTGTAGTAAACCCCCACTATAATATCCCTATTGTTTCTCGCTCCCTTAATTCTTACCCAGATGCTCTCGACCTGGTTTCCGGTGTTCAAGTCATGGATCTCTTCACAGGTGAAAACATCCTTGACATATAAGGCTACTCCTCCTCCTTTCTTATTTGGTCTATTTCTACAAAATAGGCTATACCCCTCTATTCCTACATTCCAATCGTGAGACTCATCCCACCAGGTCTCAGTGATGCCTATCAAATCATATTTATTTTGCTGTACTAGGAGTTCAAATTCATCTTGTTTGTTTCCCATACTCCGTGCATTAGTGTAGAGACACTTAAGTCCCCGTGCCCTTCCTGCAAGTCTCATAGCATTGTTTCCACCCCTCCCACGATTGGATGCTATTCCTACTTGGCCAATATCATTTGGGCCTTTTTCCCCTGCACTTGCTGAGTCCTTGTCCTGAATAATCTTGTCTCCCTCCCCAGTTGTACTTAGTTTAAAGCCCTCCTAATCCTCCGTGTGAGACTGTTTGCAAAAACGTTCCTGCCAAGTTTCGTGAGGTGCAGCCCATCCCTTGCCAGAAGCCCATGTTCCTGGAATTTCAAGCCATGATCCAAAAAGCCAAACTGTTGGCGGCGGCAAAATGTGCGGAGCCAGCTGTTGACCTCTACTATTGTCCTTTCCGTTCGTGCACCATATCCTTGAACAGGGAGGATTGATGAAACGACCACCTGCGCACCAAGGTCCTTAAGCTTTCTCCCCATAAGCTCGTAGTCCTTTGTGATGTGGTGAAAGCTGCGCTTCACCGTGTCATTGGTTCCAACGTGAACCAAAACGAGGGGCTTACGGTCAGTGGGCTTGATCAGCCTGGCTAGCCTCTCTGTTACGTGGTTTATCCTGGCCCCAGGAAGACAGCAGACCTCTCGATTGAGCTTGTCCGGTTTGCAAACTGCCGGTTCGGTTCCTCTGAGCAAGGAGTCCCCAACCACTAGAACTCACCTCCTCTGAGGCCTGTCCGGGGTTCTTCGACAAGCAGATTCTTCCAGGATTGCCTGGGCATTGTGTTGAGGTCGGGAGTGCTGGACTTCCCGATGTTGGATGCTGTCCTGTTGGTGTTGAAGTTCCAGTTGCCGAAGTTGGATTCCTCCTTGCTGATGTTGTGTTCCCTCCTTCTGGTGTTCCTCATCATTCACAGCACCAAGAACGTTGAAGCGATTCTGTAGTTTGAGAGTCTCTGTTTCCTTCCTGGCCCTTCTACTTCTCCATGTGACATTCCTCCAAGCATCGCTTTCCTGGCTCACGGAACTGATTTCCTCATCAGGCAGCTCCTCCACATATCCGGTGTTCAGGAAGGTCCTCTCTGCCCTATCTAAGAAGTCCTCACCTTCCCTAATAAGACGAAGATTAGAAACCTGTGCCTCCAGCTGCCGCACCTTGACCTCTAAGAAGGTGACCAGCTTGCACTTGCTGCAGGTGTACCTGACCACATCTTGTGGCAAGAAAAGGAACATGCCACAAGTGCTACAGGTGACAGCAGCAGCTCCCTCCCCTTCCATACTTGATAATACAGAGAATAGAACAAGAAAACAAAAACAAAAACTGGGCCTCCTTTCTTAATTTGAGCTGTATAAGCTATGTCTGCTCAGCTAACTCCCAAGCTCAGTTGAACTCTTCCTAAATTTGTTCAGTCGCTATAAGGATTGGTTGTTCCTAAACTTGAATGGTTGAACTTGAAGGAATGAAGTAGGTGAATGAAATTGCGCGCGCCTATGGCGCATGCCGCTGGGAGTTCCTAATAAAGCCTCCTTCCCCTAGCTGGCTCCTCCCCCTAGCTTGATTAACTCTCCCTAGTTTGATTGACAGCTAACTAACTAACAAACAATTAGCTGACAATAGGCTGTGAGCTCATCTGGGACCAGTGTGAATCAACAAAATGGGTTGAACTAGCACAGTAGTCCTGAAAACTTTCAGTAGGGTTCAGGTTGATACAATAACTGGTCTAAATCCAATTGTTAATCCCAAACAGAATATACTCCTTGAACTTCTGTTCATGTCAACTTTCCAAGTTCCTATAGATTCAAAGGGTCTCCTTTAGTTGGGACTCATTGATAGATTTCAGCTATTGTCTTGTTTTACAAAACAAAACCATGCCACAAGCTCAACGTATGAAAACCGCAGCCTACAATAATTTGATGATAAAATCCGGATGCTTCAGAAAAAAAAACTGACAAACAATGGAAATTCCAGGGAAAATATACGGGAAACTCTCCATGTGTGGCCTATTGGGTGTTCGTACTCATAGCAAAGTGCACCTTTGATGTTTCTACTGGAATCTGAATTCATTGCTCTGCAGAAGTATTTTGAGCTGATTATCCTTTTCTTTTCTAATTGTATTCTTCATCCTTCCATTACATTTCTAATGCGTGAAGCTCTGGAGATCACCACAGGAAAACTCAATGAAGGTACGCATTTTTTTAAAGAAATGTCCAGTTGATATCTAGATCTCTAAAACATGCCTTCCTACCCACAGAGAACTAATCTTTCTTAATTTCAGAAGCTCAAGAACATTTTACACTTGTTTTCCTGAACAGCATGTTTCTTGAATGGTTTCTGTGCCACATTACAAATTGGTTTTGATACTGGCTGGTTTCTTTCAATAATCATTTTAAATATAGTAATATGGACTGTGTCCTTTATGAAGTCCTACTTTGCCATCGCATTGTTGCATGGAAGGTGGCCCTTTCCTCATAAAGGCTACACCAGTGGAATACAAGTTCTGGCAAGCTTTTCTAAGCTGTGGTGTGGAATAGGTATAATCTTCATTAGTGGAGGGACTACCTGTACCTAGGAAGATGCACCTCTTCAAGGTCTTCAGTATGTATGGGTAGTAGTGGTAGTTTGATACTCAAAATTGGGGGGAAAAGATTAAATTCCACAGGAAATGTCTAAGTGGTGCTTTGGATACTGGCTCCTGTCTTTAAACACTGCTTCACCTGACTGAATGAGAGGAAAGCTTGAATATTAGAAGGCAAGGATTCCAGAAATATGTAATGTATGCCATATGTACTGTGACAAAATTCAAAGACATAGTTGTATTAGCCTGGATCAGTATGTAAACTCTTGCATCCAATGAAGTCTACAAAAACTTACGCTGCCAACTTCTTTCTCTCACTTGAAACTTTTCTGCAAAATGTTGTCATCCCACACTGAAGATGGGAGAAGTATAGGACCCAGACGATAGTTCTGCATGATGTTCTTCTCTTATCCCCAGGCAGCATGATCATGCAGTTAATCATTGACAGGTTTTCCATCTCAATGACTGACAACCATGCGGAGGGATGGTGGACGATAGGATTTATGCAAATCATGATAAATCTTCCCTCATTCCACTGAGCTTCTTCCAAATGTGGCTCAGAGTCAAGTGCAAAGCAAAACACATAGAGCAGAGTTGATAAACACAGCAACAAAAGCGTGTGCAGCAGAGTATGAGATGCAGCACTGCTCCACCCACGAAGGAACACTATCACACAGTGTTGTCTTCCAAGGTTACCTGGAAGCTTTTAATCTTCTGTTCCACTATATACATATGTACAGGATTCGCAGATCCTCCAACAGAGATTCAGCGTTCCATCATCAACACATCAAGTGGAGAAATGCTCTGGCAAAGCCTCTGGCCAACAATCAGGCAGATTGAGAGAGATGTTGGCCAGATCCCATTTCCTTATATGCACAGGTACTAGCTGATGTAACGCCAGCCAAGATTTCATGTCCCATGGCTGATGAAACCCCTTGTCCTGGTTACATTACATTGTGACTCAGCTTTTGTCCCAAGAGGATTACCTCATGACACGCACAGTCATTCCCCCAGGTGCTTTCCACATGCAGATCATAAGTATTTTATTGGACCAAAGGTCACAGCAAACCTTTTCCAACAAATCACACAGCCCTCCCACTGCCCATCCACACTTACCTGGTGTGCGGAGGCCCGGGAAGTGCAATGGTTATGCTTCCTGCCACAGTGCAGCCTGCGACAGTCCCCAGCTGCTCTGCAGAAGGAAGAGGTGGCACCATTGCACTTCCTCCATTTGGAGAGGAAGCTGGTGTGGAGGGGAGTGCTCCTGTCGCACTCCCCTCCCAGCAGAGACAACACTGGGACCCTCGCTGATTGCCAATGGAACACGGTAAGCTGCGGAAAGAGCCTTGGTCTAAAGATGCTAGAATATCCCTTTTATATTATGACAAAACTGAAGACACAAGCCAGGAGAAATGAATTTGAACTTGGAAGTAACACAGTACATCCCACTTCGGTGGACAAAACATGGCTTCAATAGTAATTACTTCAGGGAAACCCTATTCTGTGGTTAACAGGTTATGTTTTTGTTACTACATCTGGAAATGTATGTGCATAAGTTTATATAATATTTGCATAATTTTGATTAGCAGCTATAAGGATCAGTTCTCCTATCTAACAGGGAAATAACCAAGATATACCAATGGGAGCAAAAAGTGGCCTTACGCTGCAATATAACTGGTGGAACACAATTACAAGGTAGTTAAAGTGAAGGCCTCAAAGGTGCATACTTATTCATTTAAACTGAATTTTTTAATGTGCAAGGTTTAGATACAGAACAACCTCATGTTCTACTTCTTTTTCATAGTATTAGGTGAGTAATTTCAATCTGAAATTTCTGCACCATATATAAATTAACCTTTAGATATGTAAATAGTATATGCAGAATACATCCAATCCCACCCACTATAAGAAAATTTATATCAACAATCTCAGCTTTTTATTACCTGAGCAGTAAAAGGATAAATCATTACTTTCGCCATTCTAATTACCTGGAGTCCTTACCCAGATTATTTCTTTAGCTGCAGGGAAGAAGCTATATGATGCGATATAAAAAGTAATATTGATTAGCCCGAACATAAAACTAGTTTCTTGGTGGAGGGTTTTCTGTATTTTTATTTAAATAAAAATATGTATGGGAGAGACAGCCAGCATTTGGACCATGGTGCTTTAATATTCCTACAGTGAACAGTAAACTCTTTTTAACTGCATTGCATTAAAACTGCAATATGCTTTTGCTTTACCTTTACACAACTGTATTCTCACAGCTATTTTCTAGCATGTTCTGCCTTTCAATTAAAAATCAAGTGGGTCAGTGATTTTCATTCTGCCTGTCTTGGTAAAGTGTGATAGAAGTGATTTGCCTTAATCTGATCTTCTTCTGTAATCTGTTTTGGATGATAATGCTTATGTGGGCATAAATGAGATTTAAGGCCATTTCCGCAAAGGGTAAGTAAAACAGTGCAGTGCATCCTCCACAGAGGATGTCTGCACCTTGGAGAGGTCTGGGTCCGGACTACTTACCATAGATCCGCACCTCAGTCTGCTCCAGAACAACCCCAAGTGGTCCTCCAGCATGTGTTTGAAAGACCTAATTTTTCCGGTCTTTCAAAATGCTGGCGTGCGCCATTGCATGCCTGCTCTCCGGTGCAGATTCGTAGGCTTGCACCAATATGAGCCTGCGATCTGCGGAGGGTGGGCTTTAGGCTGGCAAGCTTCAGCAGTTGGTCGAGACCCACGACCAACCGGAAGCCGCCATTTTGGATGCCGGAGCAGTGCGGATCTATGACCACACACTGCTCTGACTCACCCCAGACCTGACTGGACCACCATAAGATCTGGTGAGTAGCGGCAGGGAGCAATTCCCTCGCCGCGTACGGAAATGGCCTGAGTGCAAGTTAGGGGTTTTGGTTAGGGGTTTAGTCTAGTCTCTATTTCTTCATCCTGAAAGAAAGCTGGTACAAGGACATCTATATATCTGTGTATCAGCATGCCCACAGTTTATGGGCACCACTGGAGGTTCTTTTCAGTGCACCTCAGACATGTCAAAAAGATAAAGACGTTTCTTGGCTGTGGTACTTTGAATTTGGAATATCCTCCTTAGGGAAAAGTGACTGTTGCCTACTTTGAAGTGATTTTGGTGCCAACTCAAACCCTTTTTATTTACACAAATATTTTAATCATCTGCTCTCTTTTATAATCTGTTTGGTCATTGCACCACTCACTGCATTTTCTGGCTGTGAGAGCACTGCAATGCTTGGCATCACAGCATAGCCAAAGTCTGGGAAGGATCTTAGAAGGCTTAAAAGTCTGCTTCTCTTGCTGTTGGCCTTTTGGTTCTTTGATGCTCACAAGGAGAAGCTTGAGCACAGCGACAGAGGATGAAGCAGTAGCAATGCAGCAGGAAGCTGTAGTGGTTTAAGGCCTGATGGCTGGGGGTGACTGGGCATGTGGATGATGGCCCAATAGTAGCTGCCCCAGCCTTGCAGTGAGCCTCCGAAAGACTTTGGCAGTGGTGCAAGGTCTTTTTAGTGCACATCTTGAACCACCCTCATGGAGGTGAGCTGAAGTTATTCCAGAGTGCCAGGATGATGGCTGGTCAGACGATAGCCTAACTGGGTCATATTTGCATGGCAGTAGGGTCAGGAAGGAGTTCCAGACCTGCAGCCAACCTGAGTCATTTTTAGCCTAATATGGTCTGGTTGAGACTCAGGGATCTAGCTTGTGGCCTAGGCACTTACCACCCTATGCCCCAAATGTGTGTCATCCCAGCAGGATGTCAGCATTGCCATTGCTGGGATGGGATCAGCGCCTGAACATTCCCTACTGCACCTAGTTGGCTGCCATGGATGGGTAATGTCAGGCACATACTTCTTTTTTCCACAGTACAGCATCAATGGCAAATCCCTTTCCCTACCTCTTTCCTGCCCCATGATCCATAATTTGTTGGTTCCTGCACTGTACTGGAGAAGGAAGTGCTGTTGAGTGCTTCAGCCCTTACTGCACACAGGCAGCTGATGGGATCATGGCAGAAAAGGGGGCCATTACCATATTTTTTTCTTGTAATGAAAAAGGGCACATTTCCTATGGATAGGGATGTGACAGCAGCAGGTGAGTGACAACATCACATGATGGCATGCATCCAGGAATGGGAACAACACATTGCTCTGCCAGGATGACAACTTTATGTGGCAAGGGCCCCAAGGAGAGAAGCAGTTGGGAGGTGAAGAACTTGCAGCAGGGTCCAAGGGGTTGTTTTGTAGGCCTAGCTAGGTTTTAGTGACCATGATGCCTTGCCTGTGGTCTACTGGACCCTGGCCTGCAGCACAGGCAAAGTGGATGGGCTGTGACCTAGTCAGGCCTAGCAAAGCAGGATGCCCAGGGGTGACAGGTAAGTGCTGAGGTACCAGCTCTTATGGCTTGAAGCCTGGTAATAAGGGTTACCTTGTTGCTGGGATTTTTGTTGTTAAGCCTTCACTGGCAGGGATTTTTCTATTCTGTTGTTATAAGGGTCAGGATGATGGTGTAATTATGTTGGCCATTAGTAAAGTTGTTGCATTGTCGGCATAAGGTCAGAAGAGCGACAAGGTCTGAACAAACAACATCCTGCTGAGCAAGCTGCCCTTTATAACTCTCCTCTGGCCTTAGCATCATCAGATGAAAACAAAGAAGGCATTGATATGGCCGTGATATTAGCACAATTGCAGACTTTACAAGAGGTTTATAGACATGTGCAGTGCCAACTACCTATGCTGATGGTAAGGAAATGGGAGACAAGAGGGTACAGGTACATGTATCTGTAAGGAGGTACACTTAACCAGAGCAGTACAAGTGAGTTTGATGTTCTTTCTGTTCTTGAGCAGCAAGCAGGTCCAGGAGCCTCTGATGAGCAGATGCTTATCCAGTCGTGAATATCCCAATGAGCCTTCTACAACAAGTGGTCTGGCAGTTGAACAGTCAGAGAAGCTTGAGGTCTCCAGTCAAAGCAAAGTCAGGGCACATGAAATTGCAGAGGCCAGGCAGTCATGATGCATGTGGGGAAACCTCACATCAGCAGGATACATAGGTTGGCCTGGATACCCCCTGGCTGGGCAATGGCCATGGGGCAGTAGTGTAGGTAGGATGGGGTATACTAAGTGGGAAGAAGATGATGGACAGATTTAGCTGAGGGCAGCAAATTGCAGCTCAGGAAGTGCTATGAATGGGAAGTGCTATGAATGGGAAAATACAGAGGCTATCTCTGAGAGAGCAGATAGAGTTTTTGAGCTGAAGACAGGATTTGAGAGAGAAAGGATGTGGACTTCAGAGAGACAGGACAGTTAGGAAGGAGGACTGACCCTGGTATTGAGAGAGACGTGTAAGAATAGAATATTCAGAAGTTGATATATTTTATTACTGAGTTTTAACAAATCTTAACTGTTATTTCTTTTAACTGTCTCTATCAAGCCAGATAAAGATTCAGGTCATGCCTACAATAAAGAACCCACATAACAACACAGCCGCAGATCCACATATAAAGGATCATCCAAAAGCCCAGGTACACAATACAAAAAGGGATTAAGTGGGGAAACAAGGGCAGGGTGAGTGGCAGACATTGAAGGGTTGGAACTGTGGGGCCAATCTGCAAAGTAGGATATGTCACACTAGGCATGATGGGATCAGTTCTTTAAATGAAACTGGTCATTTATTGGTGGCATCTCCAAACCCCAGTAGTGGCTGCCACCTCAATTTGGCCATATTGATTTATCTCAATACTGGCTATGACATTGTTCTCCTTAAGGCTCTGCCCTGTGACCACCAGTCTATTTTTTAGGTGATCATCTCCTTGGACAAGTATGGCCTTCAGCAGAATATGACCATCAGCAGAAGGCTGACTACCTGGACACAGCAACTAAGCACATAAAAGTAGAGTGAAATAGTTGTAGTCTGCATTGCTGGATGTACTACTGCCACCAGTCAAATCATGGATCTTCAATCTATTCAGGTTTTACTACAGTGGTATTCTGGTGTCCAGTGTATATGAAACATGAATTCTTGCTTTGTGCCTCACAGGTAAAGATATCAGTACAAGAGGTATTACTGAAGTCTAGCTATAGATTTTCCCCCACATGGTACTTTTATTTTATTCAGTTTTTTTTCTCCCTTTTTTCTTTGTATATTTTTTCATTATATCCATAAAGACATTACATCCATAAAGATGAAGGGTAGTTTGTAAATGTATCCACAAATTGGTGAACAAGGAATGAGAGGAACAGGTAGCTAGCCCTGAAGCTTTGTGTGCTGAATTGCTTCTTCTTCTGAAAAGAGATGAGGAAGAGACATTCCAGCTGGAATTGAAAGGCTAGAGAATAAGGACTGAGTAAGGAAAGTTTTACCTTTTCTCCCTTCTACTATATCTAAGACACAGGAATGGGTTTTGTGGATGCTTAGCAACAAACTAAATCTGAAGAAAGGTAAAAAGAAAATGCTAACTTTATGTATGCCAGGACTTCACTAAGTGGAGTCTGCTGGAAAAATGACTGCAGAAAACTCCCATTAGAAATTAGGAGTTCAGAGTCAATCTAGTTGTTTCTCTCAGGAAGAACTTCTGGAATTGCCTGGAATAAAGGGATTCAACGGTTTAAGAAGCGAAACTCACTTCAAAATTTCAAAGACTTATCAGGGCAGATTGCCTGCAAGTAAAATTGCTTTTGAAATCACAGCACATATGTGACATTATAGGTTGTGTCCAAGAGCCTCACCGGATCTTGGCATCAAAAAAAGTCTGAAAATCAAAGCTTACAAAAGAATAGAGTGGTCCTAGACGACCAATTTCTAGGAAGGAAGGTGACATATTTAATAATTTCAGTAGGCCCGGACTTCCGGGTTTCATGGCGGACCGTGTGGTCGTGTAGAGGCTAGTTGCTGATACACAATCACCCAGAGAGGGGTAACCAGCTTGATAGAACACATAGATCGCCGGTCAAATATTCCCCCGGTAAAGGGAGTTCGGAGGGTCCCATAGGGGGCTCGGAAAGCCCAACATTGGAAAGATATAGGGGACTGGTGTACCCTATATCGAAGGTACGAAGACGGGCAAGAGCCGAAGGGACTCCACAGCCGCGCTGGGCAGCCACTGGGGCAACGAAGGAACACTGAAACCTTTTAAAAGAAAAGAAGAATTTGAAAGTACTTAAAAGAGAAAGCAAAACCCTTCTCTGGTGAGGACTCTTGAATGATCTCAACATAAAAGACTTGGCCTAAGAGAAAGAGGTAAGTGGTCATTATTTGGAGGATTTTGGACTTTAATAATTAAGTAATCTTTTGGATGGAAGTTACGGATGGGAGACGCAGTCGGAGAGAAAGAAGAAGCTGGAGATAAGTGAATTAGGAATACTTTGGTGATTCCTGTATTGGATACTTATGAATATTTCTGAATGAGAGGCTGGACAATTTAATATAAGACTGCGGAAGATAGATATCAGAAAAGATTAAGATGAAAAAAGACAAAAAGACGGGAATTGGACTATGACTTTGGACTTTGAGAGCGCAGCATAGAGGACAGAGACAGAGGAGAGAAAAGAGAAGAGGAGGATTCCTGTACCCTATACTTGTGAACATTTGTGGATGAGAGGCGGGATAAATTAATATAAGACTGCTGAGGATAGAGGTTAAAAAGACTGCTGAAGATAGAGATCAGAAAGACTAAGATAGGAAAAGACGGAAAGACAGGAGTTGGACTTGGAGAGCGTGGAGGACAGAGACAGAGGAGAGCTAGGAGAAGAGGAGGCTGGAAAAGTGTGAATAAAAGCCGAAGGGGAAGTGATGATGGACTGCGATTTTGAATCTAGCCTGTGAGACGGGACCTGAATAGAGACAAAAATAAATAAAGCAAGGACACTTTCGAGAGAGAAGATGTATTCGGGGATATCAGAGCAACGAAAGATGTTCAAAGTGGCTACAAGTTAATTAAATCCAAGTCTGATAAAGCTGACTTTTTATGTTTTCCGAAAAAGAAAGATGTTCACTTTCAAGACGTGAGCTTTCCCCTCCAAAGACGTGGTGTAGAAGTACGAGAAAGAATTGGTTGGATTATTAATTTGATGGTTAAATAAGTAAGGTTAAATAAACATTGGGGCTTTAATAATATATAAGCTTGAAGGGGATTGGGACTGGTACTGGAATAATACAGTTAATAGTCATTAATTAATACTACTGAATACTAATTAACAATTGATATATAATAATCGGGTAAATAAGATATACTGTTGGGAGAAAGGGATTCTAAAAAGAAGGAGGAAAAGGGAGGGCGGTGAGACCTTGAAGCTTTGTGTAAACTGGAAGGTTGCTGTGGTCGGGAAATTAACCTTGAAAGAAGGTAAACAATATATCTCCAGGAAGATTTTCTTTGGACCTCCTCTCCTATTACTATAAGAAGAAAACTGTCAGAAAAGGTGAAGCAACCCCCTCTGGTGGTAAAGAATCTTATTTAGAACAATTTGGAAATTGAGAGAAATATAAATTGTAATAGATAGTAGTTTCTTTTTTCTTTTTCTTTGCATTTGGAATGTGTATTTGAAAACAATAATATTGGTGGCTGGTGGGGGGAGAAAAGAAAGAAGAAGATAATAAGACAGGAGTATAATTTATAAGAATGATATTTACATATTTAATATTACCATAATATAACTATAGAGTATTGAATAAGAATTTACTTTGAAAGACTGCTGATTTAGGATTAATGAATTGTTGTTTTATGATTGTTGAATGAATTTAGACTTTGACTGTTGAAACATTGCATATTTTTGGAAGTACAGAAATATAATTGGGAGGAAATTAACTGAATTAACCTTTATAGATTTACATAGTACACATTAAGACTTAGGTTTAAGAGTTATTGTTCTTAAGATTACAACATTTAACAACATTTAAAGGTTAAAGGGAATATGGCAACAAGAAAAGAAGTCACTACATACTCCCAATCACAATTAACAATGGAGAGAAAAGCTTCAGTGGAGCAACCCTCATCAGATGTTGGGATTGGCGAAAAAATATTAGAAGAATTAAGAAATTTTAAGAAAGAAATAAGGCAAGAGTTAAAGGATACAAGAGCAGAAATAAAGATGGACATTAAAAAGAGATGGAAGGAATCAATAAGAGAATAGAGAAAATGAATAAAGAAATGAAGTTAATACAGACAGATGTTAAGCAAATTGAGGAAAGAATGAATCAAGTTGAATGTGAGAAGAAAGAGATAAAAAAGGAGTGAAAAGACAAGAAAAAGATATGGAAATGCAGGAAATGAGATACAGAGACCGGTGCCTTAAATTGGGAGGATTAGAGGAACGGACGGGAGAAAATATCTACGAGCGTCTTATTCCAGATTTGGCAGTGTATATGGAGCTCTTGGAAGAAGTAATGGAACAAGAAATAGATAAAATCTTCCGAATAAGCTCCAAAATGGCGAGGGAAAGAAATTTGCCAAGGGACATCTTAATTTGTTTTACAAGAACTAGAATGAAGGAGAAAGTACTGCAAAGAAACTATGAAGAAAAATTTATAGCAGAAGGGACAGAATTGAAGCTATTTAAAGACATACCATTTCAGACACTGAAAAGAAGACAGGAATATAAAAATTTGACAACTCAATTACAAAGAAATAATTTTAGGTATAAATGGGAAAGGACTGAAGGATTATCGTTTACGTGGAATTTCAAAGGATATAAATGTACATCTCCAGAACAAGTTAATTAGGTAATAGAAGAAATTAGAGAATTTAAAAGAGGAAAAGAGCAAACAAAGAAATGAGATAGACTAGAGGAAGAGACTGTAGAAACAAAAGAACAAAAGGAACAAGAGGAAGAATTAGAACAGGAACAACAGAGCTTGGTGACCGGAGACAAATTAACAGAGGAAGAAGACTGAAGAAATGGCTCTAAAGTGCATTTCTTGGAATGTTAAAGGACTTAATTCTAATTATAAGCTGTGACAAGTTTTTCATTATTTAGAAAAAGCGAAAGCAGACATTATCTGTCTACAAGAGACAAAGATCAAAGATACTGATGGGAAATATTTGAAAAACCCCAAGCTGGAGAAATGCTATATTTCAGCATTCGAGAGGAAGAAAAGAGGAGTGGTTATATATGTTAATGCAAAATACCCTACATAAGAAATTTTTCAGGATACAGAGGGACACTATTTAGAGGTTCAAGTTCAACTCCCTGAAAAGAAGATACTTTTAGTAGGAATATATTCCCCGCTAGATAACAAAAGTAAATTTTACGATAAAATTGGAGAAGAAACACACAACCATGTTACAGAAAAGGATCAGAAACATATTCTTATGATGGGGGACATGAATGGAGTACTGGATCCAGTTAAGGATAGAACTGTGAATCCAAAGGGGAAAAAGAAACAAGGGAAATTGCTGAAGTCCTTTTTTACATTGATGGAAGACTTATCACTTGTCGATATTTGGAGTAATAAATATAAGAATGGTGGATTTACGTTCTATTCAGAAAGTCATCAAACTATGTCCCGGACCGATATGTTTCTAATTTCTAAAACATTGTACTCAATGGTTAAAGATATGGAAATATTTCCCAGAATTATCTCGGATCATAACCCAATTCAAATAGAGCTAAGTATTAAGAAGAAAACTAAATACCCAAATTGGAGAATCAATGATTTCTTGTTAAGGAACACAGAATATCTTCAAAAAACTAGAGAAGAATTGAGACAGTACTTTTGAGAGAACGATAAGGATGGGATAGCTGCAAAAACAATTTGGGACGCTGGAAAAGCTGTAATGAGAGGTCTAATGATAAAATGGAACACAGAACGGCAGAGGAAGAGAGAGGAGAAAAGAAAGAGCTTAGAAGGGGAAATTAATAGACAAGAAGAAGAGTTAAGGAACGATCCGGGAAACATTAAGCAAATGAGAGTGGTAAAGAAATTACAAGCTGAATTACAAGCAGAAAATCTTGTAGAGATGGAAAAGAAAGTAAGAATAATTAAACAAAGACATTTCGAGAATGCCAATAAGCCCAGGAGGTGGTTGGCATATAGGCTGAGGAAAAGAAAAGAAAGAAACTTAATTTTAGAAGTAAAGAAAGACAACGAGACCTTCTCTGACCAGAAGATTATAATGAGCGTATTTAGAAAATATTTCAAGAATTTGTATCAAACAAAGAGGGAAAGAGGTATGAATAGAAGGACTGAAGAATATTTGGATAAACAGGATCTGATAAGTTTAACAGAGGATAAAAAAACCCGCTTTAAACGCGAATATCACTTGTATGGAAATCGTGAATGCAATAAAGAAAATAAAAGTGGGGAAAGCTCCAGGTCCAGATGGATTTACTGGGTTATATTACAAGGAGCTACTGGGAGAGTTAAAAGATCCGATGCGCAAGATGTTTAACGAAATTATGGAAAAGGGAAAACTGGACTCCTGGAATGAAACAAACATAACATTGATTTTAAAAGAAGGGAGGGATCCGGCAGAACCAAGCAGTTAGAGACCTACCTGTCACACTTCACCTGGGCTGGGAAAAAGCCAAGAATCAAGTGGAAAATTCTGACTGACAAGAAAGAAAGAGGAGGCTGTGGCATTCCGGATATGAAACTGTACTTTATGGCTAACAGAATGATGTGGCTAAAGGATTGGATTGAATTAAGAAATGAGAGAACGTTAAATTTAGAGGGAGCAGAACATCGTTTTGGTTGGCATGGCTACCTCTGGTATAATAAGACGAAGATAGATAAAGATCTCTTAAATCATTATGTCAGAAGGCTGCTGTACGGGATTTGGAAGATCTGGAAAAGAAAAATATATACAAGATTACCACTATGGGTATCCCCTCAAGAGGCGCTGATGGGGAGGTGGAAGGAACCAACAGCCAGATGGCTTACTTATAGAGATTTAATTGTCATGGACTCTGGAGTTGGACAAAGAATAAAAACAAGAGAGGAGCTGACGGAAGAGGGATGGAACTGTCAGTGGTTTTTATACATGCAATTAAAGGAAAGATTCAAAATGGATCACAGATTGGAAGGGATAGAAATAAGCCCTCAACTAAATGAGTGGAAAAAATAATATTTGAAAAAAAAGAACATCTAACATCCCAATTTTACAAGTATGTATTGGATAGAGAAATGGAAACAGAGATAGTGAAAGAGACAATGCTAATTTGGGCCCAAAATATCAGACATGAAATAGATTTGGAGCACTGGGAGAGAAGTTGGATTAATACACAGAAATTTATTTTGGCACAAAATTTGAAAGAAAATCATTTAAAAATGTTACATAGATGGTATTTAGACCCTGTAAAGTTAGGAAATATGTACAAATTGAAAAATAAGAATTGCTGGAAATGTACACGAGAGAATGGGACCTTTTACCATATGTGGTGGCAATGTAACAGAGTAAGAAGCTACTGGAAAAGGGTGCATAGAGTAATGCAGGATATATTACAAATAGAGATCCCATTAACACCAGAAATATTTTTATTACATATGCTCCATCAGATTGATAAAAAATATGAAAGATATGAAGAAGTAATATTATATATGATCTCCACAGCCAGATTCGAATATGCGAAATATTGGAAAAAACAGGAAATATCAACACTGGCTGAATGGTTTCAGAGAGTTATGGAATATATTATGTTAGAGGACCTCACTCGCAGAATGAGGGATGAAAAGTGTGATAAGAATGAAAATGACTTGAGATCTTTAAAAAAAATCAATTGAAGAGAACTGGAAAAAGTTAAGTGCAAGAGAGGAAAAAAAGAAAAAAAGAAAAAAGAGGGTTATGAGTATACTAATATAGCAATTAAGAGGCAAGTCTTCAAAGACACAGGTCTGGACTGGGATCACTAAAGGAATAAAAATAAGAAAAATGAGGTTCAAACAAGGGGAGGGAGGAAGTTTCGGGAATGGGATAGTACATAGATATATAGTAAATTGATGTAAAAGCGTGTTTTTATATGGAAAAACTGTATAAATCATTTGTTTTGGAGATGGAGTATTTTGGTTTTAATAAAAATAATAATAATAAAAAAATAATAATTTCAGTAGGCCCATTGGCAGCTTAGTGCAATGTGAGCAATCTTTTGTCCTTTCCAGTGGGAATTTTTTATGTCCATTCATCCCAGTTAGATCCTGGCTAATTCACTTATCATGGACATAATAATGGCTGGAATTCACTAAGGCAGTTATGAATTCATAATCTAGAGTAACACATTCATGACTGATTCATATTCTTGATTACTATGTATTCACTGCTTTAAGGAATATATAGGGACTGTGGAAATCCTCCAACGTCCACTAACCAAGCAGCAGTCTCTGAGTGACTAGGGTCTGTTCCTTTGTCTATTGGGAAGCAGCTGACTGGTGCTTCCACTCTTCTTTACAAAAACAATCCCTTGTGTGAAGAGGAACTGTGATAAGGATGCTGCTTTTGTGACAGGGTCCCTGTGACCGGTACCCTGTTTCTATGACAAGGACCATGCTTCTATTCATGGGAAAGCATGGAAATGTCAGCCAGCTGCTTCCCAATTGTTAGGGGAACAGAGTCCTGTAGATAGCCATGGTTGCTGTCTCAGATTGGGAGGCCAGGGCCTAGCTGAGAGACATTATGTACCTGCAAATGGTGACTACTTAGCAAATAGTGAATTCCAGCCATCATCTTTAATCCCAACTGTTGAGACACACAAAACAGCATAAGAATGCTCCCTAGCAATCACATAATATTGTAAGTAATGATTTTAGACAGAAGCAACCCAAATAAGTGAGAAATGGCAGAACAGTCAGCGCTGGATGGCATCCTCCAGCTACTTCATGATTTGCTATAAAAAGTCTGCCTATCTATCTATCTGTCTATCTAATATATATAAAATATAATATAATATATTAATAATAATATAAAAATATATAATTATATATATATATATATAACATTGAAAGATCCAAAGTGGCTAGAGAACACTATACATTTTTAATCTTCTTGCACCCCAGTTTATCAGGCTTAAAAGTATAAGCAAATTTAACAAGTCCATGAATTTCAATGCATCTTGGCATGGTTTCTGTGCCTTTCTGTGTCTTTACATATTTCTACTAAATTACAAAATGAGGCTTTATTAGAAAACATGTGGAAGTACTAGTTTGGTTGGCAGCATTTACTCAGTCCAGTTCTCATCAGTCAGATATTTCTAAATCTTCTTGGAAAATTCTCCATTAATAGCAGCTAGGATCTTCCTGAAGGTTTTTCAAAGTTTAGATTCAGAAGGCCTCTAGCATCACCAATTCTTAGCACATTTTTTCTCCTATTTGTTCTTTCCCAACCTTCCCAAACATCACTGTGTAAAGGAGGAAGACAATCTTGCAGACAAGAGTCAGCAAATAAGAGTTAAGCAACCACTTTAAAATCTAAGAAATAAGGTGGTGTTTTTTTAAACCCACCTCTAGATGTAATTCTGAAGTCATAACGGTTACCAACTAGCACTCACTGAAGTCAATCACAACACTCCCATAATTTTGATAATGAAGCTGGTTTGCACCCATAAATGCTAAGTAAAGGATATGAATCTCTGCCGCTTAGCTTTGTGCTCCATTAACATGGGAGCCAAATGACTCTCACATTCTATGGCTGTAAGATAAAAGAAACATTGGCTTCTATTAGACACTTTATTTTATTTTATTTTATTTACATTGTGCAGAGACTACCCCACTGAAAAATAAGACTAATACATGCAGCTTTGCTACACATGCAGTGAGTTGTCTATTTGGGCACATTTATGTACAAATGTTTTCCCTGAGAATAAAATATATCAGTTGCTTTCATTTTAAAGGCCCTTGATAAGTCTTGTATTTTCATAATGCATACTCATTTCATTTCATTAGTCTTAAAGACTGCACAGTTCCAGACTTTCAACCCAGGTGTACTTGCAGTTGGCAAGTCATAAAAATCATTGGTCTGAACCATGTTAAGTATAATCATTACTTGTCGACTCCTTGGGAATAACATTACACATAATGATTGATTAATATTGCTTTTTATATTCAAGAGATACCCATGTCTAAATTTGTTTAAAAGTCATGCAAGGCGTGTTTCAGACTGAGAACTCTATTAAAATATGGTATTTTATTATTGTATTTAAAAATACTTCAGTGACAAGAAACAGTGCAACTCACCAAAAATCTAACAAAAACATCATCTCTCCTGGGCAGAAGAATAACAGAGAGGGTGCCAGTCCAGAGTTCCACAGAAGGAACCTCCAACAGCTAGAGATGTGAATCTTGCACAAGATTTGGGTTGGGTCCTAATCTGATGCTTCAGAAAATTGCCAGCTTCAGCTAAAAATGACGCACACAGCATTTCAGCATCTCAATATGTGTTCTGCATTAGTAATTGAGAAAGACAAATGCTTGTGTCTCTCATTGACTACTATGGCTATTTCCGCATGCGGTGAAGGAATCGCTCCCTGCCGCTACTCACCGGATCTTCTGGAGGTCCAGTCCAGTCCAGTCTGGGGTGAGGCAGAGCAGTGCGTGGTCATAGATCCGCACTGCTCCGGCGTCCAAAATGGCGGCTTCTGGTTGGTCGTGGGTCTCGACCAACTGCTGAAGCTCGCCAGCCTAAAGCCCGCCCTCCACAGATCGGAGGCTCATATTGGTGCGAGCCTACGAATCTGCACCGGAGAGCAGGCACGCAATGGCACACGCCAGCATTTTGAAAGACTGGAAAAATCAGGTCTTTCAAAAACATGCTGGAGGACCATTTGGGGTCGTTCCAGAATGGACTGAGGTGCGGATCTATGGTAAGTATCCGGACCCAGTCTGCTCCAAGGTGCAGATGTCCTCCATGGAGGACGCACTGCACCGTTTTACTTATCCCGTGTGGAAATGGCCTATGCGAATATAAATTTTGGTTGGAATTGAATGGCACTTTTGCATATGGTAGACTGTAGTGATGGAAATAGGCATATCAAATTAGAGACAAATAAGAACAGAAGTTTTTCTTTTTTAAAGGAACAACCATTAATTTTTTTAAAGTGTTGGCATAATTAAAAGACATCTGGAGACATGGTTGTTTCTTCTGAGAGAATGAAAATTCTCAAGTGTTCTGTTTTATACAGTCTTTCCAAGTCAAGGATATGGCAGAATGTATGCACTAACCCTATGAGTTCTTTGACACTTTCTGAAAAGCACACCACATACAGCTAACCTTAAGCAGCAAGTCTTCAAAAATGGAGGTTGGTGGGTGGAGTGCTTTATATGGAAGAAAAAAAATTAAAAAGATGAGGGAGGATTTTTGGTGGAATAGTGATTTGCTTTTCCTCCTATCCAGCAATTTCTGTTAGATTATTTCCATGAAATGGTATACAAGACAGAAGTGTTCCTATGTAAGAAACCTACAGAGTTTCTGTTGGACTAAAAGGCTAGAGGATAGGGTGACTTACAGCTGAGGATGTTAAAATAATGAAGGATGAATAAGGGCTTGACTAATTTCTGGTGCCATCCCTGCTTCATCTCAAAGCACAGTGACTGAAGAGTATCTACTGGAATGTGCCCTATAATTTGATGTCTGTGATGGCTGCTAAACCCCCCTTTCCTCCTCTCAGCTTTTCTATACTCTGGACATCTTGGCAGACATAAAATGTAAAGATGCTCCGGTTTGTCTTGTTCCAACCCTGCACAAAGTTTCAGAGAGCAAAACCAAAGATAGATCCCAACATTACAGAAAGCTTCAGCTGAGTACCTTTAGTTCTCTTAACTTCAAAGTGAAGCTCTTTTCACCTTAGGAAGCACCAGAAGAAGTCTCAAGGAGCTTAATTTGCACCAGTTCATTCATTAATGTTTTTAGTATCCAAATCTGATTGTTGTTGCTGCTGCTGCTGCTACTGTTGTTGTTTGACTTCAAGTTGTTTCCAGCTTATGGCAACCCTAAGGCAAACCTATCACATGGTTTTCTGGGGGCTGAGTGTGTGATGCACCAAAGGTCACCCATTGGGTTTCCATGACTAAGCAGGGAATTTAACTCTGATCTCCGCTGTTGTAGTCCAACACTCAAACCACTACAACACATTGGCTACACCAAATCTGATATCCACACCTAATATCATGACAGGGAGATACTTGTATGTATTTGATTTTGTTTTCACCTTTACCTCTTCTCCAGAACAGTCTACTTGACTCTCCTTTCTTTGAACATTGAAGGAAATCCACTGAGGACGAATATTCTATACAATTATCTCTGTCAGGCATGATAGCTAAGTTTTCACTTAGCTTTGTATTCACTTAGGCTTTTTCTTAGCATAAACTGCAACATATTTCATTCATACTCACTTCAGACTACTATCATGTAAGCCCCCCCTTATGACTGGGGATATTATGAAGCCCTGCAACACAAAATTTGATATGGCATTGGGGGTGGCATTTGATTGCAGAAAATGGCAAAAGTCGGGGGACCTGACTTTGCAAAAGCAGACATTTCTACTTTTTTGATTTCTGCAAAGGCAAGGACACACCTGAAAACAACTAAGAGAATTCCCAGCCTAATACGCAGGTTCAATTGTCCTTCAAACTGTTCACTTCTTTGAATTTTGTGATGCTGTTTGCATCTCAAACATAGTGTACAAAAATGCACTCATTAGCAAAAAATATGATGTACAAAATACATATATTTGAGAAGAAATGACTTACAAAAAGGCATATATTAGGCAAAACAGCACATGAATATTCATGAATGTTGGTGTACCTTTTGAAAAAAATAAAAAGCACATATTCATGCAGGAAGTAGATGGATTAGATTTAAGGTTCAGTATGTATGCATCAATATAGACCAGAAGTAGACTCATTCATTGATCCCCAGATATAGGGTCTTTCTGCACTTCACTGTTGTAGTGCTATTATTCCACTTTTAGCATCCTGTGGAATCCTGGGGTTTGCAGTTTAGGCAGGGGCCTTTAGAATTCTCAGCTGGAGAGCTCTTGGGCCTCAGTAAACTACAAACCCCAGAATTCCATAGGATGTTGAGAGTGGAATAATAGCACCATAACAATGTAGTGTGGAAAGGCCCGCAGTGTTCAGTGTTTAAAAGGAGTATCTTTTGGATTATCATAAGCCAGTGGAAAACAAGACACTATAGACCCTGGTTTCATGCCTTTGAGCTTCCTAACTAGCTGCTACTGAAAATTAGGCACATCACTAGAAAATTAGATTTGTCACTAGATGAATATTTGTCCTACACCAGTAGGGCAATTATTATCTCACTATGCAAACAGGGGGCACTGCTGCCTGGGGAAAAATGAATGTGTATGTTGGCAAGGGTGCGCTCTTAGGCTATTGTTATGGAGCAAGGCCAAACAATGAGAGAAAAGTGAAAAAGGAATTGGCACTGTGCTGGATTGTTTAGTGTAAATAGAAAGGAGTGTCACCCTGAAGCTGTTTCAAAAGAAAATGGCTTTTCTGCTATCACAGACAATCTTTAGAACAATTTTGCCTGTTACATTTTGACAGCCTCTTGTTTTCAAGAATATTGTGTCAAAAAACAAAAACAAAAAACAGTTTGTTATAGTTTTCGAGATTTCCAGAAAAAAAAAGAAGTATATCTATGCACAAAGAAAAGAAGATAGGTGGCTATTAAATAAGACAATGTATGAATGAATGAATACACATCATTGCATCCTAATCAGTTGGCTCATTAGTTCTGACAACAATTAGACAGACTGGCCAAAATTAGCACTGTGCCAGTTGAACTTTCTGGCCCCTCAGAAGTTGAATTTTGCCCTCCAAACATCTCCTAGGGGCATGGCCCTCTTTGAAGCCCAGCAGAGGACTTTTTTTCCCCAAGAGAAAGTCCCTCACAATTCAACTCCTGGGTCACCTCTTTTTGAAAAATGGTCTTTGCTGGCCCAAAAACACACTAAAATTACTTTCCACATCTCTTATGGGGCATTTGAGAGCAAAATAACATTTTGGAAGGGGCTACGAAGATGATCTCAGGGGTATATGCAGTCTATGGCTGAATTCCCTCCACCACCACCACCAATTTGTATGAACTTTTTGCAAAATGTGGTAGTGCAGAACTATTGCTGTGGTCTTACTGATAAGAGACTTCATTGTGTGAAGAAGAAGAAACAAAAAGGTGAGGAAACACTATGTTAGAAGCTCAGTCATGCCACACATTCTTAATAGTTGAAAGCTAGTACATATACCTTATGTTGAACTACAGTGTGTACTCCATATATGTGTGAGGCTTCCCTTCCAGGAACCCTCACATAAAACAAAAAACACAAATGCTCCATTGCATTATCGTCAATGAACACAACATATATGTACCCACCTTAGTATAGGTGTATGTCCGGTGCATCCAATGACAATAGACACGAGGCTTCATGTGAGCACATTTTTGTATGTGCTCAGGTCATGTGAGCAGAGGGTGCACTGTATATATCAGAATACATCACAGTTATTAGTGACAAAGGGAATACACAACAATGCACTGAGCAAACGCAAATGTATAAGCTGAGGTAACCTCCAAGGAATTCAAATGGGACTCTGTTTCAGGTGCCCAGGAATGCAATGCTGGATTTGCAAAACATATTCTTCTTCCTAAATCCAGAAAAGTACAGTATATACATAAATGGATCAAGGCTATATTTGCTCTTCAGAATGCATCATTCATGTGTGGATGATCAGCTTGTTATGATGACAAATGATTGCCATCCAAGCCTGGGGCACCATGACATTTTCTATGGTTACATCTAACAGGGTTTGCTTTTCTTTATTATGGTTGATTTTATACCAGATGAAAGACTATGATATTTATAATGGATAGCAACTCTTTACAATTGTGGAAGAATATCATGAATAAATATAGGCTTATTTATAGAGTATAGGAAAAGATGATATTTTATTCTGTACAAAAGCATATATACATACCAAATAAAATCAGTCATCACATTTCACTGAACATTCAGAATCCTGAAAAACAAGATATGTTTCTTATAAAAAAATGAATACTTACACATCTAGTTGAATTTGATGAATGTATGCACCTTTGATCTGTTGATCTCTTCTTAAAATAGTCACTTAGCAAAGACACTGCTTTTAAAATGATAGTTCTCATCACTTTATGAATGGGTTCAAAAATTCATCCAACTGAAATATCTCCTCAGGTATTGCAGATCCAAACTGACCTATTCTTGCTTTCAAAATGGACTTGGTGCATTGCATGCCCACCTATAAGAGAAACAAAAGACACAGATGTTGTGTGAACTAGAGCTACTAGTTTAGAAGTAATTTGCAGTAGGAGATGCTATGGAGTGTAGAATAGGAGATCCACTAGGATCTTTTCCTTAGCCAGTGCTATAAAGAGCAAATCCTGCCTACCCAAGTCATTGGCCACATGCCTATAGCTTGTAACCTGCCAACCTTGTGCTGACCAACTGCATGAGTACCAAGGAGAAAATGAAGAGGCCAATGCTAGGGCAGAGTGGCTCTTTACATCCATCTGTTGCCCCATTTTGTGTCATCAGCATCACAATACTTGTGTTCAAAGCACTTTCTCAACCAGAGGACAGCTCCAGTGGGTGAGGCTGGAGATTATCTCTAAATATGATGTATCTATAACCTTTTTGTTCGTTTGCATCTCAGAGATGTACAGAGCAGATTTTTGTTCCCACTTACAATTCCAACAGTCTATTGGCATCTCGCCCTCATTCTTTATTACTAATGCAGTCATGTCCATTAGTAAAACCTGTTAAAAGAAGTGAACTCTCAAAATTGAACTTCAGTGAACTTTCCATGAAACTTCCAGTTGAAATTGACATTTCAGGCTTCACAAGTATTCAGCTCTGTATATTTTCAGCTGTTTTAATATTGTTACCTGCTCAAAGACTATTATAAAGGAAGGAATATAAAATTAATAATCAACAAACATGGGATGGACAGAGCCTTTTTGTGTGTGTTTTCCAAGGCTCCTCATGAATTAAAATTTCCCTGAATTCTCTCTAGGGAGTACATGGGGAATTTTTTCCATATTTCTACCTTCCTAGGCCATTTTAGGCCTGGGAGAGGCCTTTAAAAATACTAGAAAGCAAACAAACAAGCAGAGAGCTAAAAACAAAAGTAAAATGCCTCCAAACCGCCTTGAGAGGTTTAGGGGCATTTTGTTGTTCTTATTGTTGTAAGCCTTTAAGTACTTTCTGACTTATCGCAACCCTGAGGTGAACCTACCATCATGTTTTCTTGGCCAGGTTTGTTCAGAGGGGGTTTGTCTTTGCCTTCCACTGAAGCTGAGAGCTATGACTTGCCCAGATTCGCTCTGCAAGTTTCCTTGATTGAGCTGGAATTTGAACTGTGGTTTCCCAGAGACTTAGCACAACACTTAAACCAACACACTGCAGTGGCACTCTTTAGGGAATTTAGGACATTTTTTTAAACTTTTTCCAGCGGAGGAATAGGGTGGGTACAGACTTCAAAGGCCTCCTGCGGTGGTAATGCCGCCCCCTAGCCTCCCACAGTTGCCCATGTAACTTTGTTATATCCATCTTACCTAAAAAGATACTAGTTACAGGTAATATTACTTTTGACTCATTATTTCCAAGCTCTGAGCAATTTTAAGGCAAGCCTGAAGGCTAGCCAGGTTTTTCAAGATGGGAGTAACTTGGGGATTGTATATACTTTCACGTGCCAGCTGGTGATATTTCATTAAGAGCATCTTCCTTAGCATATGAGAGCATAAGAGAGCAAAATGTGGCTGATCCCCACTTTTCTTGACAGTGCCCTAGGCCATGTTTTGCAATAAATGAAGCTCTATTTCCACATGTATTTGGAAATAAAAGCAATTAGCACTTCTGAAACACTCAAAATAGGTTGATCTTCTTTTCTGTACTACTGAGTTGATTTGGATCTAGGTTTTACTGTCAAGAAGTGATTTTCTTAGTTCTCATGGCCTAAATGCAATTGTTAGTTCCAATTATAATAGAACAACTGAGGTCCTTTTTGCACGGCATTTGCCATGCGAAAGGGCCCCCGGAGCATCGCGCGACTGTGAGAAGCGGTCCACATGATGCACTTGCAGTTGCGCGATGCTCCAGTGGCTGGCAGGTACCAATCGCACTATTTCATTTTCAGCTGCAAGCTGAAAATGGTGCACAATCACACATCACTCCGGGGCCCCGCGCACACTTGCTGTGCATGTGGAGCTCTGGAGCCATGGCGCTCGCACTCCCTGCCCCAGCGCAGCCTGGGAAAATCCCAGGCTGCACTGTGAAAGGAAAAGGGGGGGGGTCTTGCGCTACCTGCTCATGAGTAGGCAGCAGCTGTGGAGCTGAAGGAACCGGGATGTGAGAACCTCTTTCTAGAGGCTGCTTGCACAATCCCCACACCCCAGCTCTGCAAAAAAGTGAGTTGCAGAAAGGGCCTGAATCAATGGAACTTGCATAAATGCTGACTTAATAAGTTCCCACTCACTTAGTGGATCTACTCAGGAGAAACAGTTAGATTTAGGCCTATTCAATATTCAGTTCTTTCTGAGAAAGAGAGCATTGATATTAAATCACTCCATAATGAAGAGTTGTGATGACTGAATCTAACTAGAGAATACCACTGCAGGTGACTAGAAACTTAGGGAAAATGTATGTCCATACAATTTCATCCTTAGCTGGGTTTTTTTATTGGGGAGTTGCAGAGAAATGTCAAGCCAGAATAAACTACCTTATCCATGTGTTTCTGGAGTATCAAGTTACAAAAGCTTACCTGGTCTGAAACTGGATGCTAAGGAAAAAAAAAATATTTTCATAGTTTCACTGTGGTTCCCTGTGTAGACTTCAGCTACTTCATACCCATCACTTCAAACTCACCTTCAGTTTAGCCTTAAGACACTGACCTAGACTATCATCTACTGAAATGACTGACCTCATCATTTTTCAAAAAATAATTCCATAGTAAATGTTGAAAGACATTAGGTTTTTGCAGCAGGAGTTTGCTTCCTAAAAGGTATTACCTCTAAGTTTTGTGTGCAAGTTGTTATATGAAATAAATGTTTTATATAGTCATTTGTCCACACTGCATTGGCAAACACTAATTGGAGATTAAAATATTCATGGAACTGCCCAAATGGCTGCCTCTTGGTAAATTAAATATCTGTTAATTATGAAGCTGAGAGTTTGTGTATTTATCTGAGAAAGAAGCACAGTAAGAAACAGTGTGTGCACTTTTGCACATTACTACTAAACCTGCTCTTGAAAGCCCACGTATAATGCACTTTACTGCTGTGGAAATATCTGCATAATTTACCTTTTTCTCCAAGAGGTTGCATCAATGTTTCATCATTATGTTGCACAAGTCCACAATAACAGTAATTGCTCAACATCTCAACATCCCTAGCTTATTTCTCCCAAATCTGAATTAGTTTTATTAAGCTCAAGTTCCTAATTACTTGGGAAAGGATGTCTAGTATCATTTTCTTAATCTATCATGCCCCCCAACCTTGAGTTCATCATCATTGAAAAACAAATCAGACTTGACTTTGGAGGAGCCACAGCAGATGTCTAATAGCCAGCTAAGTCTTCCTTCTCTTCAGCAGGTCAAGTGGGGTTCAGAGCAGCAGAAGTTGCTGGAGAAGAGCCTCCCCCAGTCCCAGAGAAAAATGAAGGCTCAGGTATCTGGCTCAGACCGTTCCACACATAAAAAGTGTGAGGCTGCAATCGAGATGTTGAGAGGAGCTCTGGAACGCTCTCCCTAAATACTTCCTGAAAGCAGATCATAACCCAACATTTGGTCTCAGTTTGATCCAAGCATCAAGAAAAAGTCAATATTAGCAAATAAATATTTTATATTTGCAGACCAAATTTACATAGTGTCAGAACTTGGACAAAGTTTGGAACAGGAGTGGACAAAATGTGGCTCTCTACATATTGGAGGACTTCAAATCCCATCACCCCTAGCCATTGGAGACCATGGTTGATGGCAAGTTGAATCCAAACAATATCTGAAGAACAAAAATTTGACTAGTCCTATTCTAGAAGAATACATATTACGGCAGTTTTGTGATAAAAACTAAATGCAACATCCTGAGAAAAAATATCTAGCCATGCTGTTGATTTTTTTTAACATTACCCATTAATTCAGAGAATCAAAAAACAACCACAAATTATAATTGCTGAATGTAGCCTACTAGCTGTGGACTGGATGTTCTCTCAGGAGCTCATACTTCCTTTTCCTCCTACCTACCTAGAATTGTGAAACTTGGGGGCTGTCAAGCAATGGCAGACCATAACTATGGCCTCTGGACACCATTTCCCCAAGAGGGATGGAAGGTGCATACCCTGAGATAGATATGCAAAGTACTGGCCCATGAGCCCTATACTTAAATGCACTTATCTAATCATCCATAAGAGCCTGTGTAATCCCTTGGAGACCTAAAGACCACTTAGAATTGCACAGAAGTGCCCATTATATAAACCAGGGGCTTCCACATCAAGAGCTGACAGTGTGGATCTGTAATTTGTATGATTGCATGTATCTTTACTTAGAGCACTTGTGATACTGTGAATGATAAATCCCTGTGTACTGGTTTCAGATATTTGATGCTTCCATGTGATTTTCATGAGAACACAAGATGCCAAGAACCCTTGGACTCAACCAGATATGGACAGTTAGGCACACAGATACTCAGAAATATGTAGGGAGCTGGGTATGCCAAGCATGGAGAAGAGAAGACTGAGATGTGATGTGATAGCTATCCTTAAATATCTAAAAGAATGTCATGTAGAAGACGGAGAAAATTTGTTTTCTTCTTCTCCAGAGACTAGAACGTGAAACAATGGATTCAGATTACAAAAGGAAAGAGATGCCATCTAAACATTAGAAAGAACTTTTTTTTACTGCTCAGAGCTTTTCAACAGTGGAACAGCCTTCTTTAGAGGGTGGTAGACTCTCATCCTTACAAGTCTTTAAACAAGAGTCCAGGTGAGCATCTGTGACAGAGTTCTGGGGTGTGTGGCTATCTTGAGTGCCATAGTAGCCTAGCAACAGGTTGCCAAGCAACCAAATAGCTCGTCAGGAGAGAAACTCAGCCTATTAGTGTGAGGGAGGGTTTGGTGGCAGAAAGGAAAAGATATAAAAAGGCAAACACTGATTGTCATTTTGGTCATTCCTTCAGCCAGAGAGAGTTCTGGAATAAAGTCTCTCAGTCAGCCAGAGAGATTGTCTGAATGGGAGGGGTTTAATCCTCAGGGAAGCCTAAAGAGAGGCAGGTGAGTAATTATACCATTGTAGAATCTGGTCAGAAAGTGTGACCAAGATTGGGGTTGAGCCTTTGGTGGTAGTGTAGTCAAAGGACGGTGTTACCCTGAGAATTGGGGGTCCCGGGAGGGGTGCCCAAACTACGAAACAAACTAAGCAAAGTTGGGGGAAATTAGCTGGAGCACTCTCTTGGCTAACGAGAGGCAGGGCAACGCAGCAGGATCTTTTACCCTATGTCTACAGTGTCAGGTCAGTGAGCAGGCAAATGGTTCAAATAACAGTTAAGATTTATTAAACAGTTATTAAAGAAAAGCACAAACACATGCCTAACTAGAAAAGGAAAATAGAATTTGAGGGGAGTGGGTGATACGCCACCTGTCCTGCAGTCCTGGAGAAGCCTGATTGAAGAAGTGGAAACCCGGCGTGGCAGCCGAAGGGAATCTGCTGAACCAAGCAGCAGCAAGGCAAAGTGAAGTTTGGGTGATCCGACAAGAGTTCCAAGGAGCTCTCAAAAGCGGGCGATTTTTATAGGGGAAAGAACAACCGCAGGCTAGTCTGGTCTTGGGTAAAAACAATAGGTTTTGGGTTGGAGACAAAGCCTCCGAGAGGTCAGAATTTGCATGATTAAGTTAGAGTCCAAATTGACAATAGTATGTAAATGTGGCTAGCTCTGCAGTTAAGTACCTAGCTCGCCAGGGTGTCCTCTCAGGGCGGAGGATCCCTTTGAGATAGCGTGCATATGTAATAAAAATGTTTGTTTCGGGAGGTCCCCTAAAGCAGATCTGGCAATATCTGGCTTGATTTGGTGAGAGCAGCAAGTAACAGCCATGCCTAGCTTCGCGCTTGTTCGGTGGGCCTCACAAACACTTGGCTGGTGGCAGAGTAGGGCCGAATTATGATATCAAAATGATATCTTTGGTTCACCAAAGGCCAGACCAGTACACAGAGGTAACAACAGGTTACCTTACTTGTGCTTACAGGAGAGTTTGAAGATATAAGAATGACTAAAGTACTTTGAAGAACTGTATTAATTTTGTTCTGTGTTTGAATTCCAATACTTTGTTCAGTATACTATTTTAATAAACATTATAGTTCTTTTTTATAAATACTGGCTCAGCTGAGTGATATACAGTATTTAAAGACTCACAGAACACATACTACCACAGAACTATAAAGGGATTTTAAATAACCATTGAAAGGCCTTGCCCTTTACCCACTAGCAGTGATATAAGGAAGGAGGCAGAGTTGTTTGTGAAGTGATAGGCTGCCTTATCAGATTGGGGAGCTGCCAAGAGAGCAAGAAATAGGGCCTGATGCAGCATCCTTCTGGAATACTGTAGCTGTGTATTCCTGCATGGCGGGGGGTTGCACTAGATGCCCCTTGTGACCCTTTCCAACTCTAAGATTCTATGGCCATTTCCACACTAAACTGTTATAGTGCTATTACTCCACATTCAACCTCCTGTGGAATCCCGAGGTTTGCAGTTTAGGGAGGGGCCTTTATCATTCTCAGCCAGGGAGCTCTTTGGCCTCGATAAACTACAAACCCCAGATTTCCACAGGATGTTGAAAGTGGAATAATAGCACTATAACAGTGTTGTGCAGAAAAGCCCTAAGATTCTATGATTCTATAACTCATTGAATTCTGTGAGACTTGCTTCTAGCTAAGTGAATACGGAGCTGCAGCCAAAGTGTCTGCGGCAGGGACTTCGCTATCAGGATTCTGAATTTTGTTGTGACTGTGACAAACGGGTAAAAGAACTGTTTTGACCCTAAAGCTAAATTGTCATCTGGGAAACTTCCTAATGGCTGTATGACAGCAGTGGGCACTGCCAGCGGCCAAAGATTACCCCAGGTCTCTCACACAACTCATTCACACATTCACTTACTCTCGCATGTACAAGTTGCGCACACACACAATCATTCCATATAGAATAACTGGCAGAGAAGCAGGGGTACTGCACTGTGTAGAAACTATTTTGAGAAGCCTCAACAATGAACTCACCATTCACTTCCTGTTCTTTGTCATCCCAATTTCTAATAATGCCTAGCACAGGGCAGCTCTGCTTCTAGCTGATACTACTATTGTTCCCTTTCGCTGTCAGGATTTCCCTACTCAGGAAATGGTATTGCCTGAATTCTCCCTTACCCACAATGCAGTTTTATTCAAAGCCATCTTTTGTATTTATCACACCCTGCAGCTACTTGTTATTGAAGTCCTGGCAGTCCTAATTTTATGTGAGAGATAGAATATCAACTTCTTTTAGCCCCAAAGAACAAATATATGAGTATCCTGCTGCAGCAAAAGATTATTTTGTTCTGTAGTATTTTTCCCCAAGAAACAATTCAGTAAATCATCATACATCTTGGACACCTCAAGAAGCTTGACATTTGTTTCCACAATAAATAGTTTCCAGAGAGAAGGAGAGTGAAAGACAAAAAATGTAGTGCTCTGATCTTTTTTTGCTTCCTCTTTTCAGTATCATTCTTACTTTAAATGAATAAAGTTTTCCATGGAAGAGTACTCAAAGATCATGGCATCTAAGAACCTTTCCACACTATGCTGTTAGTGCTATTATTCCACTTTCAACATCCTGTGGAATTCTGGGGTTTGTAGTTTATTGAGGTCAAAGAGCTCTCTGGCTGAGAATTCTAAAGCCCCCTCCCTAAACTTCAGATCCCAGGATTTCATAGGATGTTGAAAATGGAGTAATAGCACTATAACAGTGTAGTGCAGAAAAGGTCCTAAGGTATAGTTGGAAGACACTATAGACTTTCACAAAAAGGGTTGCAATAAATATACCAGATGGAGAGCATGCTAGCCCCATCTCTGTCATCATTCTCCATATGAGAACAGCAACACTATGAAGGTCCTCTTCAGACAACTGGTAATTCTGATTTTCCAGGTTTCCTGGTCACACTGAGAACCTCACCCCTACGACTTGGAGATGCTCTCTCGTTCAGACTATAGCATGCTCCCCTCATCATGCTTTGATTTTAATCCTTTTTGTATTGACTAATGCTGCAACTGATGGACAAAGGACAACTTCAGACATTCCATTTTTAGGGGGACATTGTGTCTAATCTGCTTTTAAGTGTACATCTAAAAGATGATGCACGAATGTTGCAAACTTGGGCCCTTTCTGCACTATACTGTTAAAGTGCTATTATTCCACTTTCTACCTCCTATGGAATCCCAAAGTTTGCAGTTTAGGGAGGGGCCTTTAGAATTCTCATTCAGAGAGCTCCTTGGCCTCAGTAAACTACAAACCCCAGAATTCCACTGGATATTGAAAGTGGAATAATAGCACTATAGCACTATAAAAGTGTAGTGCAGAAAGGCCCTTGCTTGTAAGAACACATACACACACAGACAAACACACACATGTGTTTGTAATAGACATGGCAGGAATGCGGTAAACAGCTCCAGCTCCTTCTTGATTGCACAGCTAGTAAAAATATTCCATTTCCTTCTGTATAAACTGTAATATGAAGCTAAGGCAAGCAAATGCCACTCCCTCCTATTCTGTGCAAATGCAAAAGATGACAGCAACAAAGAAAACACAACAAAATTTAAAATAAGACTTGTGTTTAAAGAGCATGAACAGCTGCCTCCACTATTCCCCTACGGATAGGGGACAAAAAGGCTTCTGTCTAATCACAACTGTATTGAACTGTTGGGTCTCTGTTGTTTTATTATTTTTTTAAATTTCACCAGTGGTCACTTCCCCACCTGGGAAGATGAGAATAATAGCTTCAGTATGTATCATACTGCTTTCCTTTCACTAGCAGGCAAAGGGCTTTTTGTTTAAAAGGTTTTTAATAGGGAAGCAGGGAAGCTGCTTATTGGGATGTGTGTTTTATTTACATTTTTTATTGTTGTATGTCTTTTAAATTCTTTTATACTGTTTAAAGTGGGATTTTAAATTTTAAATTTATTCTCATTGGAAGCTGCCTTGAGTTCTCCTGGGAGAAAGGTGCCATATACATAAAAATAAATAAATAAATAAATAAATAAATAAATAAATAAATAAATATTAGTTCTTTTGCTGTATTTTAGTGAAAAGTATGTAAATAATTTCCAAATGGCTATAAAAGGAATGTATAAAATGGAATATCCAACTGTAAAAAGAGGTTATAAAAGGATAAGATATAATCTGGTGTAGGTATTTTAAAAAGAAGAAGAAAGAAAGGAAGGAAGGAAGGAAGGAAGGAAGGAAGGAAGGAAATCAAAATATATCAACATTTAAATTTCACACAATTTCTGTGCCAATGCAATAGATCTATATTCTGCTGTATTGCGCTATATTGTATTCCGGTGTGAGAAAAACCAATATATGGCTAAGATCAGAAAACATGGCTGGCATGGACCTATGTCTCCTTTAAGCAACTCAGTGCTCCACCAAACATGGTCATTTCCATGTTGGAGAACAGGGGGATAAGTAGGGTCCTGTCTGGCTATTTTCCAGTAGCTGGACACTTTACAATAGGCATCCACAAAGACCTCCTGGGGTCCTTAGGTGGTCCCTGCAGATGATGGCCTTTGCTCAGGGCTTTTTCATTACTTTTCATTGCTTTTTAAAACAATCCCTTACAGATGAACCAATTATTTTAATTAAGGAAGGATCTCAATGTAAGTTTAAGAAAGACTGGGGTAAATTGATTGAGGCCATTTCCTCACTAGACTGTTATAGCACTATTATTCCACTTTCAACATCCTATGAGATCCTGGGGTTTGCAGTTTAGGGAGGGGCCGGCTGTTTCTTGGTTTTGAAGATTAATATACTATCAGTATTTATTTATTAGCAGAATTCTGTGATTTTTTTTAAAAAAAATACAGTATAGAATAGAACAGTATAGCATTGTATATAGTGCAAGAATCTGGAAGAAGTATGTTTTGCATATTCTCATATAACCAGCAGTTGATGGATGGGAAGTCATTTGTGCACACCTTAATTCCCCTTTTAGTTAGTTTAGTTTAGTTTGTTTTAGTTTGTAGTGTATTTTTTAGTTGGATTGTTGTTTGTCTTTGCATGCCCCTGTTGGTTTCATATATTCAAAATGTGTGTATAACAAACAATTTTTTTAGAAAGAACCCCTAAGAATTACTGAGAAACATGAACTTTTCAGTCAAAATGTCTGTAAATATATTTTCCAGCTACTTTTCAAAGTAAGTTTTAATAATAACCACCAAACACTACACTTTAAACCAGTTCAATAGCTTAGTTCCTGCTTATGTTGTTTTGGAAATTTAAATTTTTTGTATCCTTATCATCCAAAAAAATAGCTCACCACAGTTAACTGTGTTCACTTGTAATCATTACTTCCAAGCTTTGTAACTCTGTGTTTTTTTGCTGTCACCGTGACAAACACATAACAGATCATTTTATTCTATACAGTTAAGTCTACTCACTTTGACTGTTCCAATATTAGTTTGTTAAGTTTTTTTTTCAGTACACTTTTCAATCTCCAAGTAACATTACCATTTCTGAATATAAAGAATATACCAGTGGGTTCCACTTTGCCATCCCACAAAGGTTCTTTGATTTTTCTCTTTTTCTTATGTTAACTGAATGCCTATATAAATTAGGGATGATATCATCTCACTTTTTCAAATGATTGCACCAACCAAACAGAATTCAGATTGTGATGTGTTTTGTTTGGCCCCTGAACTGAAAACCCCTTGGAGTAAATCATTAAAATAATAAATATCAAGCTGCAGAATAATAAGCTGGAAGGCCAGCTGCGGCAAAAACACGTGGGGAAAAAACAAATAAATTAGCCCCAGCAACATTTCTTTAAAAAGCACTAAGCAATAAAATAGAGAATAACTCCTGTTACAGAGGCAGGAAAGATAAAAATATAAAAATGAGCACATTCTCAAGGCCCATTTTGAACAGAGAGTGGTTCTTTTTCCTGGACCAGAAATGGAGACAAGGGCTTGTCCCTTCAAAAGGTAGTTAATGAGTCTGACATTATTAATGAGTAGGCTCTGCTTCCAGTAGTGCACATCAACTTATGGGACCATGTGGAGCAGGACTTCAGAGGCTGAATGGCATGCATAGAGAAACACATACAGGAGCAGAGCTTGGAAAAATTTTTTGAGCCTACCACTCTAGCTGGGAGATTCTAGGGCTGAGATCCTATTGAGTGTTGCAGGGCCAGTGAAAATTTGATGGCTTCAGTGTCAATGGGACAGTGAATCCATTCTCAGTTTTAGTCTGAACTGTAAAGGTACTGCCCAAGGTACTGAACCGTATTCCAAAAAACAGATTTGGCACCTTGGGTAGCTCCTTTAAAGACTGGACTAAACATCAGAGCAGATTTACTGCCCACTGACATCTGAGCCACCAGAGCCACTAGGTAGAATATAAAGCTCTGTTGATGTAAAGATTGTCCAGTTCAAACTTCTTGAGAGAGCACAGCTCTATCCTTCTCTGTGAGTAGCTTAGACAATTGCCTGTGGCTTTTCAACAGACAGTTTCTAAAGTAGCTCCTCTCATAGGCTCATAATTCCAAGGATGCCATTGAAGCTCAGAACTCAAGCAATAGCTAGTGTGATGAGAGCTGTGCACTGGGTTTACCGGTTGGGGGAAAAGCTCTCCCAGGCACCCTCTCATTCTCTCTTTCTCTCTCCCACAGAACCTTACAGGTTATGGGTTTTAAAAACAGACAATTAACCAAAGTAGCCGCAAAAACAAGGAAAGAAAAAGAAATCAGGTTGAAGACAAGCTAATTTTGAAAACAAACAGTTTTTCTTTATTAAAAGACAGAAAAACACGGTAGCCAAACCCAACAGAAAAAACTGTGCTCAATACAAGCTGTTTCTCCAAAGAAAAGAGGGGGAGCATGGCACAGGTGCTAAAAACCTGACTCCTGACCAAACTAAGGGGGTGAAAATTGTGCAGCTACCTTAAGGGCCTTCAGACTAAGACATGCACACAAGGGTTCTCTCGCCACCAACCCCCAATGGGAAGAAGAGTCCAGTTGGCTGGGTGGCTGAAAATCAGGGCAGCAGGTCCTTCTCTTGGGGGAATCTCTGTGATTCTTCCAGGCTTTTTCTGGTCTCTAAACAGAAAGTCTTTCTTCTGGTGTTCTTCCAGGCTCCATCTTTTCTGTCTGGGGTGCAGGTCTGCAAGTCTGTGTCTGCCTGCAGGCTCTTTTCTTCTCTTAGGGGAAGCAGGGACCTCCCCAAGTCATATTCTCTCTCTCTGTCTTTCTATGTGCATATGTGTGCTTAACCCTTTCCTAACTTGGGGGCTATCACTTGGTTTCAAAGGGATGCCTTCCGGTAGAGGCTAACATGACCTCTGAAGGTTCAAAAGTTTAGATTTGAATATGACCTTTGCTCATTACCCTCTAGGTATCAGTAATGATTCTTAAGTAGTTTGTGGAGATGCAGAAAATAGATTCTGCACACACAAGACAAAGTCAGTCCGATAGAGCCATATGCTCTGTTTCAAATCTGGATGGGATTTCCTGATTTCTCTGGACAATGTGCATTACCTTACAATAGGAGTTATACAAGTCTGAACCCGTTTTACTGGGCATCCATTCAGTGGAAGTGAACAAATCAGTTAAGTACTGATTGTTGTCTCAAGGACATCCAGGAGCCATTTCTTTGTCAGCAGGAGGGAGGGGGTTTTCGCTGGGAAAGTTCCAGCTTGTATTTTAAAATGAGATTTGACTACTGCACATTCTACGAGCTTATTTCCAAGAATATCATGGGGGACCTTGTCAAAGGCCTTACTGAAATCAAGATATGCTATATCCACACATTGCCTTCATCTACCAAGCTTGTAACTCTATCAAAACAAGAGATAAGATTAGTATGGCACGACTTGGCATATCTGTACACCTATTCCCAAATTAGCCAGTTTCTCATTCCATAGAATTTTCCCTCTTATCTGAATTAACTTTCAGGCTGATTTTTCTTATCCAGTCCCTCACCACCTTCTGTGCATGCTCCACCATTCCTAACAGATTACAAAAATACTATAAACAATCAGAGATAAAACTGGGGACCATCAGCAAACTGATGACACCTCAGCCCAAATCTCTCAACAAATTCCAAAAGCCAAGGGAAATCAGTTTGGTTCCATCGTTTCTGTGCTTCTGACAGGCACTTATTGTGTAATGCCTTTGGCTTTAAAGACTGCTTTTAGCCAGATTTCAAATGATGTTCTGTGATATTGTGATTTCATTCTAAATTCCTTAGGGTGCCCTGGTAAGCCGAAAAGTGATTTAAAAATACTTTAAATAAATAATAAATGAATAAAATTATCCAGAAGCTTCATACAGGTGTGGAAAAACATCCTGGGAAAGAAGAAATCTGCTTAAACTCATTCTTGTTGTGGCTACACTGTCTGACCTTTGGGAAGGAAATGAAGCTGAGAGGAGAAAGGAGTATACAGTTTGTGGGCAGCATTGGGGCAGAATCTGTGCCAAAAGTATGGGAATGCAGATGTTGGTTACTCTATCAACCAGTTTCCACAGATTGACATATAACTCAGGTCTTGGCCTCCAGTAATTATAATTAAGGAGGCCTGATCTGGCAGCATTGCAAGGCCAAGCGCTAAATGATTAACTTGATCTATATATGTTCTCCACCCCTCACTTTCAGGACATCATTATGCATATTTGTTTTAATCAAGTTCTGACCCCTTTCAAACCCAACCATCAGGGCCTGCTTCAGTCACGTAGGGACGGGGGGTGATGGGGGCAGTTTGCCATGGGCAGCAATATTTTTTGGGCTGTCCCAGCTTGTAGCTGCCCCCTCTGCATACCATGCCCATGCCCCACACACTGTGGTCATGTCCCCATGCTGTAGCCCTGCCCCCTCCCACCCACCCCTCCATGCACTCCAAGCTCTGCTGCTGGCCTGCTTTTCCTTCCTGGTGCAGAGATGATATATGTGTAGTATCCTTATATGGATATTCCCTGAAATGTAGAAATGTTGGTGTGGGACAGAAGGTGCAGTCTGCCTACACGTTATGGGGAGGAAATGTCTGAACAGGGCAAGGAGATTGCAGAGTTCAGAAAGAAGGCAATGACAAATCAGCTCTGAATATTCCTTGCCTAGGAAAAATCCATATAGAGTTCCCAGGGTCACCATCAAGTTAACAGATGATCTGAAAGCATGCATACACCCACACAAAATTAATTTAAGGGGGTTTAATTCACCCCTTTCTTTTACATGGTTTCATTATATGATGATTATTAGTGCAATTGGTGTTTAATTGTGTATCCATAGAATTTTGGTCATCTTGGGCAGGCTAGTGCAGAAATTTGAGCAGTAATTGCTTTGCACTCAATCTTTTTTCCAAGTGGGTTGGGAAAGGGTAATGTGCTGTTTGGATGGACATCACATAAGGTAACTTAAGACAATGGCTTAAGAAGTATTTATAGGTAGTGATAGTAAATTGATCCCATCTTAATGTGCAATCTGCTCATCAAATTAAGAATCAATGTGTTCAGTTCAGAAAAAGTTGCCTCTAATTATTAGGTTTTAGGGTATCTTTGAATTTAAATTTCTAATAATATGAGGAGGTCCCAGGGTTATTTAATCATTTTCTTCTTTATTTCCTTTAATTTCTTTTCTTACATACAGCTTCATTAGCATATTATTGCTTCCTCCATTTTTCAGACATTTCTAAATATAAAAAAAAAGTTCAGCCTGTCGAGATTAATATTATTATTCCAAAATAACAAAGATTATTTTGAAGACATTTTAGTCCCAAGATAAATTGGAATTTGGTTTGGGATTGATAAATGACCCTCACTCATGTATATCTCTTTTCCATCTTAGATCAACAGGAAGCTTTTTGCTACACTTTATGCTATGTATTATACAATTTTCATATATATATTTAGCAAATCAGTAATCTTCCCCCTTTTTTAAATTCATCAGTTATATGTAATGACTTAAAATGTAAGTCTGATGCTTTGAGGATTGGTGATTAGCAAAATATTATTCTGAAAGTAGTCAAAGACAGGAAAGCGCTGGTGATAGATGTATTGTTTAATAACTTTAACCAATTGTTAGAGGGCAGATTCCATTGGTAGTATATATTTAATGCATTACAGCTTTCAGCCTTAGAATATTTTATAAACATTAATCTTTTCTTTTAGACATGAGGGAATTAAAGCAAAGGAGAAAGTGACGTGAAATGCAAAAATATCAAAATGAAAGATTCATGTAAAGGAGTTCATTGGAGACATTTGAGATTCATTTAGTAAATCATCCATCAGCACAGGCTGTTTAAAGCATTGTCTAGGAATGCATTTCCAAAAGGAGCTTTTAGCTTTAATCTTTAAACACCTGAAGCACTTGGGGAATTAACAGTATCTTTGCACATTCTAGAGAGACACTGCAAATGCTCTGAAAATGTCGCAACTGTGTTTGTTGAATATAGAGGAAATAATTACCAAACATCATAAAAGCCTGGAAGAAGTTAAGCTATGTAACAGGGTATGGTACCTCCTTTGACTTCTCAATAACACTTAAGCTTTTTTTTTTAATTTTAATACTATATCTATAATCATGTGGGGGTTTTAGGTGTATGGGGAAGCATTTTAAGAATTAAATGTTCAAATTACATAGAATACATTATTATATAATATGCCATAGTTCCCATTCCCAAATATGTTCACAATGAAATGGAGCTCATCTAAGAAGACCCAGAAGTGTTGCAATTGTGTATGAGGGGATAAACAGAATCATTGCTTCTCAGTGATAATTCTGTCCCCAAGCAATTTTCCTTCAGTTGACAGTTCTCTAGCATTACAGTAACTTAAAACTTCAGTTGAGCTTTCAGAAATACAGTTTAGGCATCCACAGAGAGGTGGCAGGCCTGAATTACCAAGGGAATGTGAACTCAGAAATCATAAGTGTTAAACCTATAAACACTTTCTAATGTTTCACTAAAAGGAATTTGAATCCATGGCCACTGTCCTGAGCAAGCAAAAACAGCCAAAACTTGTATATAGCAGAAAAATAATAATAATAATAATAATAATAATAATAATAATAATAATAATAATAATAATACAGTCTTATCATCACATCAGCTTTTATACTGCTGACTGCATCATTACCATCTCTCAGTGAGACAGATGACAACATAAGAAATATGCGGCATCTGTGGCCCTTTTCCCAGCGTACCTCAATTGCAGGATGTTCTGACACCATCCAGGGATTGACAATGGCAGATCAGGCTCTGTTTGCAGCCTCTTGTCTTCCATAGGCACCTGGGTGTTTGCGAGACAGCACCGAATTGCACCTGGTGCCTGTTCCACAGCTCAGCGTCATAGGCCACTCCCAGGTCCCACTGCGCCCCCACCCCAGAGACTCTGATTGGTCAGTGGTGTTGTTGTTATTATTTGCCGGCTACTGTGCTAACGTGATACCATGCTAATGGTGGCACTGACTTTTTTTTAATGGACTCTGCACGCTGGGGGCTGATGTCGTCATGGGCGTGGGTGGTGATGTCAGCTCTGGGGTGGCCTTCCTGGGCGACATGTCCTGCGGTGTTTGCTGGTATGATGAGGGCAATGGCCGGCTTGCTGCTGGGCGGAGCTTCCTCTGAGAGTTGCTGAGCGAGGGATGGGCAGGGACTGCCCACACCCCACCCACTCCTGGGTCATTCTCAGAAGGACGTCAGATGAAGGCTCCACATGGCTGCAGCTCCTGCGATTGATTTCAGAAAGGCTGGTTCTTTTCAGGTTTCTCCCTAAAATGAAAAAAAAGTGGGATCTGCGCTGCCTCTGGCTGGGACTGCACCTGTTTGGCAAGAACATGATGCAGTAAGGCAATCACTTCCTTAAGGAGGAGTAGACCATGGCTAATGCGATTTGAAAACGCCATGTGAAAAGGGCCTGTATTACATGTATGATAGTGCATGTATTATAATAATTACACCACAGTATAGTGAGAACTACATGTTAATACTTGCAAACCATACAAATGTTCTGAGAAATAATATTAATCCATGCACTTGATGGGGCAGGAAAAAAAACCAGGAAAATTACTACAGGAAGAGAGTCATAAATGAGGAGTTAAGGTGGGAATTTGTCCTATTCAGATGAATGAGTTTAAAGTGAATACAAATCTTTATGCATGTGGAAGTAAATTGGCAAACATGTTTGCAATTTGAAGAAGGAATGGCAGGAATCACAGTGCTTTTATGCACTGCAGATTATTTCCCTCTTCTCTGTAGTACTTAGCCAGCCTCTGTAGGTGGTTGGTATTGCTGGTGTATCTGGTGCTATCAGCAGTGGTGTAGATTCGAGTCAATTAATTCAGACTAAGTTGGACTTAAGTTGCTTCAGTGACTCGACTCAGACTCGATTCAACAATAAATGACGTGCTGACTTGACTTGACTTGAGACTTGTATATTTTTAGTGACTGACTTGCTGCCCTTGGTTCAATAACATAACACATTCATCCACCTTACAACTCTGAACAACACTTCCATCTCTTTTTGCCTACTGGCCATATGATGATCTGTCTCAAGCCCAAAGTGTGGGTGCATTTCTCAAAGAACAACAGCAAATGGGCTAGGCAATGGGCTTGAGGCAGAATTGAGGTCTGCTCAGCAGCCTGTCCCTGCTGCGTATTGGAAGAACCTTCTAAAACTTTTCACAAGAGCAGAAGACAAGAGTGCAGGGGGCATTTCTCAGAGTGGAACAGCAAATGTGGGCTTTAGGGGAAGGATCCTTCCTTCTAAAGCCTTTGAAGTTTCAATAATGGGAAGTAAGAAGGATCCTATTCCCCTCTTCTGAAGCTGTAGACTCTTTTATGCCCATTGACACAAAGGCCTCTGGCTTTGGGAAGGGGTAGTAAGAAGGACCCTGCTACCCTGTTTACTGGGGGTCCCTTGAGGGACACCAAAATGTGATCAACTATAGGTGGGGAAAATTAGCTCAGAGCACTGCTTTAGCGTTACGAGAGGCAAGGTAACTTAGCAGGATCTTGTAACCCAGTGTTTACTGGGTCAGGCCAAGTCAAGGAGCAGACTGGTTTGAAAATAATTAATGATCTTTATTAAATACAGGCACACAATGTAAGCAACACACACAGAGAGATAACTAAAGAAAATAAAGGTGTGAGTAAGATAGCGAGATTTTCAGAGGGATAGTTGGTTCGGGTGAAAAGACACCTGTTCCTGAAGCCCGGAAGAAGATAGAGAGCGATGCTGGGCTTCGGTGTATCTCAGCATGTGGAGCTGAGGGGAAGCTCACCAAGCAATGCGGCAGCAAGGCAGTTGGAACTCGGGAGCAATCCAAGGAAGGTCTTGGAATCAGGGGTTTTTATAGGGAGAAGTGTGACTACAGGCTATGCCTTACTTGGGGACAACAATGAGTTTTGGGTGCGAGACAATGTCTCCGGAATGTCACAGTTTAGCATGATTGAGTTAAGTCCGAATTGACAAAGAGGTAGACTGTATGCAAATGCTCAGTGCTTGGCCTTTAAGCTTCTAGCTTGCCAAGTTACCTGCTCGAGGTAGGGAATCCTTTGTAAACAGCGTGCATACATAATGAGGGTGTTTGCCGAGAGGTCTCCTAAAGCGGTGATCTGGCTATTTCTGGCCTGCCTGTATTGTCTTGGGATATTGCAGCATTTGATGGCCAAGCCTAGTTCTGGGCTTGTCCGGGGGCCTCACAAACACGTGGAGAGGGGTGGTATGGTAAGGCCTAATTATGATATCAAAGTGATATCGGGTACTATCGCCAGGTAGGCCTAACCTGCAGTAACAACCCTATTCTCTACTTCTGAAGCTGCAGATGGCAAAATTGCAAATTTGGAGGGCCAGCTATGCTTAAATTGTTAAAAGTGATTTTTTACAACTCTGTCCAGAAAATCTGTAATATAGGTTTGGGTATAAAGTTGGCTCCCAGACTTGAGACTTGACTTGAAAGTGTCTTTAAGGACTTGAGACTTGACTTGAGACTTGGAGTAAAAGACTTAAATACATCACTGGCTATCAGGCCTAGATTGCAGCCTCCTAGAGCCTTTCTGCGCCACACTGTTATGGTGCTATTATTCCACTTTCAACAGCCTGTGGAATTCTGTGTAGTTTACTGAGGCCAAAGAGCTCTCTGGTTAAGAATTCTAAGTGCCCCTCCCTAACCTGAAAATCCCAGGATTCCATAGCATGTTGAAAGTGGAATAATAGCACTATAACAGCATAGTGCGGAAAGGAGACTAGACTTATTCAAGGCAGAACCTGAGAAGCAGAGAGGCCACTGAGCAGGAAGCCTTGAAATCTTACTAACTTAACCCTGGTAACTGGGAGGTGGAATGTTGTGTATACATGTTGAAAGTAGAACATTTCTTCCCTGGTTTGTTAAAAAAAGTTCAAAAAAGGTGAAAGTACATCCTTTCAATCTTTTCAATCTGATTGCATTACAAAATGGTTTCAAATTGTTTCAAATGGTTTTGAAATAGTTCCTATGTGACAAAATGCCCACTATTTCAGGCCTATTTTTAAATCTGTTTGAATATACTTAAAAAAGATGGAACAACAACAAGAAGTTGTGAATGTTGTACCTCATAGTGCTCACTGTACTTCTCTGCATACTCAGAATGAATGCATCCTAGTTTGTGGAGACTTATTCAAATAAGAAGTTCACACAGTCATCTGTGCTGACTACCAGTTCTTTAGAAAGTAGGTTAACAAGCGACAATGCTAGCATAGAGTTGCTGTTGCATGCTTTGTTCTACAGGGCTGTATTCAAGAACATCTGTTAGAAATGGCACAGATCAGTCATCACACATTTGTGTAAGCACTAAGAGCAGCAGCAACTGATTAAAAAAAGAATTATAAATCAGTGTTATGATACAGCAAGTGTTAAATCAGGAGAGCTTAGTGGTGTTCAGAAATTGCTCTACGCTAATGACGAAAAAGAAATTCCCTTTATCTCTGCTTCAGCCACTAGTTGCATCTACTGATACTGTACTCATTGTCAGAAAACAACAACATGCAAACGCAAAGAGAGAGAGAGAGAGATTCAGGTATTACTACAGATTTCTGATTCAGATTTTCCCACAATTTCATTGATAAGCTTATCATGTCAGTGAAAAGTAATGACTTTAAATGGAAACAAGTCTTGGGATGACTTTGGAAAGACATCTTGTGTCTCTAGAAGCGATTGTTTCAAGTTAAAAAGAATTAGTGTGACTTTTCAAATTCTTTGAGAGTGATCCTGAATATGATGCTTTCATCAACACTGGAGTCACAGGACTTCTGCACAATGTTAATCATCCAAGTGTTTCTTGGGATTTATATTTTTGGCACACGTCATGAAAAAGCTGTTAAAAATAATGCAGCCAATAAATGCTACTCTGCAGTCATTTTCAGGACATATTCCCCAGGTTCTTGATGTCACAGCAGCAGATTCAGAAGAAACTGCTCAATTTTTGAAATAATGGCAGTTTTGAAAACATTCTTGAAGAAGCAACACTAAAAACACTAGATGGAGACTGGCTCGTTCATGCAAGTGAAGTAAGATACTAATGGTAAAGATGGCTTATCTAGCTCTTGACTAGAAAATATGCTGACATGCAAAGGCAACACTGTCCAGGCTGCGAATAAGGACTGTCTCCTCATGGCTTTTAAGAGAACATATTTCAATACAGTTGGTATGATGAAGGCAAAATGGTAACTTGATTTTGTGAAAAGAATGGGCACAGATCAGCAGATGAACAAGCTCTAGAGAATATAGACAGTAAAGCAAGTTTATATCACCGTGTGAAGTTTCCATGCACTCTAGAAATGGAGGAAGTTTAAATTATAGAAAATGTTTCTATGGCCCTTTTTGCTTGGCATTTTCCATGCGAAGGAGGACCTGGAGCATTGCACAATTGTGAGGAGCGATCCGCATGACGCACTCACAATTGCACGATGCTCCAGGGCCAACAGGCGCCGATTGCACACTTTTTCAATTTCGGCTAGAAGCCGAAAATGGTGCACAATCGTGCATTGCTCCTGGGCCCCGCGCACATTTACCTGGCGTGCAGAGCCTCCAGAGCCGCAGCGGTCACACTTCCTGCCCCAGCACAGCCTGGGAAACTCCCAGGCTGCACTGCGGAAGGAAGAGGTGGGGCTCTCCCATGAACAGGCATCTCATGTGGAGCCGAAGGACCCCAGATGCGAGAGCCTCTCGCTGGAGGCTGCTTGTGCTATCCCCGCTCCCCAGCGCCAGAAGATGGTAAGGTGCGGAAAGGGCCTGTCTACAGAATCCTGAAACATTGAGCAAATTGGCAACAGCTGCATGATTTTGAGACTTTTATGAAGAAAAAAATTTGTACAAAAAAGTGTTTTTGCATAAAATGTTTTCTATAGAAAACAGTGTATTGTGTATAAAATATACTGTTTTCCAATCACAACATTTAGTTCTTTAGCAGCTTTTGCAACATTTTTGTATTAAAAAAAAAACACAGTTTTTATACAATTTATTGTTTTCCAAAAAAAAAAAAGTTCCTAAGTGTGGAAGATCATAAAAAATGCACAAGACCTCTCAAAAACTCAACCTATGGGGAACCCTTTTGAAATTATTTGTTTTTACATGCAAGAGTGAAATGAGCAAAGATGTACATCTTAACTTTACATGTGGTAAGTCCATCTACCTTGGGACTGACGTTTCAGATTTTTTTTTTCTTTTTGATCACACTTTAAATTCTGCAACCATGTTCTTGATGGCAAGATTATGAAAAACTTCTGCAAGCCGGGCTATTCCTATTCCCATTTCTGAAAGGAATATTTATGTTGGAGCTATCCTTTCTTAGGACTATTTTTCATTAAGAGTTGCTTGACAGCACATGAAAGTTGTGGCACACAAAAAAACTTCTCTCCTTGGAGAGCATGTTTGTTTTCAAGCTTTTTTGTCTGAGGTAGCAGACATTTTAGTATGTTTCAAATACAGTTTTCATTATGTGAAAAACTGAGGTAGTGCCATCCCAATTGACAAACACACCACCTCAGCCAGCTAACACTGAAGCTGAATGAAAAAAAAAAAAAATCAGACAAAAGAGACTGCAGAAAAAAATATCAATGGACTAGATACAGATTCAGTCATACCAAGAGTACGTCCGTTGAAACTAGTGGTACTTAAGCTACTATGACTATGTCTGGATGCAACTTGACAAGAATCAATACTTGCCCATAGATAAGGTTCAGTTCAATATTTGAGAGATGAAGGTGTGGATTTTACATGTGTCAAAAGTTCATAGAACAGAAAAATATGATCGAGAACTGAAAATGGAAAGGGTGGGTTTTTTTAAGAAAAAAAAATGAACTAGTTTAATTACTTTGGCTTTCTCCTGACAGATACAAATGAAGTGTCAGGGCAAAGAGAGGAATAGAATCCAACATGGGAAAAGGGCATTTCACACATATACTGTTTCTAGGCAGTTTCTGTGAGGGCAAAACACAAGATTTATGAAAGTCTGTTTTGCCAATTTGTCACAAATAAACATAAGGCAATGAGTATCATGTTGAGAACAAAAAGAGTGTAAATACCTATTTTGAAAATAAGATTCTGGAAGATATTGGCAACGGCCTCAGGCATTCCTCCTGGGGCCCCTTCCCCACCTTTGTTTGCCCCAAAAGCCTAACTTACATGTGCCACTTGGACCATCTTGTAGCTACTGACTAGCCTACTGTCTTCAAAACTGATGGAGTTGCTGTTTTGTCATCAGATCTGAAACTCAGTGGCCTGTCCAGTTAATTGCTGTACATGGAAGATATGGGGAAATTTCTCCTACACCTCAGGCAGCAAAATATCTTGTGCCATCCCTGAGACATGCTACATTATGCAAGCACCTATTTATGAGAGCAGGGATACAGATCGTACTAGTTATGACACTGCTGCTAAAAATGAGAGCAGATGATACTGATCATGGAGACCCTGAAAGGGAAGGGCTTCCCCTTAGAATCATAGAGTTGGAAGAGACCCCAGGGGCCATCAAGTCCAATCCCCTGCTATGAAGAAACACACATCAAAGCACTCCCAACAGATGGCCATCCAGCTTCTGCTTAAAAACCTCTAAAGAAGGACACTGTACCACACTCCAAGGCAGCATATTCCACTGCTGGACAGCTCTGGCTGTCAGGAAGTTCTTCCTGAGGTTCAAGTGGAATCTCCTTTCCTGCAGCTTGACTCCATTGCTCCTTGTCCTAGTCTCTGGAGCAGCAGAAAACAAGCCCACTCCCTCCTTGACATGACATCCCTTCAAATATTTAAACATGGCTACCGTGCCCCCTCTTAACCTTCTTTTCTGCACACTAAACATACCCAGCTCCCAGTTCCTCATAGGGCATAGCTTCCAGACCCTTTACCATTTTGGTTGCCCTCCTCTGGACATGCTCCAGCTTGTTGATATCCTTCTTGAATTGAGGCCCAGAACTGGACACAGTATTCCAAATGAGGCCTAATCAATGCAGAATAAAATGGTATCATTACCTCCCTCAGTCTAGACACCATACTCCTATTGATGCAACCAAGAATTATGTTGGCGTTTTTGGCTGCCACATCACACTGCTGACTCATGTTCAGCTTGTGATCTACCAAGACTCCTAGATCCCTTTCACATATACTGCTATCCAGCCACACATCCCCCCGTCCTGTATTTGTGCATTCCATTTTTTCTGCCTAAATGTAGGACCTTACATTTCTGTCCTTGCTGGCTCTTAACTTGCCCCTGCTTAAGACAGTGATGAGATCTGAGAGTTGCACTCTAACTTCAAGCTATCATAGAAAAAAAAAATCATGCAAGTTCTTCCAAATAAATAAATAAAGTAGAAGATCTTGAATAATTTCTAAATTATTCCATGGGGAGTTTATCTATTTCTAATGACAAGACAGCAGGATATATCCCAACACACGGGGAGAGAAGGCGAATCCAACTTGGCGTTATCATTTTTCCTAACAGTATAATGTGAAGCTGTATAATGACAAGGGATGATGAATCTTGTAATTGGCAACTGTGTTATCACCCTTCTATCTTTAGGTGGAAATATTTTGATTTTCTGGGGAACATTAAGATTTAGTTTAAGTCCATAAATTATCTACTTGGACCCTGGTCTCCATGGTAATAGTCAAGCACTCAAACTATTACACCATATTGATTCTCTCTGGTGTGTGTGTGTGTGTGCAGGCAGTCTTATATTCTAATTAGTTTTTATTCTGTTGATCTTTTTTTTTTAAAAAAACTACTATGGCTTTTATTCTATTGTTCACCAACCAAAAGACATTGTTAGCTGGGTGGTATGCATGTGCCACAAAGAAGCACAGCAAACCAACAATGGGAACTGCTTTGAAACTGTGGCCCTTTCCACATGGGGTAAAAAAAACGGCTTAGGGCGACTTCATCCGGAGGGCGTCCACACCGTGGGGTGCGCTAGGTCAGTTTGAAAAGTGGAGGTTCCACACCTCAAACCGCCCTAGCGTGGCCGCAAGGGGTGGCGCGGCGTGTTTTTTAAAAACCACATTTCATGTGGTTTTTAAAAAACGCGAGCGCGCTAACCCATTGCAGCGCCCAGTTTGAAACTGCAGGGACGTGCTAGCGCGTCCCTGCAGAGCTGCCCGGGGGCAGACTTCTGGCTGGCGTGCTGCCCTGATTGGCGGAGCACTGCCGGAAGTCACCGGCTGCCATTTTGGGCGCCGCCGAACGCCGCCGAAATTCACCAACGTGTGGAGCGGTGAACGCACGCTCCCCACAGGGACGGAGCAACCCGTTTTCAGGTAAGATCTGTCCCTGCGTGCGCTGCCCCGTTTCCCTGTCCCCCGTGTGGAAAGGGCCTGTCTCTTATATATGGAGGTGTTCTCACAGAACAGAACTATGGCTGTATGATGCATTTCTAATGAGCTAGTACATCAATAAATAGGAGTGAGTTACTTTTCATTACCTGGGTGGGCAACTGTAGACTTCCAGATTTTATTGGGATGCATCTCCCTGCATTGCAACTGTGCTGGATAGACCTCATGAAATTTGCTATCCATGAGCAGCAAGATGGCTACCACCAGTAGGGATGTTCAGGTGGTCAAGCCACATATACCATTAATTAAGTTTCCAAATAGAAAAAGTAGTCCCAGACCTAAAATGCAAGAGCCTCTACAATCAGGAGTGCCACCACTTCTTGCATCATCCACACGGATCTCTGCAGAAGATGGATCGCCATCCCATCAACATATTTCATTTAGTGGTAGAACACAAGGCAGACCTGATACATTAGAATTAGTAAGAACATTACCTCAAAAATACAGGAGGAAACCATTGTCAGTTGAAGAGATGGAATACAGTCATCCCTCCACATTTGCTAGGGTTAGGGGCACAAGACCCCCGTGAAAGTGGAAAAAACATGAATAACTCTAGGCCCTGCCAAACCTTTGTTATCACTGTGAACTGGCCTGGCCTTTGGTAACCTTTAGATATCATTTTGATATCATAATTCAGCCCTGCTCTGCCACCAGCCAAGTGTTTGTGAGGCCACCGAACAAGCGCGAAGCTAGGCATGGCTATTACCTGCTGAGTCATATTTGTTTACCAAGGCAAGCCAGATACTGCCAGATCTGCTTTAGGGGACCTCCCGAAACAAACACCTTCATTACGGATGCGTACTAAAACAAAGAGACCTCTGCCCTGAGAGGGCACCCTGGTGAGCTAAGTGCTTAACTGCCAAGCTAGCCGCATCTACATACTGGTCATACTATTGTCAATTCGGTCCATAACTCAATCATGTAAATTCTGACCTTTCAGAGACGTTGTCTCCAGTCCAAAACTCATTGTTTTTGCTCAAGACCAGACTAGCCTACGGTCATGCCTTCCCCTAATAAAAATCCCCAGTTCCGAGAGCTCTTCAGACTTGCGTTCGGACTGCTCTCCTGCCTTGCTGCCTCTTCGCTCTGCGAGCTCCCCTCGGCCACTGCGCTGAGCTCTCCTGCCTTCCATTGGATCCTTCAGGACTGCGAGATTGGTGACATATCACCCATTTCCCTAAAGCTCTATTTCCTATTTCTAGTCAGCAAGTGTGTTTGTGTTTTTCTTAATAATTGTTTAATAAATATCATTGCTAGTTTGAACTATTTTGCCTGCTCACTGATCTGACGCTGTATACATAGGGTAAAAGTTCTCCGCTACGTTGCCCTGCCTCTCGTTAGCCAAGAGAGTGCTCCAGCTAATTTTCCCCATCTTGTTATATTTGTTTTGGTTACTTGGGTGTCCCTCACAGGACCCCCAAGTCACAGGGTAACACCATATTTAACACATAAAAAAAAGCATGATCACCATATTCAACCCACCATGGATTCCTTTGGGGCATCAGAGTTCCTTCACATGCAAAAGTGTGTGGTTGGGGAGGGGGGTACTGCCACCTCCACTACTGCCCCACACCATTTTTAATAGGGACTTACAAGCCTTGTTCTAAGTTTCTCAGTCTCACAAGGTTTACAGTCCCTATTAAAAATGGCATAAGGAGGCAGCAGAGGTGACAGCAATGATCTGTGAACAATCAAATCTGCAAAAGTGAAAGCCACAAATGTGGACGACTGACTGTACATCCAAAGGGGAGGTCCAGAATAATACAGAAGAATATGCAGTGAGCTACTGCTAAACAACAAACTCACTATAAAGGCATTCCTCATTATCTGAGTGTCATAAACTCATTATTGAAGGCCTTTCTTGAGACACTTCAGAAAATGGCTGTCTTCTAAATCAGAAGACAGTTCTGATTTGAGTAATCATCTGACTCCACTTTATATGACTACAACATTAAAATATTTTTTTCATTCTAAAAAGAAATTTGCTGTCCAATAATAACTGGACAGCCTCTGTTGCCTACCCTAACTTTCCTACCTAGAAAACTCTACCCTGGGGGAAAGTTTGAGGAACTTCTTCTAGACACTGGCCTAGTGGAACAACCATCTAAATGTACTTCTCTTACCACCTGAAGGATATGTCAGGACATACTGAGTGCTTAAAGCAATTCAGCATTCCATTGTCACTCCCAGTAAATGCACTAGCCAGAATCTGACTCTTAAGATCAAATGCCCATGCATTTTTCATTTTCCCTGTTAGGTCTCCTCTTATCTTTTCCCTTCCAACCAGGCAAAAAGTTCATTTCGTCTGCCAGCTGGTGTTGTGTTCAAATCTGTTTTCATCACATCATGTAGGAGAGTATAAGCTGATGTAACCTTACACAACATAACATAAGATCATATTGAACAGAGATGAAAGAAACTGGCAGCTTTGGTTTTCATTAATGTAGAATGTGTCTAATTTATTTAGCACAATGATTTGTGGAGCCTGGAGGCTTTTAGTGTTGGAAGGAGGAGAAGAGACCATGTCTCCTCATACAAACCTATTAGAGTCTTGAGATCTGCAGGGGAAGACTTTCTCTCAGTCCCACTACGATCACAGGCTTGCTTGGTGATGTCATGTGAGAGAGCCTTCTTCGGTGGTTGCTCCCACCCTTTGGAACTCCCTTTCATGGGAGACTATTCTGACCATTTCCCTATTTTCTCCTTTCTCCAGCATGCAAAGACCTTTTTGTTTAAGCAGGCTTTCAATATATAAGCAGGAAGCTTTCATTGGGGCATTTTACTTACTTGTCTTTTTTAAACATTTGTGTGGATTTTTGATGATGTATATTGTTTATATGGTTGGATTGATTGATTGATTGATTGATTGATTGTTCTGGTTTTTAACTGATTCTTTTGGGTCCCACTTTGGAACAAAAGGTAACATACAGATTAAATAAATAAATAAATAAATAAATAACTAGGAAGGAAGGGAGGAGAGGAGAGGAGAGGAGAGGAGAGGAGAAGCAACAATTACAACAGCCTCAATCATAGGCAATTATGAGTGCTTTTAAAGATATCTGCATTATATGGCCAGTGTTTAAAATATTGGTATTCTTTCTTTCTTTCTTTCTTTCTTTCTTTCTTTCTTTCTTTCTTTCTTTCTTGTGACTTTTTTCCATGTAGAAGCCCTGAAGATCCTATCTTTGTAGTCATTTGCCTTTTTTGTACCTATTTGCAATCCTGATATGATGATGCCTTTGTGCCTTTTTCAGCAGCTTACCCCTTTTCTTTGCATGATCTCACTTAATGGACATGCTGTTGTCTCCACACCAGGGCCATTTCTATTCTACACTGTTATAGTGCTGTTATTTCCCTTTTAACATCCTGTGGAATTCTGGCGTTTGTAGTTCACTGACTCCAAAGAGCTCTCTGGCTGAGAATTCTAAAGGCCCCTCCCTAAACTACAAACCCCAGGATGTTGAACAGAGTGTTGAAAGTGGAATAATAGCACTGTAACAGTGTAATGCAGAAATGGCCTAGGTTGCCGATTATAAGTAGGGTAGACTCCTTACTAGGTTACCAATTATAAGTGTGGTGGCTTGACAATGTAGAGCCAAAGCAAAATGTGGGGCCATGTCCCTGTTCAGTTAGAAAACCAGAGAAAACTCCACCTTGTAGCACTTTGCCAGAAGTTTTACTGGTACCCGGGGGGGGCCTCTGGAAGATATTTAGTGCAATCAAGCTGCATATCCACAGTGCAGCATTGGGCCCATTAGGACAGAATAGGTATATGCATTTGAATGTGTATCTCAGGCACAGTCACATCAATTCTGACTAGTCAGCCATGTTTGTAGGACTGAAAAATGGGGTAATAGTTTGGTTTTTCACTAATGGGAAACCAGTGCCTCCACTATTTTGCATTCCTAGGTCATGGGGCTACCCTCTGAAGATAAACAAGTCTCCTCTCCATTGTATGTCTATTTGCAAGACAATTTTTTTTCATTTCAGAAAAGCCTTCAATGACTGACCAAGTGATGGGGACAGGCTTTTCAAAGAGATGAGCTGAATCTGAGCATTTTTACTTTATTTTTTATTATTGAAGAGATTTTGACTACAGTAGCCCTCCACATTTGCAGGTTTCACTTTTGCAGATTTGATTATTCATGGATTATTTGCTGCCACCTTTGCTGCCTCCCTATGCCATTTTTAATAGGGACTGCAAGTCTCCTGAGACTGAGAAATTGCAAACTGTGTTAAATATGATTTGGGAGGGCCACAGTTTTTTCACATTCATGAGAGTCCTGCACCCCTAACTCTAGAGAATGTGGAGGAATTACTGTATTTCAACTTTGAATTTTAATTCTATGGTTAGTTGAAACTATATTTTAATAAGCATAGCTGTAGGAATTTTTTTTTCAAAATTATATTGGAAGCGATCTTTAATTCAAGCCATAGGAAAATAGCTGGATACGTTGCTAATAAAATAAATAAAAGCTGATGGTGTGCTTTGCTGGGGTCAAAATATTTCTGAATTCAATTTTATTTTAAAATTACAATGAAAATTCAGAAAAGGAAACAAGGAAAAATGTTTCTTGTTTTAAGTCTGTGCCAGTTAACAAGGGAAACTGTTATGAAGGAATAATTTATTTTTCACAGACAGATTTTTTGGTATATGGTTAGTGGTATATCCAGTGCACTGGAGAGCACAACAGGTTAATCTCTCACTTTAAAAAAAAGTGGAAAGGATGTGCAGAACACACTTTTACATGACTCCTCCTTCTTGTTTCTCAAAGGATAGTGCCTGTGTAGCTTTTGAATACAGGCATCCACCATTTCATTCTGCATTTAACTACACTACCCTGTGTATTTTAAATGTATTTTTGATCTTCAAGGACATATTTCTGAACACAGTTGCTCAAAAAAAGGCATTTTAAATTGCATTTTGGTAGCTTTGGACTCCATAAAAATATGTCATAACATTAGTTAGCTGATGACTAACTAAATGCAGTCAGTGGTGGAACTTGGAGTGTGGGGGGAGCCAGGGATATAGTGTGCGGGGGTGTGGCCGTGTGCATGGGGACATGGCCATGTGCATGGGGGCATGGCTACAATCTCGGACACCCCAAAAGCATTGCCACCCCAGGGCGAACCGCCCCCATTACCCTCCCCCATCCCTACGCGACTAAATGGAATCCTCACATTCATCCAGGAGGTACTGAGTAAAGGAAGTTTGCAAAAAGAAGCAGTATTATTTCATACCACTAACCCACTGAGTGAAAATTGAAGCCACAAAGGTAAGAGTTCCCTGGGGCTTCTACCCATCCCTCCATTTGTTTTCTTTATACTTTGAAGAATTCAAACTTAACACTTGCTTTTGTTCCCTCCTTTTCTGTTTTGAGAAGACTGGGGCTCTTTCCGCATGGCATTTGCCATGCAAAAGGGTGTCTGGACCATTGTGCAATTGTGAGGAGCGATCTGCATGACGCATTCACAATTGTGTGACGCTCTAGGGGCCAGCCAATCGTGCACCTTTTCATCTTCGGCTGGAAACCAAAAATGGTGTGCGATTGCGCATTGTTCCTGAGCTCTGCGTGCTCTTACCTGGTGTGTGAAGCCTCTGGAGATGCGCCGGTCATGCTTCCTGCCCCAGTGCAGCCTGGGAAATTCCCAGGCTGCACTGCAGAGGAAGAGGTGGGGCTCTTACGCGAGCAGGCAGCTCATGTGGAGCTGAAGCAGCAGGGATGCAAGAGCTTCTCACTGGAGGCTGCTCGTGTGATCCCTGCACCCCAGTGCCAGAAAAAGGTAAGGTGCAGAAAGGGCCTGGGTCAGGTATTCAACAGATCTCTATTCCTACTAACATACCACAAGCTTGCCTACTTCATTGATGGCAAATGTGATGAAAACAGATGCATGGTGCCTGAATTCAAGTTGTAACAGGGGAAAAAAAGCAGGTTTGGTCTTCTTTGCAAATACAGGTGAAATAGGTTTTCTTACCAACACTAAATGTTTTGTAAGATCTCATGATAGGCTTGTAACATGTGCTCTTCCAGGAGGGGAGAAAGAGAACTGTAGACTGGAAAGTGGAGGTTTAACAAACTCAGACTAATTGCAGACTGATATACAAAGACAGAGCGCTGGCTAAGACAAACAAGCAGAGAATGGCATGAATGCAGGCTAACCTGAAATGCTTAGAGAAATGTGAAACCTAGTGAATACTGAGTAGAGATGTGCTGAGCTTGCTACCTCTAACAATTAAGATGTTAGTAAGATGCAAGGGATGGAAACATTGGTCAGTTTTACTTTCTCCCACAGCCTTTTTTAAAGCCTTGACATCTTTGTATCCCATGTAAAGAAATCTGTAATAAGTTAGTGAATCCTTGCTGAGGGTGGGGGGGGGGAGATGGAATCCTAACGGAGCTCTAGAATAGTTGAATACACAGGGATTCAAATCCAGACCCTTAACTCATGGGCACTCAGGCCCTGATCTTTTTGAATGGGTGAATATTCCATCTTTGGCTTCTTCTACACTCATCTTAATCATCATCATCTCTCAAGTTCTTTCCATATCCGATATGGAAAACTTGTTAATTTTGTTAGAATGTTATAAAAAAATGAACTGAAATTTCTCATCCTTTTCTATCAATGGAGCCGTGCTTTACAGCAGTGGGGCTGGGAAGCAAGACCCATTTCTGCCCTGCTATTAATGCAGAGTTGATCAAAATGGAGCTTGCACAATGATGCCAGACTATTGCTTTTATCTTGTCATGTCTTATCTCCTTGTCAGTTTTGTCCCTAGTACATCACAGTAAAAATCACAGTCTGGGAAATGGTTGTGAATTGGTATGGTGCTATATGACTGTACTAAATATGACCTTTTAAGCTAACTTGACTGTTAATCAAAACTAGAGTAGACCCAACAGAAACAAGATCTTGTACGTTCCATTGATTCAGAGAGCCTCTTCTAGGTGAGATTTGAATCTTTAAATCAGTGTTTCCCAGACTCTGGTTTTCCAGGTATTTTGGACTTCAGCTTCCAGAATCACTGATCATTGGCCAAGGCAGCTGGGATTTCTGGGAGTTGAAATTGAAAACACCTGAAGGATTAGAGTCTGGGAATCACTGCTTTAAATTAATGCTAATAGCATGCCCTTTTAATCTCCCCAGAAATTATCCAGAAAAGCTGCTTAAAAAGACATTTCATTCTTTAACTTGTTTTTCCTTTCTTTGTTTTAATAAAATAGCACAAAACATGGAGAAAGGGGGAAATGTTATGCCATAGTCCTGGCCAGCATATTTCCCAGTGTCATGTTCAGATTCTCTCCCTCCACTGCTGCAGTCAGTTACTCCAAAATGTACTCAGCTGACAAAACACTGTAAATTGCCTGTTTTCCTTGCCACCATTCTGCCAAATGACTACCTTGGGCGTTCCACAGGGGAAACCCCAGGGTTTCTTGCTGTTAGGCAAGCCTTGTCATTGCAAGGGAGATAACATGATTTATTATCATTATGTCATTTTCAGTGCAAGGATATGATGAGATTTAAAAAAAAAACCTGCTTCTTGTCAAAAATGAACATGGTTAATGCTTGTTTCCAGAAAGTTATTGTTTGTTATTATTTTTCAAAGTAAATACAAATATGTGGCATTCACAGTATCTGGAACAAACCCATTTCCCTGCTCCAGAATACATTTAGCTTCACAACTAGGGCCATCTCTGACTTACACTGTTATAGTGCTATTATTCCACCTTCAACATTGTGTGGAATTCTGGGGTTTGTAGTTTACTGAGGTCAAAGAGCAGTCTGGCTGAGAATTCTTAATGCCCCTCCCTACACTGCAAACCCCAGGATTCCATAGGATGTTGAAAGTGGAATAATAGCACTGTAACACTATAGTGTGGAAATGCCCTAGGTCTCTGAGGTGAGCTAGAGCTGAGATAGATAGATAGATAGATAGATAGATAGATAGATAGATAGATAGATAGATAGATAGATAGATAGATAGATAGATAGATGTGTGTGTGTAAAAGGATAAAATACTTTTGGAAATCAAAATGGCCATTCCATGCAGATAAAATTTTAGGGATGGGCTGACCTGCCAAGTCACCTTCCACAGATTTCTTTTTTTTTTTTCCCCAACCGCACATTCATTCTGTTTCTGCACAGATGTTTCTCAAAAGGATAACTTAATGGAGACATGCCCCATTGATAAAGTAGCTCATAAATAAAGTAACACAAATAAACAAAAAGCTTGTTGTGCACAATCCTAGAATTATACACCGTGGTTTTTTGTGCATTTTTTCATTGCACACATGTTATCAAATATGTATCTTTTTTCCTATCATGAAATGCTTCAGAATCTTGTGCCTATGTCTATTTCTAAGTGTAAATTATAGCCATTTCTGTGTATATTCTGGATGGCGCAGATCAGGGAAATTCATTTTAAAGAAAACCTATGTCTCTAAAACTGGTTTACCTTTATTGGATAGTTAATGAAAGTGTTGTGGGTCACTTACCCAAATTTTTCTGAACTTGGTCATTTACCATGAACAGCTGCTACAAACCAACACATAACTGATAGCAAGACTTTGTTTCCATGTGCAAAAAACTTTTGTTTCTATGTGCAAAAAAAAAAAAAAAGCACCGTTGCTGAAAATATTGCATACAGAGTTGCATGCTGAAAGGAGCAATCTGCCAGTCTGTTTGTTGCTGTTAAGGGCTTCACGTAAAACATGGGCTTTATGTGATACCATTTCTCAGTTTTGTTCACTGTTCCTCAAAGAGGCTATGCAGGATGGCATCAGTGCTACTAGGAGGATCTCCTATTACAGACAGCCTTTTGCTGAGGAGCCAGACTAAATAAGCCAAACAACTACTGTGCAGCAGCAGTCATGTGCGTGTATGCGGGGGTGGTGACACTGGTGGAGGACCTCTCAGAGACAACAGCGGTGGCACCATAGCTAAGACTTGATAATACTGTGCAGAAGGAAGCATGGTAAACCTATTTTGAATGCCTTTTACTATGAAAACCCTATGATGAGGCAATTCTTTGTTGGTACCTGCCATTCAGATGCATCATGTTAACATGCATAAGATACAGGGCCTTCTTGATAATAACTCTGCTATTATGGAGCTTGCTTCCTATGTGTGCCAGGCTCCTCTGTGCAGGGTTTTGGCAAGAAAAGAAAACCCAGTGGATTTAAATCTACTTTACTAAAATCCACAGTTACCTTGTTTGTCCAAATCAGCTTTGCAAAATACTTGCTACTGTTACATCTTATATTTTAATGTGCTTCTGTCTGTGCAAAGGAAGTAGCTTTGGGAGAGGGATAAGATTAATCCCCAAATAAGAATTTTGCCCCCCACCATGAGTTATTAGCATTTAATTTACTACTGTTGCTGTAACTTAAAATTTCAGTTGAGGATTTAGAAAGACAGTATAGGCACTGTTGTGTTCCTGTTTTATTTTGAGACAGGGCCATTCCAAAAAATTCCACTGAGAGAGGTAAAGAACAAAATGGTACCGACTCTTACAACATGTAGAAATGCCAGCTTTTCCCAAACATTGATAATGGGACAGCAGGTGAAGGAGATTCATCTCTAGCAGTTGTTATCACCATGAACTGGCCTGGCTTCGGAAGATATTGGATATCATTTTGATATCACAATTCGGCCCCATTTTGCCACCCTCGGCCAAGTGTTTGTGAGGCCCCCGAACAAGCACAAAACTAGGCATGGCCCTTAATTGCTGAGCATTACTTTCTCCACCTAGGCAAGCTAGACTCAGCCAGATCATGCCTTAAGAGACCTCCCTAGACAAACACCTCATTAAAGATGCATGTCTGCCCCGAGAAGATAACTTGACGAGCTAGAAGCTTAACCACCAAGCCAGCTGCATCTGCATACTGGCCATTCCATTGTTGATTTGGACTTAATTCAATCATGCTAAATTCTGACCTTTCGGAGACATTGTCTCACGCCCAAACCTCATTGTTCTCCCCCAAGTATAGACTAGCCCACGGTCATATTTTCCCTATAAAAAACCCTGCTTCCAAGAGCTTCCTCGGATCACTCTGAATTTCCATCCAGCCTTGCTGCCGCTTTGTCCGCCGAGCTTTCCCCTCAGTCTCCATCCAGACTGCGTGATTACAGACCTCCGCTGCGATCTACCCCGGGCTTCAGACAGGTGTAGTATCACCCAATTCAACAAACCCTTAAACTCCTCTATACCACTAACATCTTTATTTTCTATAGTTACTTGTGTGAGTGTGTTGCATACACTGTTTGCCTGTATTTAATAAAATCACAGTTAATTTCCTATTTTGGTGTGCTTCTTGACTAAGCCTGACCCCGTATACATAGGGTTGCAAGATCCTGCAAAGTTACCCTACCTCTTGCTAGCTTAAGTGAGTGCTCCAGCTAATTTTCCCCAAAATTGTGTGTTGTTGTTTGGTTATTTAGGAGTCCCTCCCGGGACACCCAGTAAACAGGGTAACACAGTCCACTGCTACCACCCTCCATGATTTAGTGACTATTTCCCATTTTACTTGCTCATTCTAGCCCTTCTAGATACTTCTGTTAGGTTTCCTTTTCAGGAGCACAAAGAAGAGGATCTTCTGTTGTTGTTTTCAGTAACTGTGTTCTCTCATAACAGAAGTAAAGTTAAAATTATCTCAAATCCCACACAGCATAAACTTTCCTTTCTGCTTTTGTTGTTGGGCCCTCCCACCTCTTTCTCTCAATTCTCATCAGGCACTTACCTTTCAACATGAATTCAGTGGTTGCTCTTGACAACCCTTATAGCCAGATGGCCCAAAAGAATGCAGAACATGTATTGTATGAAAAGGAGACAGCCGAATAAATCTGCCTTGATGTAACCTTAACTGTATTTTGAAATATGAAAGAAATTAACCCTCTGTTAATTTCTTCAGTAGCCTACAGGTCTTAACATCTTATTCTGACTTCTAGGTGGTAGCAAAAGTTCCACAGTTTTGTCCTTCAACGTTTCATCATTTAAAAGATCTTTCATTTTTTCCTGAAATAGCTTTGTATTCCTGAACTATATACTGTTGAGCAATTCAGGGAGGGGGGAGGCAAAGTGCAATGTGTGGTAAATGTGCAAACCCCCATAGCCATTTTTGTCACCTCCAGTCCCCCTCACAGTTTGGGATGACACTATGGGTCATTTTGAAGGTAAAAAGTTTTAACACCCAGATTATTTTTTGAAAAGTGGGTGAAATTGGGGTGGGGTTGTAGCTCTCCAGGATTTTTTAACAGAGCAATTGAGCCCCCTTCCACTGTTTTCCGCTGAAGAATAAATACAAGAAGAGAAGTTGCTATATTGATCCATTAGAGCAAAGCAAAATACAAAATCTGTAGGTGTGCAGTACTTTTATTAGAACTAATTATAATTCCAAAGTGATGCGCAAGCTGGTTAAATTCCCCAGAATGTTTAACAGGGTAAGTGGATTTTTTTAAAAAAATGGGAGGCAAGAGAGAGAATGTTGGCAGTAAGGATGTAAACTTTTGCTCTTTTTAAAAAAAATATCTCAAAGCACAACAGCAAAACAACTCAGAAGTCTCCCCCATGGCTTACTAGATGAGCTTATTGGGTGTTTTGTACAGATTTGGACTTTTTAACATTTTTGTGGAACTTCTGGAAGGTTCTTTTGGTATCAGAATGTATTTTGCAGAAAGATCAACTTTTTTTCTTTGTATAAATATGTTTTTGTGCAAAATCAGAGGTTTTTGTGCAAAAAAAAGATGCAGCAGTTAGCAATGTTTTTGATGAGGTGTCATTTCAAACTTCCGCATAACAAATCAGGAGTCATAAATTACTGAAGACCCACCATAGTACAAAGTTACCTCTCATCAACCTGTCTTGTAGTATTTAATTGAAAAGCCCTTCACTTTAGTGGTTTTTAATTAGGGTCACTCTCCAGGTGTCTTATCTTCAGACATCAGCACAATTGGAAGTATAGTATATGCCACAGCAATTTTTTAAGGCGTGAGACCCATTCTCTTAGTGTTTCCTGAATTATATTCTGAAAGATACATCGTTATTATCTCCTTTTGTTCAACAAAGCTGAAGAATGGCCAAAAACCAAAACCAAATTGATCATGATGGCCAAAACCACAAATAACTTCTAAATCTACATCTCTGCCCCCATCAGATCACCATATCCAAGTCAGGGCTAAACAGAATTAAAAGGTTACCTCATGTGGAATTTTGAATTCATTGGTGAGAAATTTATGACAGGTAGTTAAGGAAGTCCCCGGCATTTCGTATATTAAAGAATGCCCTGTTAAGAAATACCTTAAAGGCATTATCCTTCTTTGGGCTCTGTAAAGCAAAATTATAGTGGAATTGTAATCACATATGTCTTCTCCCTACCTTTAGGCACATGCCAGATTACAACTATGTCGGAGATCTAGGAGAACAGGGGCCATGACAGGTCTTTATTTCTCGTTAGACTGGTTTTCCAGTTCCAACCTAATAAGCCACCCTGACGCTTACACTTAGCCCTAACTCCCCCCTTTAAACACAACCTTTGTGTCAAAGGGCTCAGTCTTAAGTGTTCCCTCAGATCCAAGTAATATATTAACAGTTGCATGCTCCTCTTTGTTATCAGTGACTTTAGATAACTCAGACCAACTCAGTAATTATAAAAACAAATTGTACCCTTTGTTGTAGTAGCATTAGAAATAATGTACCTTGTCATGGTTCTTGTAAAGTACAGTCTTGTTACATTAAACAGTTCAAACTTCTAACAATCAATGCCAGTAATTTGCAGCTTTAGACACCAGTTCTCTGTGTCCTTCCCTCAGCAGCTTAAATACAACCCTCTCTAGCCAAGATCTCACTGAAAGCTCTTGACAAAGAGAATCTCTGCCTTATATGTAATTCCTCTCCTCCATAAGCCCCTCCCACACACACCAGTGTGCTGGGTTTCACTCTTAAGGTGCTATTCCCATTGCCTAGCAACCCACCACCAAATTGCAATTGCATTCCAAATAGCTGAACCCCAAATCAACTTTTTCACAGGGTCATCTCTGTACTTCCAGCTGTGAAAATGTAGCCAGATATCTCCTTCTAAAATAAACCTCTCCTGTAAAAGGTCTGCAAATGAAATGTCCACACTGTTCAAGGAAGGCGAACAGTACTGAACAGGAAAAATTAATTCTTAATGGTGTGGTGAAACAAAAAAAATGCAGTTCTGCTAATGTTTTTCTTAATATCTTAATTGCAACAGGGAATAGTCTATCTCCTTGTAAAGATGAGGGCCTGCTCACTCCATTGTATGTTAAGCAATCCAAATAGCCATCATCAAATTTGCCTTCCCTTTACTTTCAGCCACATGCCAGAACGTAACTTTTGCATGCACATTAGGTGTGTGAAGGAGCTGTCATATTAAAATTTCATACACATTGCAGCGTAGATGAAAGTGTGCAAATGAATGGTCTAAATGATTCAAAACATGACTTTGTTTAAAGTTGCATTAATAACATTTCAATTAAAAGTTAAACGAGCATAGGCTTTTATGAAGGACTGCAAAATGCTCAGTTAATTTATGTCCTAAACTGTGAACTGTTTAACTGGAAAGAGGATGGACTTGTAATATATGAAACAGTAGTTAACGCCTTACTGAGTGATCCCTCCAAACAACACTCGTTTTGACATGTTTAATTAGCTGGAATAAAAACAGGTCATAATCATTTCTTCTCTAAATCCTGAAGAGTTCATATGATCATCCTGGGACTGTTGGTAGAGTAGGAGTCTGCACATCCTTCCTCCTACACAGCTGATAGTAAAAATATTGTATGAAGATGGACAACCTTTCACAAACGTGATTGGAGCTGGAAAAAAAAGTCACCTAGAAGGAGTACGTGTCATATGGATATTTGAAGAATTAATTTGGTTAAAATTTTCAAGTGAACTGGTCTGATGGGGTGTTGTTCGGAATGTAGTTCTCTCTCACTTTGAATTTTCCCTAGAATAAACATGGGTCAATTTACAGAGAAGATTGCTCTACCTGTCCAGTAGGGCTTCACTATTCCATTATGCAACATAGGACCAGGATAAGTTGGACCATCTTTGTTGGCAGCAGGCCCTCCATATTCCATCCTGATTTTGGCTCTGAAAGACCAAGGCAAAATGTGGGTGCAGGATAGGAAAGTTGTAAACAAGCACATTGTGTTATTTTGCACAATACAGTTCTTCACCACCGGGCATGCCCATTATCACTCTTAGCTTCTACTTCCCTTGCTTTACAGAGCTTCAGCCAACATGAGATAGACTTAGTTCTGGTCCCAAATGGGCAGGTTTCTAATAATTGAATAACTATTTAACAAAGCCATATCTGCAGACTATAGTGAATGTGTCCAGAACTTGCTTTGGTAGGGACCTATCATGCCATAATAAGTCAGGAAACCTTGTAATATAGATCAGAAATTCCCACATCAAATCCTGGCTCTACCATGAACCCAATACACTGGTTTTAGGGCAGCCACTGCCCCCTGCATCACAATATGGGAATAATTGTATTGATGTGCCTTAAAAGGTTGCTATAAAATTTACAGGATAACATATGTAAATAATGGAAAACATTTAGAAGTACTGTATAAAATGACAAGTATTCTTAAATACAGAGTATTTAATTTATGTAGGTTTGAGTGAGAAGAGTACTGCAATTCTTTCCTTGTCATCTCAAAGCCTTTTCTTTCCAGCCTTTGAGTTGCCAGGTTTTTCCTTTTCATTGTGCTAGCTGATTTTCTTTTGTTTTTGATGATGATGATGATGATGTATTTCTGGTGTTTGTATTGTCTAAATTATGTTTCTTTATTGCTCCAGTCTCTCTAAAAATGAAAGGTGTTTTTTTAAAAAAACTGATTTTTCAACAGGAGAAAGAAGATTGAATTCTTTCAGAAAACTCAGAGCCTTTCCACACTACATTGTTATAGCACTATTGTTCCACTTTAGCTACCATGGCAATATTGCATGGAATCATGGAATCTGCAGTTTAGGGAGAGGAATTTAGGTTTTTCAGCCAGAGAGCTCCAGTGCATCACCAGACTATAAACCCCAGATCCCACAGGGTGCAGCCTGGGCAGTTAGAGTAATAGTGCTATAACAGTGTAGTGTCATAGGACCTTATAAGTTCATCAAGACCTAGCATTAAAAGCTTACATCATAGTTATCATCTTTAAACACAGAACAGCATGGTTAAAATTTGAGAATTAAGAAATGTGTATTCATGTGTTTTATGTTTTCTTTTCTTTTCTTTTCTTTTCTTTTCTTTTCTTTTCTTTTATGCACTTGCAAAGTTCTAGTGTTTTTGGAAATTACTGATAAAGATAGATAGACAGATAGATAGGAAGGAAGGAAGAGACACAGACAAAAGAGTGACAATAGTGGCAGCACCTAGAAACAGACAGAGACCCAGAGGCCGTCACCCTACTGTGGCTGACTGGAGAAAGAGGAGGACACCTCCAGCTCCACAGCCCGTATGAGTAGTGCTCCCAGTTCCTGGATTCTTTCCAAATCTTCTAGCCATGAGAGAAGCTCCTGAACAGCCTCTGCCTGGCCCAGGTTGGCTACCGAGGGGCGTATCCCACAGATAAGATAGCCTCTGATGTGGTTCAAAGAGTGAAGTCAGACAGGTGCCCAAGGGTACTGCTTCAGGGTGGCAGTGGCTGTTATGTTCCCCATCCCAACAAAAAATCTTGAGCAACCTTGAAGGAATGAGCAAACTTCTGTCCCTTCCTCTCGCCCCCCCAAAAAATCACTAGGGCTCGAACCCACTCTTGGAAGCCCCATTTGCACCTAATCTTCCTACAGTTAAAGAGTTATAATAACGTTTATTTATAATGCCCTTTTCACTTTTTAAAAGCCAAACCATGATGCCTATCTGTAAGGATTTAAAAAGAAGCCTTTAATCCTTTTTGCCACCTTATTTCACAGCCTTCCTGAGCGAATAGGCATTATTCTAATATACAACTGGATATATTTTGTGTAGCAGAAAAAACAAAATGTGCATTAAGAAATAGTTTTTTGTGCAAAGGCCTCAATCAGAAAGGTGGTTATTTCTTAAACCAAATACAAGAGAAAAAGATAAATAAGCAGATAATGAAAAATTACTACTGCTACCTTTCTTTCTTTGGTGATACTATATTAGTGAGAGCAATTACCTGACTGCTCCATCTGTGACCAAGGAAGAAAGATGCATGAAGATGCATCCAACTGATCCAACTGATGCTGCAGGCATTGTCATATGCAGCCAGCACTCATTTTGCACTGTAGCTGCAGGGCTTGCAGGCATCTAGGACATCCTGCTTTTCATCACCAGATTTTGCAAGGATTTTCATCATTACATTTCTTAAAATAAAAAAGTGTGGTTTGCTTACAGTGCTGTCACACCTCAGGGGCAGTGCCAATGTGACTTCAGTCAGTGTCTGTGGGAGGCTATCTTTGTCACTTTCTATGATGCACTGCACGGCCATACAAAGAGAAGAGAGAGAAAAGAAAAGAAAAGAAAAGAAAAGAAAAGAAAAGAAAAGAAAAGAAAAGAAAAGAAAAGAAAAGAAAAGAGAAGAAAAGAAAAGAAAAGGGGGGAAGCATTATGAAGGGCAGATTGGGGGAAGCATCTCCTTGGTAACTGTCCTTTACCTTTTCATCCAATAGGGAAAATAAGTAGAATAAACCCTGTGGGCAAGTAAAGCTTAAAAGCTCCAGGCTAGGGCAGATTCATGTTGCATTGGGTTAAAAACAAAATGTTCGTGTTGTACAGCTAACATTTATCCCAACTGCTGCTGCTCTCAGAAATTGCACCAATGTTTGAGGCTCCCTGATCATACTTGGCTGAAAATGGTGTTTCCAAATCACTGTGATAAGTGGCTCTCTGGATTACTACACCAAAATCCATCCCTCACAGTGCCCCTGCCCAAGGGCTTCTGATCCAACAAATGCTTGGAGATTTTACTAATTCTCACAGTGCGTTATACCATGTGATATGAAGATCCTATCTTCAATTCCAAAAGCACACTGAGGCAATGAAAAGGTGATAGTCTTACCTACTACTTGCTAGAGATGCCTCTAGTTGCTATGACAGAAACTTTCTGATTTGAGGACTGATTCTACTAGAAAAAATCCAAGCATTGCAACTGTCTGTTGAATGGAGAGCTGTGAATATAGCACGCTCCAAACTCTCAGTTATCCTGACATCTCCTTCTTTCCTAGGTGGGTCCAGAACCTATCAGAAAAGGCTCTAAGCCCACTCCGAAATATTTTTTAACAAAATGCCTTGTTTCTAACCCAGATTTTTATAGAAGAATGGTAGACCATTCCTTTCACTCAGTGCATGACTCCATTATAGTAAGCCATAGCCAAATAGCAATGCATACAGTTAGCATCAACATCCTCTCAACAATGAGTTGCTCTTCCCCAACAAGAACACTAGGCACACTAACTCTTTCTCTTTCTCTTCTACTAGCCAAATGCCTGTGATCATATTGCTCAGTCAGTGGCAAAGAATCCATTGTTTCTTGCAAGAAAGAGAAAATAGCAGTCAGGTACTAGTGGTAGTTTGTGGAGGCATGGAAAATGGTGAGAACCTGAGAAGGCATGCTGAGAAACCTGCATAAAATATGTAGACTATAGTGAAAGACAAGCCAAGGCACATAAGTAGTGATCATTTTCTTTCTCTTGGGTCAAACCATTACCTCACTTAGCTTATCTGTTCTGACTGGGGATAGATTTTTATTGTCTCATTTGCAGTTACTTTATGAAGTCCAAAACGTCAAGATAGTAGCCATCTTTGTCATATAATAATTTTTACTCTTCCCCTTCATAGGTATGATCTGTGTTTAATTTCTTCAACTGTGCCATTCATTCAGCACTGTACTCTTTATGACTCACTCTGTTGATGGTGAAGAATAATTATATTTCTTTGCTTCCTGCAAATGCCTGAGTTTCCTTCATCTCTTTTGCTAGCATGCAAGTGAACCATTGTATAGGCTCTGTTGATGCTATTCTTAAGTATTTTATCCTCTTTCTCCATTTGTTCGGTTGCCTTTCATTCACTTCCACTCTCAGCAGCTTGACTCATCCAATGTGCCACTGCCTGGTTGCTTCACCTGTTTTGATGCATAGTGCTGTGGAAGCATCCAATTGCTTTAACGCTCTTGAGATATCAAAGTAGTGTGTTCATTCATACAGCAATATTTTTCCTTTCTTTAGATTCTCTTAGTGGGAAGGCAGGACCATCGTACACTATCTGTTTGACTTTGGTGGTAATTATTTTTTCTGTCTTATGTAACATAGATCAGGGTGGAGAATATGTGGTCTTCCAAAAGTTGTTGGATTGCTATTCTCAGCATTCTTCAACACTGGCTAGTGCTGGCTAGGGCTGTTGGAAGTTTTAGGCCTTTTCCGCACAGGAGAATTAAAATGGTACAGTGCGTCCTCTACAGAGGTCGTCTGCACCTTGGAGCGGACTAGGTTTGGACTTCTTACCGGAGATCCATACCTCAGTCCACTCCGAAACACCCCCAACTGGTCCTCCAGTGCACTTTTTAGAGACCGGAAAAAAGAGGTTTCTCTTTTTCCAGAGCATGCCATTGAGTACTTGCTCCCTTGTGCAGATTCGCAGGCTCACACCAATGCGAGCCTGTGATCTGTGGAGGGTGGGCTTTAGGCATGGCGAGCTTCGCGGTTGGTCGGGACCCACGACCAACCGGAAGCCACCATTTTGGAAGCTGGAACAGTGCGGATCTAAGACCTCGTACTACTCCGAGTCACCCTGGACTGGACCGAGGAGCCAGAAGATCTGGTGAGTAACGGCATGGAGCAATTCCCTCACCTCGTGCGGAAATGGCCTTAGTCAACAACATCTGGAAGGCCACATGATCTTCATCCCACTGTAAACCAACATTAGAATGCAGGTCATGACTTCCATGTGTGAATGTGCCACTGCAGACTGTGCCAGAGGTTGCTTATTGTTCTATCTCAGTAGTACTTTCAGATTTAAGGGGGCTTAAGGGGATCTTGGGCAAGATGACCTCATCACCCATCCATTGCACCTATTTCTCCCCCTAACTTTCCAGATAACAGGAAAGGAGAAACTGGTTACCATTTTCCAGGAATGGGGGGACAGAGGAAAAGGGGTACCAATCCTTCTTTTCCCACTGCCCAGTTAGAAGCAGGGGAAACAAATGAGCCCCTTTTTTCTATGTTTGCAAAATTATGTTTGGATTATTCTGCATCAAACTGCCAATAGATATTTGTATAGTTATTCATTTTATTTATTTAATTTGTATCTCATACAGCTGAAATTGTATTAAGTCCAGAAGTACTAAGGCTCACTTGACCACATAATGACCTTGCTAAATATAATTTACCCCAAGTTTAATGGGAGGGAGTTTTTCTGTACAAAACATTGAAACCTGTGGTCTGCTCAGACCATGGGACAGTGATACTGCTCTGTTCAGTAAGTGTGAAACCTCTAAACATTCTCACTTAAAACTCTTTTGCTTCTAATTTGAATAATTAAACCCATGGTTGCACAATGCGTCCATTCCATCAGACAAAAGCATATGTGTGCCTGGTGGTGACCTGAGAATTCTTAAGCCACCAAAGACTAGAGTTAAAAATGGCTTGGGAGGGGTTGAAGAAAAACATATAGGGAAGCAAAGGCCAATGGCAGTCTCTGCCTATCCAGACAACATTTCTTCTGGCTTACTTCTCCTTTAACACCTAATTATCTGCTTCTCCTCTGTCAATCCACTGGCCAGTTAACCACTAACAGAAAAAACGAGGCATTAAAGCCCAATTTAACAACAGAGGGAAAGAGAAAGGTGACTGACAATTCCTCCCTTCTCATGCATTTTGTACAGGATTGGCTGGATTTCTTGATTGAAATTAATCAACCAATTTGCGAGAGGGGTGCTATAAAGTGAAAGAGATAGATGAAACTGTGTCCCCCTTTTTTTCAAGAAAGGTGATGGGTCAGATTTAACAAAGGGAGCAAACTCCACTATTGCTTCCCTGGGTTTCTGTTTGGTAGTCATCATTTTGTTTTTCTCACAATTACTTGGAATAGTGAAAGTGAAAATGAAAGCTTATATGGTTAAATGTACACAAAATGTGGGACATCATATCTAGATGGAACAATGGCAAAGGATGTGAGTAAAAGATCTGAAATATACTCTGAGTTATGGTCTTAGAGAAAAATTTTCAAAGTGATGTTTAGATGGTATTTAATACCAGCAGTTCTTCAAATGTTTGTTGGAAATGTGACAAAAAAGAAAGAACTTTATACCACATGTGGTGAACCTGTAAGAAAACCAAGAAGTTTTGGGTGATGATACATAGACTGATGAAAGACATTTTAAAAGTAAAGATTCAACTCAAACCAGAATTTTTTTTTAATTGGGTCTGATTGATGAACAGACTGCTAAGAGGTTGAGAAGAATCTTTCACTACATAATTATGACAAGACTGCTGTATGCACAGAAATGGAAAAGCATGGGTATTTCTTCACATGAAGACTGGCTATTGAAGATGCTGGATTTGGTAGAAATGGATAAATTAACCATTATAATTAAGGAAGGATCTTTAGTTAAACTTAAAATGGGATAAACTGACTGTTTTAATGGGATGGAATTAATAAACACCTATTTATATTTTACCTAATAATCCATATTGTCTATGATTTTAGTTTACTTCATGTATTTTTATACTATTTTATATTATTTTATGCATTCATGTCCTATTTTATGCTTTTATATCCTGTTTACCATCTATCCTACTTACATATTTATATCTTATTTTTATTTGGTATATTTTCTCTATACCGTACCATTAGATGGTTCACTATGTTGGGTCTATGGACCATAAAATAAAGTTTGATTTGACTTGGTTTAACTGTATTTCTGAAAGACTGTTGGGGGGGAAATCAATTACTGGTTTGGAAAGCTAAGTATATAGTTATTTTTAATTACTAGGCAGTAGTATGATACTGATAGACACACTAGGAGAAGTATATCCTGTAGATTACCTTAAAACCAAAAACTGGTGAGCTGGAAGTCATTTATATGTGTTTTTGGCCGCTTTTTAGTTTAGTTGTAGACCAGTTTAATTTAGTATTAGCTTAGATATTAGAGATTTTTTCTCTTTACTTACTGTTTATCAATTTAATCCCCTATATTTTGTTTTATATATTAAATACATGCTAATTTTTTTTTTTAAAAAAAAGGAATTATTTGGAACAATTCCCTGAAATTCTTCCCCAGTCTGTGAAAATTTCAAAAATGGCACATGCACACATACTTTCACAGTCTCTGAACTGAGTCACTTTAGTCCAAAATACATCCATTATAACATACGTTCTCCTCTTTTCCTCTCCAGATTTCTTTGGTTGCTTTCAGGGAGCTTTGGAATTGTGGCTAATTTGATGTGATAAATGTCATAGACAATCAGAGTCAAATCTGGTTTTGGCAAAGTCATCTTTTAAAAGTGCCATGCTCTTGGGATGCTACCATTTTATGCAAAGCACCAAGCAAGTGTTTCAGCAGGTCTGCCTTTTCCAACCACTCGCCTCCCTCCCTCCCTCCCATCCACAAAATGAACAGTTAACATAGTGTTGCTTCTTTGCATGCATATAAACTGTTCCTCTAGATCAGTGACTGTGGTCCCATTATATAGCTTAAGCACCAGCATTAGTTTAGTTTTAACATGTATAAAATTTAGCAGCAAATCGTTTATATTCATCTGAACACAGCAGTGGAACAGGATAGCATGCTCTATTTGCCTTGGTTAATAGGCTTCAAGGCTGAATGGCCTCTGGTCTGAGGGGAAGAACAGGGCTGCTTTTGATAACTGAGGTCCTTAGCTTATTTGTTAATGTCACAACAGCACACACAGGGTTGAAACTGCTGCATTCAGGTGGCATAACAAGGTAAATTCTCCTATAATTGAAACAGATTGCTTAAGATAACTAGATGAAGTTAAATTGTCATTGACATCAAACAAACATTCTCAGAATCCATTCAGCTAAATTCCCAATGTCTGATTTACCAGTCTGGAGAGCATTTCATTTCTTCACTGGAACTAATGTTCCAGTTAGGAATATAAATCTTCACAAATTTTGTTCTAGCAGGCAAGAATGAATAATTTTACCACTATTTCTCTTCTCTGGAAGTAATCAAAAACTGTGTAGTTTTCAAAGACTATTCACTGTTTGGGAACTATTATGTGCCATAATAATAATAATAATAATAATAATAATAATAATAATAATAATAATAGAAGACATGATTTTTGTTCAGTAAATGGGATTCTCTGTGCCAAAATCCACATTAAAAACATCATTTTCTGTGCATAGGTTAAATGTCTGCATGGAGAACCAGTTTGTTGCATGGAAAAGAGCTATTTACTGTTCAAGAAACCGGTATTATGCACAGAAATATTATTTACTGTGCAAAAAATGCCATTTTCTGTGAAAAAAATTAACACATGCATTTCTTTTTTTTTACACAGTCTCAAACTGTAAAGAGTCTCACCTATCTCGGATTCTCGTTGTTGGGACATCCAAAGGTAGTGGGGGACACTCATTTCTTGACAATTTTTAAAATATTTTCAAATATTATTTCCACCCCTAGTTCCAACGTAAGGGTTCAGGCTTCCAGTGACATAGCTGTGGGAAAGGACACTGCTGGATATCTACTCCCGGTCATGCATGAGGCATGAACTTAGTACATTGCTGTAGGCAAGGCATTATTTTTTTCCTTCAGCAGCATTCAAATATACAAGACAGTAAACTTGACTGATCATAGAGGTCATATATGAGATATCAAGGCGAGAATATGGCCATACAGAGACAGTAATGTAAACCTCTTTGAACATGCTTGCTTCAGAGCACATGCAATTGCTGCTATGTTAAGTCAGATTATGAACCCACATAACCAATATTATGCCTTCTGATTGGTAGTGGCAATTCTGGGTTTCAGATATTTCCATTAGTGCTACGTGATCTCTTTTTCTGAAGATGCCAGAGGCTGAGGCAGACTTTCCAGATGCAAAGCATGTGCTCTACAACTAAGTTATGGTGGTTCCAATATTTATTAGATACTCATATTTCTTAAAAACACTAAGTTGTATGACAGACAGTGAAACTGGCTCATACCACCACACAGTAGCCTGCTTGACCAATAAGAATGTGGGATTTTGCTAAGCTTTTCCCAGTTTTTCATTTCATAACTTAATTCAGTGGGCACACCAAACACATAAATATAGGAACAGAAGCCCTATTAAATTGAAAGCAATATGGACCTAAGATTTGAACCTCAGGGTTTGAAGTTGTATCAAGATGTATTTATCTATAAATTATCACAATTGGAGTGCCAATAGTTTTTTTCTCTTTCCTCTGCCTTCTCTTGTCTGCCAACATATACTCCTGACAGTCAGTTGAAGGGAAAAAAATGCAAATGTTTTGAGGCCACGTCTATTAATCATCTGTGAATTGTGGCCAAAATAAAAATGTACAGCATGGTGAAAATCTGTAAATAGGTGAAGGAAGGTCAGTCCTAATTAGCTAATAAGATATCGAGAAGATTTACCATCTGGAAGAAAGCAGACAGGAAAACTCATTTTCCTCCCTTTACATGAATCAGTATACATACCCTGATTTTTCAGCTGGGAGGGATCTTTTATAAAAGAGATTTCTGTTTACATGTGTCTGGCTAAAAGTAACTGTGTTTATATTTCATAACAGTCCCCCTGTTCAGGTGTAAAACTACTATTAAAAAAAATCCACAAATATTGTTTTAGCAATAAATAAACAAAACTCAGTTGTGAAGTGAAGCTGGAATATTAGTCACAAAGTTTACTAAGAAAACTACTGGAAAAACAAATGAGGCACCCTTACAACCAATGTATGGACACATATCAATTTCATATGATTGCTAGAGGAAGATGTACAACTAGTTATTACAAACAAACAAACAAAAAACAAAACTTCATTCTAACCAGCCATAAAGCTCTTCAGGGTGACCTTGCAGCCACATAGCCTGCCTGTTATGGAAATGGAAAATTTATATCTTGGCTGTTCTAGAGGAGAGGAGACTTGTATAACTGAAAGTTCTTCTATTTGAAAAAGAATAGCCCTACACTGAGAAAGCTACCGGGCAGAAGCAGACTCCTTTCCTTTTTTCCTTATTAGTTATTGTGCTGAATGAGATCAAACAGACAAAACTACACAAGAAGAGAGTCTTAAACTGAACAGGAAATCCTGATTATCTCTTTCTCCCACCTTTATTTATCTTTTTATTTATTTAATTTGTATCCTGCTTTTCTCCTATATGAGACCTAAAGCCTGCTTTTCATCACTACTTTCCCCACTGCCTCCCCACACATACAGCAGTTTTGCAAAACAAAGGGAAGAGATAAGAACAGCCTCTTCCTCCATCTTCTTTTCCTCTCTCTTCTGCTCATGTGGGTATGTGTAGGTGTGTGTTCATACATGTGTTCCCCCCCCCCACACACACAGAGCACTGCAGATCCAACTTAAAACAAGCAGGAGTGGAGTAATGAAAAGGAGATCAACTAAAGGGGGAAAAATTAGAAGTCTAGCAGACTAAAAAAGTATCTTTAAAGAAAACACCCTGCTGGTAGGAACAAGAAGACTTATGAAAGGATGGGGAAAAGCTTGAAACATCCAATTATCACTGCATTGTCTGGATCTTGCAAACAAAGGCAGCAATTATAGGAGTAAAAAAAACATGATCTCCTGATATATTTCACCAGACTGCCTCAGCTCTTATATATTTAAGCATGAGCTTTTGTGGATTACAATCTGCTTCTCCAGATGTACTGATGGAGTACAGAACTGTTCTAGAAGTTTACTCTGGCATCTGTATTACTATTACAGGTTGACCTTTGAAGCATCAGAAAGTTAACCTCTGAATTTTGCTAAAGTATTGCACACTGTTTCCATCCCTAGCTGGCACCTGTAATGGAGTCCGTCACCTCTGTGTTCAGTAACTATTTTACTACCAGGTTATGTTTGGCTAAACTCTATAAAATCAGCTATTTTTGCTCCTTTCACATCTGATTAGGCTTGACATTTGCAGTAACTTCACAAACATCACATAGGCAAGCAATCTGTCAAAGGTCAAATTGTTTCTGTTTACATCTAAGAACTTCAGTTTCACCTTACATCCTCACAACATGTTTTATCAGCTTTATTACTATCTTATAGGCAGGAAGTCACGAGCAAAACAGTAGTTCTGCTTCTCTTTGTAATAGTGTAGCTTTTTGAGTTGACAGAATTTTCTGTTTTAAAATCTTTGGCAGAAGTGATTCACAATTGGCTGGGCCCACGAGAGTGTTACCCTGTTAGCTGGGGGTCCCGGGAAGGGGCGCCCAAATAACCAAAACACAATAACGCAAGATGGGGAAATTAACTGGAGCAGTCGCTTTAAGCTAACGAGAGGCAGGGTAACTTAGCGAGGATCTTGTAACCCAATGTCTATGGGGTCAAGTCAGATAAGCAGTCAGACAGTTTTAAAATGGCAAAAATGATGTTTTATTAATGACAAACAAACACTTAAGAGAACACAACCACACAGCTAGCTAGGAAATAAGAAATAAGAAATTTTGGGGGAAATGGGTGATACGACACCTTTCTCGTAGTCCTGAAGAGATTGAAGATGGAGGGAAGAAGCTCAGCGTGGGTTGCTGAGGGGAGCTCACCGGAAGACATGGCAGCAAGGCAGTCTGGAACTCGGGAGCGATCCGAGGAAGCTCTCGGAACTGGGGGGTTTTTATAGGGAAAGTATGACCGTAGGCTAGTCTGGACTTGGGAGAAAACAATGAGGTTTGGGCGTGAGACAATGTCTCTGAAAGGTCAGAATTTAACATGATTGAGTTAAGTTCAAATTGACAATAGAATGGCCAGTATGCAGATGCAGCTCGCCTGGGCAGTTGAGCTTCTAGCACGTCAGGGTGCCTGCTCGGGGCAGGGGGCTCTTTGTATTAGCGTGCATCCTTAATAAAGTGTTTGTCTAGGGAGGTCTCCTAAAGCAAGATCTGGCTGAGTCTGGCTTGCCTAGGTGGAGAAAGGAATGTTTCAGCAATTAATAGCCATGCCTAGCTCCGTGCTTGTTCGGGGGCCTCACAAACACTTGGCTGAGGGTGGCAAAATGGGACCGAATTGTGATATCAAATGATATCTAATATCTTCCGAAGCCAGGCCAGTTCACGGTGATAACAAGAGAGGGCCTATCCCGGAGTTCAGAATTCTATAAAGCAGGAGGATAGCTTTGGTACATTCAGTCCCTTTCCCACTGACCTGCAAAAATGTCTTTATTAAGACAGGTCTTTGGCATGTGAACTGTATGGTTGTTCAAGAAGGTCCAACTAGTTGAATCATTGTTACATTTTTTAATTTGCATTTTTCTGTTGTGTTTTAAATTAATGTTAGCTTTTGAAGTTTTGTTCTTAGCTAAGATATTGTTTTTAATCTTCATTTTATCCCCAGGTTAAAAAATGGTAGTCTTATGGTAATCTATTTTCTCTTTGGATTCCAGTTTGGTGCAATCCAGACAGCTCCTTGGCTTGCAACCCAACATCTAGAAATTAATCAAACAACTGTGGCCATTTCCACACTACATTTTTATAGTGCTTTTATTCCACTTTCAAAATCCTATAGAATCCTGGGGTTTGCAGTTTAGGGAGGAGACTTTAAAATTCTCAGCCAGAGAGCTCTTGGGCCTCAGTCAACTACAAACCCCAGAATTCCACAGGATGTTGAAAGTGAAATAATAGTACTATAACAGTGTATGGCAGAAATGGCCTGTTTCTCTTCTCCACCACTGTCCTGCTTGAAAAAACGTTGCCTGCTTACTTAAATTTCCAGAAGTCTATCAGGTAGCAGCCAAGCAGTCAGGAGAGCTTGCACAGTAACTGTGCTGGTAGAAAGTTTTAACTCACAGCCCTGTTAAAGGGGGAGCACTGTCGGGGTCCAGAATTCCCATTATATGCATTTACTTTTTAATAAATGTCCTGTGAATGGGAAGGACCAAGAGAGTAACACCTTAACCTTGCTGTTAAATGCAGCTGTTTAGATCAGAAGATCTGATGGGCCTATCCTAGCAATCTACTTTTTAAAAAAGAATACCTTTTAATTATTTTAATTGACCTTTGACATCATAAAAGTGAAGAACCATTCTGATTAAGGTGGAGCAGTGAAGCCTTGTTTCTGTAGTCAAGAGCTGAGTAAGTCTGTGTGCCCCATAAGATCAAGACAGTTGAATTTAAAAATGGGGAATTGATGTTCTAAAAGCAAAGAACCAAGAATTTAAGTGCACATGCCTTGTGAATAGACTGAGCTGCATTTTACTTGCAAGAAGGCATTTAATTTTAAGGAAGAAACCATACCATCAGAAAATATGGACCTTGTCGGTTGGACATTGTTTTCTTGGCAGCCTCTGGCTAGATTCCTGGGAATTGAGTTGTAAACCCTATTATTGCTATGTATTTCTGGAGTTTGGCAGCAGGGCAGGACAGGAAAAAAAAAATCGATTCTTTCTTTTTTAATTCACATATTCATTTTTCTGTTGATAATTTCCATTTGTTTGGTTTTCTTGATCTTCTTCGTTTAGACTGGAAGGTACAGGAATACCTCAGTTCAAAAAGCCTCTGAGAAAGAAACTTCTTTTTACAAAGTCTTTTTTCCCCCACTGCCCAGCTCTCACATTTCCTCCTCATCCTTTCTCTAGCTGGAAGGTTTTTAATCACCATCAGCACTGGGAGGATGGTGAAGGAGGGCTAGAGAAACACAAATTTTTGGAGTCTAGGTTGTGGTAGATGTCTGGAGTAAACAGTGTGAGATATCTTGAAGTGAGAAAGAATGAGATTCTGCTCTATCTGATCCTACTGTAGCTGTGTGTAAACAACAGCTGCCTCCAGAATTCCTTACTGAGAAAGTGGCTACAGCAAAACAGAGAGAAAAGGGAAGATCAGACAAACCTGTCTCACGAGCTTTCCTGACCATATTAACAAAAAACAAAGTTCTATTAATTTAGCCACCAAACTGGAAATCATAGGAAAAGTGGAGGCTGGTAAAAGAAAAAAAAATCCCTAACAGCATTTTGGAAAAAGCTTTCAGATGATCTCTGGAAGGTTGGAAGTGGGTTGTTTGTTTGTTTGTTTGTTTGTTTGTTTGTTTTATGCTTGTGATGTTTTTTGACCTGGTCATAAAATATGTCTGGGAAAAAAAACATAGAATCATAGAAATGTAGAGTTGGAAGAGACCACACGGGCCATCCAGTCCAACCCCCTGCCATGCAGGAACACCCTCAAAGCACTCCCGACAGATGGCCATCCAGCCTCTGCTTAAAAACCTCCAAGGAAGGAGACTCCACTACACTCCGAGGCAGCATATTCCACTGCTGGACAGCCCTGACTATCAGGAAGTTCTTCCTGAGGTTCAGGTGGAATCTCCTTTCCTGCAGCTTGAATCCATTGCTCCTTGTCCTGGTCTCTGGAGCAGCAGAAAACAAGCCCTCCCCCTCTCTACATGGCATCCCTTCAGATATTTAAATATGGCTATCATGTCCCCTCTTAACCTTCTCTTCTGCAGACTAAACATACCCAGCTCTCTAAGTTCGTCCTCATAGGGCATGGCTTCCAGGCCCCTCACCATTTTGGTTGCCCTCCTCTGGACTTGTTCCAGCTTCACCATGTCCTTCTTGAATTGGGGTGCCCAGAACTGGTCACAGTATTCAAGATGAGGTCTAACCAAAGCAGAGTAGAGTGGTACCAGTACCTCCCTCGATCTAGACACCATACTCCTATTGATGCAGCCGAGAATTGCATTGGCTTTCTTGGCTGCCGCATCACACTGCTGAGTCATGTTCAGCTTGTGATCTATTAAGACTCCTAGATCCCTTTCACATGTACTGCTATCCAGCCACGTTTCCCCCATCCTATATTTCTGTATTCCATTTTTTCAACCTAAGTGTAGGACCTTACACTTCTCTCTGTTGAATTTCATTTTGTTAACCTTGGCCCACCTCTCCAATCTGTCCAGATCATCTTGAATTTTGATCCTGTCCTCTGGCGTATTAGCAACCCCTCCCAATTTGGTGTCATCTGCAAATTTGATGAGCATGCCCTCTATTCCTGAAATTACTGAAATACATGGAATTAGTCTCCTTTTTTGTGGTGTAGCAATGTATCCCTAATCTTTCCTTATTATTTTTGCCTCTGGGGTACCAAATTTTCTGTTAATGAAAGAATGTCTTTAACTGAAGTTTACCTGTATAAGTGTGCTTCTACCATATGTCTTATAACATCTGTGCTTTCTGTTCAACTGGCATGCCATTTTCATGCATTCTAGCTACAGCTCTAAGGTATGGGGAGAGGAATCTTGCCACTGTAAACAGGGGAGAAAACTTGGTGCAGCCTTCACTATAGCCCAAATCTTGCTGTGTCTTATGTTGGCAGTATGTAAGGTGGAGGAAAGAGGTAATAACAAGGCCAAAAGCCTTCCTATCCACAGGTAGACAGAAAGATCCACTGGATCCTATTCTCTCGGGAACACCATGGGCGATGGGAATGGACACCTAAGCTTGGCAAATTTCAGAAACAAAGGAAAAGGACATTTTAAAATATCATACATTACAGCCTAACTACTATATAAAATTGATTGTTTACTCAGTAAACATATCTCTTGCTCTCCCATTGCGTTAATGATGCTGAACATATTGCTTTGTATTCTCTCTCTTTTTAAAAAAATCTTTGCCCACCTCCCTTTTGCACTGTACATACATGATGCAGCTGGCAAGCAATCATTCTTTTGTCTCAAAAATTTCATCATATATTAAAAAAAGATCAAGGAAACAGAAGAGGGATATCAGTAGCAGGATTTGTAACAGTGTTTGGTTTCATCTTAGGTTGAGTTAGGAACTTTCTTCAGAGCTAGGTTAGAAAAACTTGGGGGAGGGAGCACACAATCTCTTCATTCCAAAGCTTAGAAGAGAGTCAATGTGCTTGTCCATCGGTTTTTAGAATTGTAACAGTCCCCTCAAGGTTTTGCTTCCCCCTTCTTTTGTTTGTTTTTGTGTTCTTCTATTTGTGAGCACCAACAGGATTTGGACTAAAAGCATGATTTTTTTAAAAAAAGTTTTCTCACTCATTGTCTTCTTTTCCCTGCCTTGCCACAGCCTTCACCTCTTTGACTTCTGCTGGTTGTGAAGGGGAAAATAAAACAAACAAGTAACAAATAGAAATGAAAGAATAGATGACATTTGGAACTCATTTCTTAATCTGGCATTTAGGCCTTTGCTAGAAATGAATGAAACAAATGAGTCCTGTTCATTTCCCTTTTCCATTAGAGAGGCCACAGGGTTCTTCTTAAATTCTTCCATTATGCCTTGCTAACTTTACCAAGACTCATAACTTTATGTTGCCACAGCTGACACATATCACCCACTCTTTTCACAATACCACTGTGTATATTTTTAATGTACATGGGAGTTAGGTCATGGTTAGGGATGGGTGAGAAGTTCATTTCATTACATTTCATTTTTTTAAAGCAGGGTCAATCAAAAATTGAATGTGGGGAGAAAGTGAAACTGACAGATTTGAACCATGTTGTGGGGATGGGTGACATTTTCCCCCCACTCTCATATTGATCAAGATTATCTGAATATGCGAAAAGAACATTGACCAGTTTCCTCTCCTCTAGACCATATTATGGCAGCTGTCCCCATCTGGAAATAGGCACTTTTAGTTGATCATCCAAAATATACCCTGTACAGGTACGAACTGTACACAACAAGACTGTGTTCTGCTAATATATGTAAATAGACTAGAGCTCAGGGGACTCTATTTTCAGCTGCAGGTCAGTGAACCCCTCTTCTAGCATGGCTAGTGGAAGCTGTATTCCCAAAAATCACTTTTCATAGTTTGAAGAATGGGAATCTATAACTGTCTTCCCAGCACCATTTGCTTTATTCATTTTGCACACCTTGGTGTTGTGAAAAAAGGCTAGTAATGCTTTTATTCAATGCCTTTGGATAGAGAAGGACCATCAAAATAACCAAAAGTGAAGTAGCTTTTGCGGACTCTTGTAACCACTGACTTATCCATCAGCATCAAACAAGGGTGGAGAGCTTGAAAGTAAGAAATGACTAGTTGCATATGAACAATTCTGTTTTGCAATAACTAAGTTAATGATTAATACACTTTCAGTTACATTACCAGTGAAACTTAACAAGGTGTAATATCAAACCTGTTGTGATATAACTGTAATTTTTTAATTACTTTTATAATTATGGGAGTAGCTCACTAAATAGTGGAGGAGGATATAACATGATTCATGCATTAACTCATACTGTTGCTTCATTCTTTTTCTGGACATTGAAGCAATTGTGAGTTGGACTGAAGGAAACTGTCTTTTGTACCATGGACCCCCTGGCCTGTGGAACTGAGATCTATTTTAAAGTAACTAAAACTAAGGCCCTTTCCACACACCACCCCCAACCTGCAATGGCCACGAGATCGCAATGACGGTTCTGCACGATGCAATGGCTGCACTTCTTCCCCCAGCTCAGCTTGGGAAAGTGCTGGGCTGCGCTATGGAAGGGAGGGGCAGATCCATCACATTTCCTCCCATTTAGTAGGCAGCTGGTGCAGAGGAGAGCATGACATCCCAGGAGCATGACATCACGGAAGAGGCTTTCCCTGGATCCCCACATAATGCCTTTGGAAACAAGTAAGATGCAGAAAAGGCCTTAGAAACTGACTTTTTTTTTCCAATATTTTATTTATTAAAAGTATATAAATAAAATACAAATAGGATGGTTTCAATAATGTTCCTCAAAATCAACGACAGATCACATTTCTAAGCAACATTAAAAAAAACAAAACTGACTTTTGAAAACCAGAATAGTTATCTTTTTATAGCTGTAACTATTACAACAATTATTTTTCAACACCTTGGAGAAATATCAATACTTGCTTCTTAAAAGTAACCTTCCAGCTCTAACTTGGTGGATATACATGGTAAAAGAACATACAGCTACCTCCTCCCCCCAAAAAACTTCCTGTTAAAAGCCTTTTTCCACATTATTCTCCATCTTAATATCTAGTCCTCCTTTCTCCTGTTGGCACCTTATTATGGTATACATTCAGGCAGTGATGTGGAAGAAGAATGAGGACATTTATCATAAGGTAATGAGGGTATCAGAGAAGTTGGACTTGGTACTAGAGAAATGTAGAAGAGGAGGTTGACAGGACTTTTCAGCAAACACACTCATGTTCTTTGTAAGATGCTGCTCTCACCTGAGGTAGAGATTTAGCCAAAAATTTCTCTGACAGAGAGGGAAGTAGAGAGCTCTGCCCTTCTGACCTCTAATAAGACATCCAGAATCTCCAACAGTACAGGCGGCAGAAGCTGCCTACAGACTGTGGTTTGTAATCTACAATCCTCTACATGAAGACAATTCTCCATATAAATTGCTGTGGAATGTGAGGGTTTAGCCCAGGCCTTCCAAGTGTTATTTCTTTATCTAGCATCTTTTAGTGTTTTTCTATGTGTGTGTATGTTTTAAAATGCTGTTATATAGTAAAGGATGAAAAAGATTTCTCCATTAAAAATATTTCTAGTTAATACCTGTTGACTGGTTTTGGAAGAATCAACATTTCTCATCTGAGCAAGGCTAATGTTTAAAACATATTAAGTAGGACCAGGATTAAGTCTTTTTTTTTTTTACAGTTAGTTTTAATCTTTAAAATGGGCATCAGAGAAACCTCTTCTCACCTCAAAAAAAGCTACAAGATAATGTGAGGTGTGGGGCAAGGGGAAAGTGAGGGGAGAACAGAGCAGAAATCTATACTTTCATTAGAAATTGCACATTCTCGCTTTCTGGACACTGACATTTCGAGTAAACCACACAAAAAGTCCATATCGATTTCTTTCACTTATCTATAATTGTTCTTTTCCTCCAATATAATTCTGTGCTCTGGGTCTTAGCTATCAGGGCATTGAGCAAAGTTGATTTTTCTTCCAGATGTGCTCTCAAATAACTTTTCCTACTCTCCCCCCACCATGATTCTGGCTGTTAGCAGCATAAAAACAGTAACAAACTGTTGACCTCAAAATCATTCAAGCTTAGATCCATAACAAGAAATCAATCTAGGTTATCAGGTCATCAAGGTAGTATAAAGTTAGCTGTCACCAAAGAGGCAAAGGGAAGATAATGGCAGTAAGACTACCCAGACATAACTTTTCTCTAATGAGCAAACTTTACTGTCCCTTTAACAATTTCACAGCCTAAGCCATCCACGAATCCAGCATAAGACATCCAAAAGCTGTGAGTACAGACATGTTGCTGAGATCATAGCTGTTAAACAGCCCCAATAGACTCTGAAGTGATGTGGTTGTGCCTACCATATTCAGTCACAAATAAAGCTTAATGACTTCTTTTTGACAATATAATAATGTGGCATGGATGCTGCTGATTAAATTTTTGCATATTTTTGTAGCCATGAAACATTGTTTTAAGTTTCTAAATTCTGAGGTTCACAGTTAAAAAGAGTATATTGGCATCCCACTGCTTAACAAGCATGGTTCCAATCCTTTCCCCAGTAATTTGTACTCTGGAGAGACGTTTCAATTTGAATAAGATTAGGTAGAGATTCCTGTTGCAGTGATCTGATCTGATCCATGGGTCTAAGTGGCCAGCAGAAGATCACAATGTAACTCATGGAGGCTCTAAGTCTTTCCTACCCCAGCTCCCAACATTACTCTCTGTGGTTAATCAGTAATTGCAGATTCCCTCTACATACCACTCTACCAGACATTTGTGAAGTAGATTGTATCACTAGCTGCACTAAGGTGGCATTTGCAAGTCCCCACTGAGAGTGTTTCACTTTGCAATGGGTAGGGTAAGGGAGAATGATGCCAGGTTGCTCGCTGAAGTACAAGATGTAGAAACAGGGAAACAGTGAGGTCAAAGGTGTCACCACAGACCCTGACAACATCCCAGCGTAGCCAGGGGCTGTTACAGGGTATGGAAACTTGCCCCATCACAATATGTTTTCGATCTCCTGTACAGAACTAGCAGTCAACATTATTCCTTCTTTGCTATCACTTTTGCAATTTATTTTTCAAGAAAATCGGGAAAGTAGATAGACATCTGCATTCCCCAATTTTCTTCTTGAAAAATAAATGGCAAAAGGTTATTTTGTCTGTTTTGTGTACAGGTTGCTCTCTTTCTGTTTCCTCCATTCTTTCTTGCTCACAGAAACATAAATGGTGATATCCCACACAGATAGGAAGAGAGAGAGAGAGAGAGTGTGTTTATATATGCCTAACCACTGCAGCAAAGCCATATGATTGATCTCTGTGATTGTTTAATTCAGGCCAACTTCCCAGTGTATCACAATGGTCTCCATTCTTCTCTGGGCATAGAAATGTCTTTATTTATTGGTGCTCCACTGCAAGTTGACAGCATCTTGTCCCTTTTGTGTACCTGGTTGTTGTTGTTATTAGCTATCAAGCTAACTTTAATTCATGGCACCCTCTGAATGAGAAACCTCCAGAATCCCATGTCATCAACTGAACTGCTCAGATCTTGAAAACTCAGGGCTGTGGCTTCCTTGATTGAATCAATCCACTTGTAGTGTGGTCTCCCTCTTTTCCTACAACCTTCCACTTTACAAAGAATTATCTTTTCCAGTAAGTCATGTTGTCTCATGCTATGTTCCAAGGACCTCAGCCTCAGTTTAGTCATCGTCACTTCTACTGAGATTTCAAGTTTAATTTGCTCTAAGACTGATTCATTTGTTGTTTTTAGTAGTCCATGGTATCTACAGAACTCTTCTTCAGCATCTCATTTCAAATAAATTGATTTCTTCCTGTCTGCTTACTTCACTATCCAGCTTTCAAAACAACACATAGAAATCAGAAATACTTTGGCCAAGACGATTGTGACTATGGTACATTATTCTATGTCTTTACATTTGAAGGTCTTATATAGCTCCTTCGTGGCTGCTTTTACAAGTCTTCTTCTTCTTCTTCTGATTTCGTGACTGTAGTCTCCATTTTGGTTAGTGACTAATGGAAAGAATTCATAGGAATTTTTGGATTCATAGGAATTTTTCTTAATTATTTCAATGACTTTCTTATCTACTTTAAAGCTTACAACAAATGGCAATGAATCTGTTTGGGAGAGTAATTGCTAGGAAGAAGGCATTTCAATAGACTTTGCACATCATATCATTCCCCAGGAATGAGAAAAGCCACGCGTGCCAATATTATTTCTTCCATCTCATTGTAAAAGACAAAGAGAGCTGCTTTCCTAGATAGTCACCATTTTGCTCTCTGCTTTTATTTTGTATAATCAATGATACCCTACTTTAAAAATACAGTCACATACCACCAACCACTCCAGAGGGATCAAAATGCTGTTATAGGTCTGCAAAGAGCCTTGTGTTTACTCTCATATTGAATTAGGATCCTGTAAGTGTTCTGTTCAAACTTCTCAAATCCTCCCCCCCCTCTTTTGGGGTATTTCAAAACCTGACCTAAGGGTCCAGTTATTTACCCTCCCTGCTACTCACGCCATTGACTCCAAAGAAAATAAAGGCACTTTGAGAGCCTAGATGGGGGTTGTTGTAGGCTAGGGGACAGAGCCCTTGAAAATGAGAGTGGCCTGCTGGGTTTAGCCAATAGAATTATCCTGATATGACTTCTTCCTCCACTGGAGATCATGGGAGCTGAATGACAACATGCATGAGACCCAGCATTGTAATTCAGTCCTTATTACCCCTGAAAACACCTCCCTGTGTTGGCAATGCCTTCATTCTAAAAGTATTTCAGAGAAAGAGAAAAAAGACCTGGCAAGCTTCTCTGATCTTTGAGGCAGTAGTTTGTCATGAGTGACCCTGTGAATTCTTTGTATTTGGAAGGAGTACATCACACTAGGTCCAGGAAGATGGGAGATGGGAACAGAATTAAAAAGCTTCTGGTTGTTTTGTTTGAAAGAGGTGAAACAGGGCATCTCTCAAGGAATGTAACTACCCATTACCTTCACTGTAGTCAAAACTGGCCATCTTGGCACAGCAAGACAGATCAAAGGAACTTATCTGAGTTCTGTTGTTTAGCATTCAAAGATGAATCAATTTGGGATTTCATACTGCTCATACAGCAACACCAGCACAAATCTAGAAAGATGGTAGGTAAGATGTGTAACCAGATTCTTCTTTCTCAGAATGATTTTGAAGTGCAGCTCTGGACTAGGGAATCAAAATATATTCAGACCAAAACTTTTCTAGGAAAATGTTTGACCTATGTAAGTGAGAATGTCATTTCTATTGGGTTTGGGAGGCAGAGGAACTTTCCAAAATATACACATTTCTTCAACTATTCAATGGGAAGAATATCAGAGGGGTTTTTTTTTAAAAAAAAGGGAAAAAGTAAAACTGACAGATTCATCCATTAAGGCAGAGGACTTACGGTAATTGAATTTGGCTTTCAGTCCCTACATTGGGCCACCAATTTTGGGGTCTTTTTTTTCTATCAGGCTATTTATCAGCTATGTGGAAGAAGAGTAGACACAGTCCTCCCCATTCTGAGAATAAGAGTGCCATCTAAACTTTGTTTGATTCATTTTTTTAATATAAAACTTTACCAAAATTTGCAGATTTCCTCTTAAATTTGATGGAATGAACTTGAGTGGGAGATAAAACTGTTGGGAGCGGCAACCTTTGCATGCTTAATTAACTGGCTAGTCAGCTTGCATGTCTATTGTAGGCATAGAAGGGACTGCCTAGAGTAAATTCCTGTTGTTTGGTCAGCTCCCACTTCCCCTTGTATGTTCTCTTCCTCTTCCCTTTTTGTTCTTCAGCTTCCCTGCAATTCTCTGGCAAGCATGCTTTCCTGTAAGCATGTGAGTTCTCAATTTCTTCTTACCTTTCTTCAAGAATTTGAACCTGTGTAAGCTGTGCACAAGATTATATGAGTAAATCCTTTTTACATATTTTAACCAAACTGTTTGTGTTTATTTTGAGCTAGATTAAGTGTGTCTGGGGTGGAGATGATGAAGTAGGACTGGTGATTTGTTAACTTCTGCCTGTGCATTACAAAATACTCTGCTGACTTATTACTAAAAGTCTCTTAATTCCCCAACAAAAACTGAATGAGGGTGAAAACAATACTAACAAATGCCTCTAACACTACATGACTAGCAAGAAACGTGATCAAGCCCTGCCAAGTTGCTTTTGCAAGGGAAAGAAAGTGTCACGCCCTGCCTTGGAGACTGTGGCAGCGAGGAGGAGGATTTTGACTCTGGGGCAGAGGCTTCCCCAGAGGCTGAAGCGTCCCCAGAAGCTGGTTCAGAGGGAGATAATACACAACAACAACAAGGGCCTGAGCCAGGGGAACAAATAAAGGAAGAGATAGCTGACACACCTACCTTGTAGCAGAGACACCGTGAAAGGGAGAGCTTGTGTCACTCAGTCTGCTTAAGTAGTAAGCGAGTCTTAATGAGGGAACACCTGTGGTGACAGCAGCCATAGATAAAAGAGGGCTCCAGCTGGCCTCTCCTCCCAGGATCAATAACTGGTCTCTTAGACCCTGAAACCCTGTGCTGTACTCTTGGATCTGGTTGTCTTGGAACTCTGTCTGTTTGGATTTGTTTGCTCTAGGTTTCTTTTCTGTTTGAACATTCTTTGACTTTCACCTTGTAAGTAGGAGCTGTGCTGCTTGTGATTTACTGCCTGTTCTGCTGCTGACATGACAGAAAGACACATGCTATGCTTCAGATGTGGTAGAGTGTCTTGGGTGGAAGAAAATGTCTTATACCTGAACTGGGCCTTCTTGTTCTATTTCCTGCCTGCCCTCCTTCTCTTGACTACACTGACTAGAAGGTTCTGGAAACTAGAAACTTTTCCAACCTTTGACACAAAGGGGGAGGGAGCTGCATACAGCCACCTTGTATTTCCTGCCTTCAGCTTATCTGAGGGATGCTGGAAAGGTTATGTGATATTTTACATATAATGAGATATTTAATTAAAGCTCATTAGCTGAAGCTCCTTACCTATCCATCACACCCCTGACCTGCATGAATTATGAAAAAAGTTTTCCTGTAGACCCTTGACATGTGACCCTCAGTGTTGCTGTAATGCAGTTTCTTTCCTTTACAAAAACAAAGCAAAAGAAACAGATTTTTCTTCCTCCTCTTAGAAACAGAAATGAAAATCAAGGCACAATGTGTGATTCAGAATTAATCTCAGGATGATATGCCTGTAAAATCTCTTTCTTGATTAGAATAGGAAACTGTTAGCTGAGTACCTACTAGCCCTTTTGGTTAATTAAAGAACACATAAAACCTGTAGCTCATTTCAGTACAATGCAATTTGCTGCAATGCTGGCAACATATTGAAATAAACAGCTATTTCAGTGGAAGAAGTCATTGAGAGCAAAACACACAGGATGCTGGATTCACATTGTTAACCACCAGCACTTGCACTTTTCCTGAAAAACATAAATAGACCTGCATGTAATCCTCTCTTTTTATCAATGCCTGAGAGGATAACATGAGTGTAAAACCACTGGAAAAGATACTAAATTTGAATTGAGGAGATTTTAATGACCCAATTAACAAATTTTCCCAGTGGACCCACCAAACGCCTCACAAGTACTGCCTCCAGAATCTTGAGAACATTTTTATGGCTGGGGGATGGAGAACACTGCAACGTGTTCGAACTCCAAAATACCATTCTTGGAGTCCTTCAGGAGTGGCCAACAACTGTTTGCAGTGAACCTTTTTCTTTTAGCACAGGGGACATTGGATGTGTCAGGGGAACTCACATCCTTGGAGTTTGCATGTTGCCCATGGACTGCCCTGTTGTCCACCCCTGTATTAAACACTACATTTACATATTTATAGATCTGTCTTAATTGTGCATTTTGAGGGTGGAGTACCTCAGTCTCCTCTCCCTCTGAAATAAAGCTAAGCACACCCACGTAACAAGCATGACAGCCAAAGCTGATTAATCAGAACTATCAGACAAACCTTCCAAAGCAACTGCTTTTATTAAAAGGCAGTTATTACCATACTTTGCTATCCTGTGCATTTGATAGAATTTTGCAAAAACCACTTACAAAAAAGCACATTTTTTCCACCTAAATTGGCAACATTTTTCCTCCTAAATTGCCATCTCATAGCAGCTCTCACTGAGGAATTTTTAAAATTGTCTTGTTTACTGTGCAAAGATGAAACAAATTAGAAATCACATCTTTGCAACAAACCTGACAGTCACTGCCTCTGCTCATCCTTCAAACCTGAAAGAGGAGAAACTTCTCTGCGAGCCTTTGAATAGCTTCTCCTGAGTATTGTACTGTCCTTCGACTGTCCTGATTTCACATGGACAGTCCACTTTTCCCCTGCTGATGCCACTTTTGCTGCTCTGCTGGCTTATTTTCTTCTTCCACAGTTTTGGAAGTTGGATTACTCTGCTCTGTTCCCTTATGAGGATGCTGTGCTTGCTTTAAACAACAACACAAAGATTTGCACCAGCAAGGTAGAACAACCTCTTATTTTCATCTTCTCCCCATGGCCCCAGAAGCATCTCTTGGGGGGGGGATGCTGATAACTCTGGCATCTGCCACTGTGTCAATGGCATTATTTGCCCTTCTGCAAAGTTGTGAGATCTCAGATTTCATTCCTAGATTTCATTTCATCATGAGTGCGTTTGAAGGGCTGCCCAGATACAAAGAGCTGGAGTAGTAGCTTTCTTCTTGCCATCTCCCTCCAAAAGGTCTCTGAATCTAAGCCAGCCACAAAATAAATTAGATCAACCCCATTCTATCAGCAATTTTAACATTCCACCTATCTCATAGTGTTGTTCTAAGATAAGTAATAAATAATAAATACTTTACCACAATATCTGGTTTATTGTCCTACCTAGCAAATTCCATTAAAACATTTTCTTCACTTTTTTGTAAACATTAAATAATAGATTACAATGACTGGAAATTGTAGTGTGTCTTGATTTACAAGAGAAGTTGCACATAGGATGTGGACATTAGGGAAGACAAGGAAAAAAACATTGGCTGGAATTGATGATCAGCCATGAAATAATGAGACCAGACACAGAAGAGTGGGCTAAAGAAGGGCTAATTTGAATTAAACTATTTAAGTTGTGTTGGTCTGGAAACAGAGCAAGAGGGGAGAGCAACCTGATGTAGGTCCAGCTGAGGCCCGGGTATCAACCCCATGGCAGCCTTTTCAGCCTCCCCTTGGGTGAAAACATCTAAGCCCCAAGGGCAATCCATATATTGGATTGAGTTGCTTCCTGGTCTAGCTTAATTGGAAGGTAAGCTGGAGACTTCCACCCAAGCTCCAAATTATGCATTTGTAACTATAATTGTGAATTCCATCCCACTGTTGATATTATGTAAGGAAATAAAACTCTCCAAAAAGATCTGTGTGGTGCCAGGATCCAATGTCCTGTGAACTGCACATAGGAAGCTGCTGATAAATCAATATATTATTTATGGTTGATTCTGTCCTTTTAACATTTTTCATATGGGTGGAAGTAATAAGGTGAGGTCTGGATGGATTAATTGTATCCACTACCAAAACTCAATTGTCTATTGTTGTACTCACCTGCACCCCAAGGAGCCACTCCTCCATTAAAAAAAAAAACAGCATTGGAAGTTGGTCAATCTTTTGCCAGTATGTGCAAGTTCCCATATATCATAAATGATCAGATTGCCTCTTTTGCTTGTGTGTTTTGTTTTTATTTCCAGCAGTCAAGACCCAGAAAGTCTTACATGAGATTTCTAAAGCTAACTGACTAGTCTCCTCTGCACAAGTCAGCAATTTCAAGTTCAGACAAGACTTGCCCTCTCACAAATAAATCCTATTGCCCATACTTGCTTCAAGCCACCCATCTCTCAAATTGCTTGTATATATCTTTCAAAAACCAAAAATGGTTTAAGGAAGCCAAGGGATGTAGGCAAAGGGAGAATTTCAACCTGATGTGAACTGATGGCTTATCCTCTTGATTTCTGAAATAGATAGATGGGATCAGTTTCAAATAAAAGTATAAATGGATAGGCCCCTTAATATTCAAACAAATGTGTTAAGATGAAACGTATGGTTTGAGATAATAAAGTATAATATTATAAGGTGTTTTTATACATACAAATTCGCAAAGCTAAATTAGAGATATCACAATGTACAATCCAACTCAACTTTGTACTGTGAATAACATGCCACAATGAGTAATGTAGAATAATGTGAGATCTTTTGTAAGTACAACTGTAGAAAGGCTCCAGTACAATGAAAGTGGGTTATTATGATTAACAATTACTTAGAATATACTGTAAACCTGTAGCTGACATAATTCCCAACAATAGTTCCAAACAATAGTATCCCAATGCTGAAGTAAGAAGATATAATATTTAAACAGAAAGAATAAAAGCTCCTTAACAACAAATAAGCTGTGATAGAGTTACGACCTTATATTATATTAATTAATCAATTATATTAAGCTGTGGTACAGGTGGTCCACCACTACCGGGGAATCAACACGGGATAGTTCAACTCAATGAGTGTTCCTCAGGCACTATGTGACAAACTGTATTCAATGTAATGTAGATTTTCCTCCGCCACAAATATGTCCTGCTATTTGCTTTACAATGTGTCTTTCTTATCTCTTTCTCTTCATTGCTTCAAGGACCTTTTATTCAAAGCAAAACAGCCACTAACTAATGTTGTATGTGATATTTAAAAAATTGTGTATAAAATTTGATAATATTTGAAATAATGGTATAAATTTGATTTGGGTTGTGCATTGTCATAGTTTTAATTTTGTGCATTTGTATGTATAAAACTACTTTATAATATTATAGTTTATCATCACAAATCATATGTTTCACATTTATGCATTTGTTTGAATGTATATTTGACTTATAAGTTTATACATTTATTTGAACCTGGTCCCATCTATTTCAGTAGTTCATAGGAGGTGAGTGCTGGAGTGTTCTCCTCCTTGGTGTTATTCTCAGGAGTGGACACAAATTATGGTCTCCAAATGTTGATGGACTGTAATTTTCACCAGTCCCAGCCAGCATACCCAAGGGTATGGGGTTTTGGGAACTGCAACAATATCAACAGCTACATCTTGAATCAAAAAGAAAAGGGGCACCTCTGTCCCCTCTCTTTCCCATTTTGAGTGCAATGTCTTCTTACGCATAACAAACCTCCACAAACAGAGAAAGCAGTCCTGCGCACACTTGTTGCCCTCCACGAAGTGAAAGTGATGGAACAAGTGATGGAGTGAGGATAGAATGCTCTCCGCTTTGTGAGTTGAATCAAGATGTTTTCTAATTGAGTGAATAGGGCTGTTGTCACCTAGGACCTACACTATTGTAGTGCTATTATTCCACTTTCAACATCCTGTGGAATTCTGGGGTTTGTAGTTTACTGACACCAAAGCTGAGAATGCTAAATGCCCTTTCCTAAAGTACAAGCCCCAGAAATCCACAGGATGTTGAAAGTGGAATAATAGCACTACAGTCAGCCCTCCACATTTGTGGGTTTCACTTTTGCGGATTTGATTATTCACGGATTATTTGCTGTGTCACCTCTGCTGCCTCCCTATGCCATTTTTAATAAGGACTGCAAGCCTCGTGACACTGAGAAACTGCAAACGAGGCTTGTAAGTTCCTATTACAAATGATGTGAGGCAGCAGTGGAGGTGGCAGTAAGCCACACCAACCAGCCACTTCTGCCTTGTGAAGGAACTCTGATGCCTCAAAGGAATCCATGGTGGTTGAACATGGTGATCATACTTTCTTTGTGTGTTAAATATAGTTTGGGAGGATCTAGAGTTATTCACGGTTTTTCCACTTTCATGGGGGTCCTGTGCCCCTAACCCTATCAAATGTGGAGGGATGACTGTATAAGAGTGTAGTGTGGAAAGGCCCTATGTGAATGCACAATGAATTCTCTGTATGGAAATCTGTTTGTTGACCTAGGATCAACATCACCTACATGCATATAAAGGTTAGGAACAATATTTGAAAATATTCCAAAAATGGTCAAAAACATGTTTCACAAGTGTTGGGAAACTATGAGATCTTCACTGGACTGATGGGAATCTTCACAGTTTAAGATGTATCCTGTGCAAAATTCATGCATGGATGGGTTGGCGTTTGTTGTTTTTGTTTTGCACAGAAAACAGCATGGATTCTGTGCAATTTTTGTTTATCCTCTGTGCAGAAAAAGATGTGCCCTGTGCAGAAAATAATGTTTTCTGCACAAAAATACCACCTGCAAATTTTGCACAGAATAAGTCTCAAACTTGTGAATAGTTTTTAAAAACTATGATTTTCAAAAACTTTCTCACAGCAGGAAGAAAAATGGTTAAAATTACTCATTCGCAAGAGAATGAAATTATATCCCTATTATCTGCTTAACTCATTTTCTTTAGTTATTTCAACTTTCCCTTTAAGACATGGCAGAAGATATCTGGTGAAACCAGGTTCACATCATCAATCATCAATAATGGTTCACATCAATCTAACGATGCACCATTTAGCCACTTGCAGAAAGAATAGTCTTATCAGTCAGTAGGTGACTGTTTTGATATTACATATAATTATAAAACAATTATATTACTAAGAAATGTGCTCATTGTTTCCCACGCTGGTGTTGATAGTTCCATCTTTGACCTGAATGAAATAAATAATTCAGTTGTAGCACCCATAATCCTGAAAATAGTCCAAGTTTATTAGTTGCTTCTGACCTTGTACAAAAATATATGGGGTGTCAGCTTAAGTATAAACATTAAGTTTGATCTACATTGGTTCACCAGTGTGCACTCTGCAGGAAAAATTACAGAAACCTGATCTGTTTGTTTGTGAGGTGCCTGAAGTAGTTTATGGACTGAATCCCAAATTTACCATGGTCTTCATTTTGGTCCCATTAGGTAACATACAAAGTTTGGCACCTCTGTGATCAAGGATGTGATTTTATACAGCACTAGCGTATATACCCGGCATTGCCTGGGATTTTATTTTCTTATAGGTAATAGTTGTTAGAAAGATTTGAGAATATGTGTCTCTAATTCCCCAAACTGTCCTGTCCAGGACCTGTAACTTTTCCCTGTGTTCCCCAATCCAATCTGTATTCAGAGTTAGCATACACAGGTTGGGTTTCTGAGGGAAATACACTGCCCTCCTCCTTCTTCCTTCTAGGCCTTGTCTCCATAGCAACTGGTCTGAGGTCCAAGAGCTCTCTGGCTGAGAATTCTAAAGGCCCATCCCTAAACTGCCAACTCCAGGATTCTGTAGAATCTTCACAGGCAGCCAATCATATGAGGTCTTCTTGCCTGACACAGCCAATTATATGAGGTCTTTGCCTGCCTGACACAGACAAACTCACAAATGTTAACTTTTATATATTACAAAACAGAGACAGAAAAGCTCTTAAAAATGCAGTGTAGTATATTTTTTTTTTAAAAAAAGAAATAGTCATCCCATCCCCTTTTGAGCATGCTGCTCTGCACATTTGGAAGGAATGTCTGAAAGAGAGCACCGTGTGTTAATTTAGACTATATCAACTGCCACAAGGCTGTTCATGTCAAAAAATGGCATGATTATATGCTTCTTCCTGTGGGGGAAAAAGCTAGTGAAAATGTGGGGGTGGGTGGAAATGTCAAATTTACCTGAAATGCATCATATTGAGTGTTCATAGATGATAATCTTGAGTCTTAAGTCCTTGGAGGAGGAAATGGTCCCCTTTTGTTAAGTTAAGAAAATTAGATATAATTTGTGTATTAACATGTGTCAGAAATTTCTTTTTTAATGTGTTGAGTACTTCATCCTGGATATGTTTAGAATAATAGTTACAAATTAACATATTGAAACACTTTGATTTTATCTTCATTTCAAGATGTGAACCGTGGAAGTCTCTTACTTTTCAGAATAAAGGGTAGTTCTGTTGTCTTCCTGGCTATCGGAGGCAGGGGAGAGAACAGTTGACCGGCTAGCTAATGGCCATGATAACCATATACCCAGTTTTCATTTAATAAGCAAATGTCTAACTATTGTTGAAGCTAAGATATAAGGCAAAGTATGCAGTCACTATTTTAACCATTTGTTTTGTAAGGAACGGATTTGATCTTGTAGTGCTTCAGTGTTTTCAGGCAATGAATTAAGACACAGTAATGACTGATACACTCTGTTTAGATGAGAACTTTCTGGTTTATTTTCGAGGATTTTTTTTCCTTTCCAGTTGGAAAGTAATTGCTCTCCCATGAAAGAGTTTGAGGCTGATATTGAGATTGTGTGTGTGTGTGTGTGTGTGTGTGTGTGTGAGAGAGAGAGAGAGAGAGAGAGAGAGAGAGAGAGAGGAATATCAATCAGATGTAACTGAAACACAATAGTATCTCTAACACCACCCTATTCCCCAACCCCAAAAAGCAAGTATGAGCAAAGAAAGGAGTTTGTAATCTTATTAAGGCCTTTTTTTTAAAAAAAAAAATAATTTTCTAATTTTGTAAGCACTGAAAAATTATCTTCCCAATTCATACAGATCAAATACACCATTAATATACAAATATTATAGGAAATTAGGGTTAATGATGTTGCTATAGCTTTTGTAATTTTATCATTTGCTTATTTGTTTATTGCTGTCTATTCATAGAAAAATGCCAGGGTCAAGCTGTAAAGCTGACTGAACTGAACAATATGTCCTCCTCTGCCTCTATGACTTCCATAGCAAATCGGACTTGCCCCTCCTCTTCTGTCCACCCCACATTTTGTAACTCAGTCCAACATTCAATATATTGCAAAGACTCTCTTAAGGTAGCTGATGCCAAAACTAGCTGATAAGAAGGCTTAAAGTCAAACGAACGGTCTAGTCCAGACAGTCCAGTCTAGAACCCCAAAGCTTGATAAAGTGAAGCAATCACCAGCCTCATATTGCTGTTTTCCACAGCAAGAATGGAGACCTTTAGAACTTCAGATGTTTTGGACTATAAGATCTACAACCTCTTATCACTGGGGATGTTGGCTGGGACTTCTGGAAGACAAAATCCAAAGCCTCTAGAAGAGGACCATGACTTGTTTTCTCTCATTCAAACAATGTTTTCAAGATGAAAGAAATCATCCTAGACCATGGAGAACTTTACTATGACAAGTTGGGATGGTGATTTTAAACAATACTTAATATATCTTTAAGAATAATTTGTATTTTGTTCATCTTGGCTTCCTCCTCCCCTTCTTCCTCTCCTCCTAGTCCTTCTGTGTAAATGCTCCTTTATTCCAAATAAATTTTTATTTATGATGCGTCTATACTTCTCATTAATTCTGTGACATTCCTGATTCAGAGGATTTTCTCCCATTGCGTATAGGCTTCAAAATGCCATGTAATGTGACACTTAATAACAAAGCATATACGTGCACACAGAAAGGAAAGTCATAGACCACTGTGCAGGTTTGCCCACCCACAGTCCTGGCAAAATACCAGTAGATGCTCATCTCCCCGCATCTGGTGGAATAATGAATTTAGAGAATGAAGGTTGGTAATATTCAGCACTGACTACTGACAATCACCTCATTAGTCTCCATGAGAAAATGATATTAGGTAAATAAATGATTTGGCATTTACAGGAAAGCCGCAAAAACAGAGCCAACACTCTTCCATTTTTGATGTTCAGAGTCACATAATAACTTTGATATTGACAAGCAGAATACAGCTAGTGTATCTGCTGGAACAGACAGGTTAGTTTATTATTCCATTTACCAAGATGTTAAATGAATGGATCCCATAAGCCTTATGTGTGAGGAAAAGTGGGACACATTTAAATCAAAATGGGGATTTTTTTTTCCTTGTCAATCATTCACGTTTTGCCATCTGTATTTTAAAATCTGATAGCATAGAATAATATTGAGGTAATCAGGTAGGGGTTTTTAAATCAAATAATCTTACATATTTTCCATAATTAATTGTCAGAACTCTGAACTTATTCAGTTTTTCTAGTTTACTTGATTAAGCGTTGTAGCAAAGTAAACCTGAAGAAATTCTCAAATCAAGCATGATGAAACATAACACATTCTTCATCTCAGCTAACAATAATTTTGAATCCTGCAGCACTAGTCCTGACGTTAAAAAAAGAGAATATATTAGTCAAAGCTGGGCCATATGGGACAAAATCCCAGTTTCCAACAGATAACATGGTGAGAGAGATAGGCAGCTGGTGTCTTTGTTAATACCTGTCAATCCTTTTTTTTTAAGTATATAAATAGAACTAACTCATGGAATGATGCTGAGATAACTGCCTTTGGAATAACATTTGTTTTAATTGTGGGAAGTTAGAATTTGCAAATAGACCAGTGATTTTTTTTCCTCCAGAGACTCACAAGAGCGACAGCACTGGAAGAGAACTTGAATGTGCTTGGCTTTTCTGTGCTAAAGCACAATTCGAATGCATTTTGGCTGTTTACATAACTGACAGCCACATGCTAATGGCACTATCCCTACATGCAAGCACCTGTACCATATATCTACATGGCTGTCCATAGCTTTCCACCATGTGGCATTATCCGTGTGACATTATCATGTGTCATTCATCTCCCTCCTTGGATTTTTTAGCAGCTGCAGGAGGATGGAAACTGAGGCTGTGGCAACCATCCTCTAATTTAATATTCACATAATATTCACTTCCAAATTAACACGTACTGTTACTGCAGCCTAGGCCTACCTGGAGATAGCATCAGATATCACTTGGATATCATAATTCAGCTTTATTCCACCACCCCTCTCCACGTGTTTGAGAGGCTCCTGGACAAGCCCAGAACTAGGCTCGGCCATCAAACGCTGCGATATCCCAAGACAATACAGGCAAGCCAGAAATAGCCAGATCCCCACTTTAGGAGACCTCTCTGCAAACACCCTCATTATGTATGCACACTGTTTACAAAGGACTCCCTGCCCCGAGCAGGTAACTTGGAAAGCTAGAAGCTTAAAGGCCAAGCACTGAGCATTTGCATACAGTCTACCTCTTTGTCAATTCGGACTTAACTCAATCATCCTAAATTGTGACCTTTCAGAGACATTGTCTCGCACCCAAAACTCATTGTTGTCCCCAAGTAAGGCAGAGCCTGCAATCCCAATTCACCCTATAAAGCCCCCTGATTCTGAGACCTTTCTCGGATCACTCCTGAGTTCCATCCCTCCTTGCTGCCCCTTTGCCTGGGTGAGCCTTCCCCTCAGCTCCAGTAGCTGAGACTGCAGCAACCTCGGATTGCTCAGAACTTCCATCAAGCCTTGCTGCTGCTGTGCTTGGCGAGCTCCCCTCAGCTAATCGAGCTGAGTTTCTTCTCTGCACCCCTGGATTCTCCCACAAGGTCCAGGATGACGAGACAGGTGTCGTATCACCCGTTTCCCTCTGAAAATGCTTATCCTTAATTCAACCTCTGATTTCTTAGTTAGCTGTGTGACTGTAGTGTCTTTGATATTTGTTTGTATTCAATAAAACATCATTTTTATTACTTTAAACCCATCTGGCCGCTTGACTGACCTGACCCGGTAGACGCTGGGTTGCAAGATCCTGCTAAGTTACCCTGCCTCTCGCTAGCTTAAGTGAGTGCTCCAGCTAATTTTCCCAAAATTGTGTTTTATTGTTTGGTTATTTAGGTGTCCCTCCTGGGACCCCCAGTAAACAGGGTAACAATACAATGAAGCTGAACAAACTGCACTTGAAAGAAGATTTCATGATGTTCAGTGTCCTTTGGGCCCCATTCCTGGGTCTGGCATCTTCTGTGTGCCATTTCCATTCTACTTTGCCTTCACTGGCCTCGGCTTCACTTATGTACACTGCCCTTGAATCCACTTGTTGTGAAGACTCATGTGGTTTTTTCTTCAGAGAAACTAGCCTGAAATCAAAGATTTACATTTTGAAATCTAGACCATCAATGGATAAAGGAATATTCTTTCTGGGAGGGGACAACACTCCCCAAATTAAGGCAAACATAAAATCAATTCAGGCAAGAGACAAAGCGTAAGCTACAGGCATTTGTAAAAAAATATTATCCTGTCTAAAAGTGCATTGAAATATTATTGGCAAAATCATAACCATCTCCATAAGCAAAGAGTTTAAGTGGCAGTGTTGTCAAGGAAGCCCAAGGAATCACACAACAACAGCAGCAACAGCAACAGAAAATGGAACCTGGAGGAAAAACATTTGAACAATGCAATTATGGCAAGTACTTTCTCCTATTAAAACCAATATTAATAAGAACTACACTTGTGAAAATAACTAGTTATGTCCCATGGCATAATTGACTATTCTTAAAACAGTGATTTTTATTTTTTTAATCTTTTTTATTAAAACAAGTATATACATCAAACATCTCTACATTGTTACATCATTACTATTTTCAGCATCAATAAAACCTAACATATACAATGAAGCTTTAAACTACATATTTATAGTATAGTTTCATTATCAGAATTCAAATCTTTCTTTCAATTGCTTCACTTCCTGCTTTCTTTAACTTGGTTCTTTGATTGCCTCTACATTTCCCCTCTACATTTATATCATTCTTCCTTGTTGACTGTCCTATTCATTACAGATCTTTCCCCAATTTTCCTCAATATATTTCTTAATTTCTGTCATTCCAATATTTTTTCCTCCTCTTTTTTCTCCTTTCATAACTGTCAATAGACTATCTAACATTGCATATTCTTGAACTTTATTAAGCCATTCTTCCAGTTCTGGAGCTCTATTCCTTTTCCAATATTTGGCATATATTACTCTTGCTGCTGTTGTCATATACAATATGCTGTTCTTATGTTTATTTTGCTCTTTCATTAATTGATGTAGCATATTTAACACACAAAAAAAACAGTGATTTTTAAAAGGTCTTACTGGGATTTCCAAGTGGCACATATACTCCTCCACAATATTTGTATGAAGTCTAGTGTGCAACGCTAAATGAAGGAGGTTAAGTTTATCTCATGAACAAATGTATTCCAGGGAAATCAGTGAGGAAAGGATGAATTCCTTCATGTTCTAATGTAAAATATTTCTACTGGTCACCCTTTGCTTGTGATGTCTTGAACAATAAGGAAAAAAGAAGACGCCGTTACAAGCATATGAAAGCAGGTAACACTGAGACCACTTATACCAACTGGATTCCCTCAACACTGAATGCTGAAGAAAGTTACTATTGCATCTAGTCTGGCCATAGAGCTATTGCCATTGTACAAGTTTTGTGTTAGAATTTGGGGTAGGCATGCTAAGGCCATTTCCACACTAGACTGTTATAGTGCTATTATTCCACTTTCAACATCCTATGGAATCCTGAGGTTTGCAGTTTAGGCCCCTCCCTAAACTGCAAACCCCAGGAATCCACAGGATGTTGAAAGTGAAATAATAGCACTATAACAGTGTAGTGCAGAAATGGCCTAAGAATACATTGCACTTCTGCTTTTTTTTTTTTAATGCTTTCTAGACCCATGTATCTCATCTCTTTTCCTCATAGAGCAAATGTAACAAGAAAGTGGGGCAATTTTATATATATATATATATATATATATATATATATATATAGAAGGGATCCTTCACTGAAGAAAAGCCAGTGTGGTGTAGTGATTTGAGCACTTGACTATGGCCGTTTCCACACTAGACTGGAGGGGCCGATTCCATAGGATGTTGTAAGTGGAATAATAGCACTATAACAGTCTAGTGCAGAAATGGCCTATGACTCTGGATACCAGGGTTCAATTCCCCACTCAGCCATGGAAACCCACTGGGTGATCTTGGCATATCATATACTCCCAGCCTCCAGAAATTCCTGTGATAGGTTCATCTTATGTTTGCCATAAGTTGGAAAGGACTTGAACGCATGCAACAACAACATCTAAGCTGAAGCTGAGCTTGGCTCATGTATTACTAAATTTCAATTTAAATATTCACACATATGAGGTATAGTGTTGCAAAGTGGATTTTTGCTTCCTACCCCACCCCTCCTTTTTCTGAAATCACATTCCTGCAATGCTCCAATGTGAATTACCCTGCAGGAAGAAAAGCTTACCATTTTAAAAACCCTCATAAATTTTTAAAAAATAAATCAGAAAAAAGTTAAAAATGGTCTTCTGAGATGAATTCCACGGTGTCATCAAATTGCCCGTGGAGCTGTCAATAGCATCCTCTAACACTTTGCAAGGATTTCATTTCCACCTCCAACAGCTACTGTGAAGTAATGTGTTCCCCAGCCTTGTTCTGCTCACACTTTGACTCCTAGACACACAGATATAAAGATGCTACAATGTGCAGCATCTCATGACATTGGGGCTTTGCCTTCCTTCTTACTTTTGTGTACCATGCAACAGGTTCTGCTGCTTTCTTTTATATATTTCTGAGATTCAGCTGACAAAAGAGCTTGCTCTTTTGCAAATGGGACATCACTTTCTTAAGAGAAAATAATGTCCACTATTTTATATTAACTCTTCCTTATATTACATAATTTAGAATGTATCTCTGGGTAATGCTAGCATTGAAGAATCAGAAGACAGGGAAGAACATTGACAAACATGTTTCCTTTCTCTCCTTATTTACCCAGTTCTAGTATTTTGGGGAAAATAACCACTGACATGAATAAGAGCTCTTTCCCACCATTTATTGCAATGTACCTATAGGAAATCACTTAATTCACTACTGGAAGGGAATTCAAGCATATGAAAGGGGGTGCAGACAGATAAAATCAATATAAAAAGTATCAGTCTTGTGGTGTTATTGAACTAGATAAAGTTGCTACCTGACATAAAAGGCCAAGTCAATTTTCAACCCTGGAACAGCATGCAGCAAATTTTCAGTTCATCATAAATTTGTCACTAAAATAAAAACCTTAAATATCTTTCTGGTCTTTTGCAACACTGCATGCAATTACATTTAGTGGCATTTCAGAATGTCATAGCAAAACATCTTCAGCATTTTAGACCTTTGAAAGAGCTGATGATTCATTTGTTATTTATTACCCTTATTCATGGTTTTTAAAATGCTATCTGCACAGGGGAAATTTACAACAAACACAAGATCCCGAAGCATTATTCATAAAGCTACAGGCAATTTAATGTGTTTTCATGAGGATTCACCACAATCCCCCTGATCCAATGAGGATGATCATTGTACAGACTTCCTTCCAATCCAGCCTCAGATGTGCCCAAGGATACTTGTATGGGAACACAACATTCACAATTGGACTGACAATGGCTCATGCAATTATCGCAACTGCATCCACAGTTCCAAACAGATGATTGTTGTTGGCAGGATTATAGGTTACAATTGTTTGGCTCTGTGTGGTGTGCATTTTCAGTAATCGTGGTACCGTTCTTACTATATAGGCCTACCTCAACAAGTATGGGCTATGATCAGAAAGCTGGTAGTGTTAATGCCATCTATTTCCTCCTTTCTGCTCTCTTTTTACTCAGTGATTTTTAGTTCAAATAGGGATCCCCTCTAACCAACATCCATCCACTACTGTTTCCATCTGGGAATTTTTAAATCAACCACTTTCTCACTTACTGCCTAAGATGAGAATCAAGGAAAAACTATCAGGTTCATTGTCGTCCACATTCTTTTCTCTTTTCTTTCCTTTCTTTTTTCTTTTTTTGAAAATAAAACACTTCTGAGTTCTTATCGCAGTTTTGTGATCTGAACATGTTGATAAATGTTTCTAAACATGATTTAAATGAAATTTCCCACCTATACAGGGCAAAATCAATAGGTACAGCTATCCCCAGAGAGGACCAAGTCATATTGATCTGCCGCAGATCATTTAAAGATGAAGGTTAAAATCCTGTACGGGACTCACATCTTTGTAAATGGACTTATGTATGTGGAAATTATAATTAATCATTTTTGTAGTGTCTGTATCCAGTTGAGGATTGCTATTATGTTATAATGAAGCAAAGACAGCAAAGTGCCCAATATACATTGCATACTGATATGCATCAGCCCTGATGCATCAGCCCAGCAAGGTATCCTGATATGCATCTTTGCAATTCACTAACAAGGTTTATTAGTGCCTCTGCTTCTTAGTTAAGTACACTCCTCCCTCCACATTTTTGGGTTTCACCATCAAGAATATGATTATTAAAGAGCACATGCTTGCCTCACCCCCTGTTATCCTTCTTCCATTCCCTTGCATTCCTCACCCAAGGCTTGCAAGGCTAGTAGGTCTTTTAGCTTGTCTGTTTTCTCCATTCCCCCACCCCTAGGACCAGAGGTAAAGGAACAAGAGGAGAGGAAGATCTAGAAGGGGAATGTGAGGGGAAAATCACAGGGGGTTATTCAAGGTTTTTCCGTGGTCACAAAAGTTCTGTGCCCCAAACCCCTGTGAATATGGAGGGGCAAATGTATATGTAAAAGTTATGTTATGTGAAGATATTTGCAAATTTTGGCAAATTCTATTTTTAAAATGAACTTAAACAAGATTCTCACCCAGCTACATTTGATGGGCCTGGATGTCCTTCTCATGCTCTTTTGATACAGGGGAAATAATGGGTGTCTATTGTATTTTATTATGTACTAAATGCATTTTAACGGTCTTTAATTTAATGTGTTAATTGGATTGGTTGTTTGACATTTTTGTTCAACTTTTGTACCATGTACTGTTTTAAGTATTTTAATTTATGTTGTAAACCACTTTGGCAGAAATGTGGAAGGAAGATGGATAGATAGATGGGAAATGTTCCTCATCTCTTTCACCCTCAAAGATCTTAGTTGAAGTAGCTGACACTATAACAATCTCAGCTTGGCACTGTAACTGTGTCAGCTCTCATTAGACCTTTTAGCTCAACCAATATAATCTTAGCAGCTCAGTCTCAAAGCCCTGGTAAGCTGCAAAGCACAATAGTTGTTATTTAGACTGGACATTGGCAAGCTAAGAATCAAAGTCTTGTTGCAGCTCATGAAAAAAAAATATAGCTAAGAATTGGGTTCTTGGTCACAGGCCCTTTTCACATGAGGCAAGGAAATCGCGCTGCGATGCTTCCGGTCATTTTTTTCTGTATCTGCGCTAACATGTGCTTTAATTTACTACGTTCCATATGGCTCTAGCGTGAACCGGTCTAGCGTGTGTTAATAGATTCACATGTTCTCACATGGCCACTCCCGTTATTCTCATAACCTCGCCCTCTTTGGCTGTGATTGGCTGTTTTTTTTTAAATGCCTCTGTGCATCATTACGTACGTGTGGACACACGTGCACACGTACGCACGTACGCACAGCCACCTAGGTCCTCCCATGAGGCCTTCCCCCGCCCCCCTCCTTTTCAGCTTGAGTTATATCTAGCTGCATTGCTTTTTCCCCCGCCCGTTCTTTTGCCTGCTTTCTGGCTTCGGAATGGAGAACAGGGTTATGACTGACGTTGCCAGCAGGGTCCTGGGGCCGTTTATGGTGGTTCTGGTGTTGTGCTGGCCACAATGCAAGGCCAGTGGGCCAGTGATAGAGCGAGGCGGTCCAAGCTTTCTTGGGACCATGAGTCTGACAACAGCTTCTATGTTCCCCTGCTGAGACTTGTGGCGTGTGCCACGCCCAAGAAGATGGTGGGTTTGGGAGAGGATGTGCAGGACATGGTGGGCCGAAGAGGTTCTGGCCAACTGGGACAACAATCAGCGGCTCTACCATTTCCGGATGAGCAAAGCTACCCTGTTCAAAATAGCTGACCATCTGCGTCCCCACCTGGAGAGAGAAGAGCCACAGAAATGCACCAAACCATCTCTGTGGAGGAGAGAGTGGCCATTACTGTTTGGTGGCTGACAACCCCTCTCATCTGTCTCAAGACGGCGAACACTTTCGGTTTGGGGATCTCCACAGTTGCGGTGATCGTCATCGAGGTGTGCCTTGCGATAGAGCATGTGCTTCTATCATCCACCATTTGCCTTGGAGACTATCAGAGGGTGAATACTCTAGGACCCAATGTCCCCAAAAACACATAGCTCTGCACTCACTCCTGTGTAACACAGGGGCACTATGGGATGCACTCTGGCCGCCCATTCCCAAGCACTCCCTTCCCTCATTCCCCAGGAACACATGGAAATTGCAGTATTTCCTGGGCAGACAGCACACCACTAACCTCTTTCTCCTGGTGGCACTCTCTCAGCCCAAAACAGTTCTGTCGCATATAATTTTACATGAACTGGCAAGATCTCAATAATTATCAGTTATAGAGCACAGCCATGGTGGGAACTACACCTGGTCCCACAGCTGCACTCCCTCCCTTATAGCACAGCCGTTATAAATGCGCATATATATATATATATATATATATATATTAGATGAATATAAAAAAAGGCCAGCATTCTGTGCTTGTCTCTCAGGACGAAGACACACGACACACTATGAGAACCGCAAACCCCACCAAGGGAGAAATCATTCCTATGTGGCCCCACACTGTTCCCAGATTCTTATTTGCAGTTCATGTGCAATTCCTCTGAACATTAACTATTCTTTTTTGTATCCCACCAATTACAGATTATGGATGGTTTCCACTGGATGGGTTTCCCCCAATGCATCGGTGCGATTGATGGACACACATTCTGGTGCAGCCACCCAAAGGAAGAGGGGAAGAGTTCGTGAGCAGGAAGAGTTCCTTCTCCATACTCCTTCAGGGGATGGTGGATCATGAAAGGAAATTCCTGGACATTGTGCTCGGCTACACTGGGAGAACGCATGATGCATTCGTTTTCCGGCACTCTTCCCTGTGGCACGCCATGGAGGCGGGATGGTTTGTTCCTGGGAACCCACTGTCACCATTGGGGGTGTTGCCATTGGCCCTGTGATCCTGGGTGATGCTGCCTACCCCATTTCCCGGTGGCTGATGAAGCCATATGGAGGACCACTGGACCAAACAAAGATGGCATACAACAGGGTTTTCAACTGCTGCTGGAATGTTCTTGGAACGGGCCTTTGGAAGGCTCAAGGCATAGTGGGGAGGTCTTTCCACTCCTCTGACTGTCTCCGAAAAGAACTGCCTCCCTGTGGTTACAGCTTGTGTGGTCCTTCATAACATTTGTGAGACCAAGGGCCACATACTGCACCCTGAACTAGCTCCCCCACCCCCCCGAGTCTTCCACCTACCTCAGAGGACTTTCGTCCACGTGCCTCTGCGAGGAGGCTCCGGGAAGGGGAAAGCATGAGGGAACGCAATTGCGGGCCTCATTGAGGGAGACAGTGGTTAGTGGGAGCTGTGCGCCCCCAGCACTGGGAATCACTGGATGAAGCTGACTGTGCCTCTAAACATTTGCTAAAGTTTGCTTGTTCATTGTTACAGTTTGAAGTTGTTCCTTGTTCTACACCTCCCTCAGAAACACTACCAACTTTGTAAATAAATGTTTCAAACTTTGTCTTGACTTCAGAACATGTTTCACTTTTATTCAGCTAACAGGCTTAACAACATATTATACTAAAAATTTTTTGCTTTTATAAAAAAACCTTGACAAATGTTACTTCACATTTGAAAAGAAAAAAGTAAAAAAAAAACAATAAACAAATACAAAAATTAGCCAAAAAAACAAATGGGCCATTAGATGCTTTTCTTAGGGGCTACGGTGTCAGGGCTGAAATGCGGGAACCTCCTACTTGCTGCTTCCTGCTGGGAATACGTTGAGGCGCTTGCCTCCATCAGAAGCAAGGCGCTGGCTGCTCTCCGCCTCTGGTGGGCTGTCCTGAACCCCTACAGCACAGGGTTGGACTCTAACACATCTTTCCTTCACCGTGTCCACAATGGTAGACATTGCCTTGATGTATCCCTGAGGAGGGAGATGATCTCTTGGCATTCCTCTGCCGCCAGGGCACTGTTCTGCTGGTACTCCCTTGCATGCTGCTCCCTGTTAAGTTCCTGTTGCTCCTTATGAAATCCATGGTAGCTATCACGGCAGCGATGGTGTCACTATGGCCCGTGTTTCGGTCCCTCTGCCGGGCCATTCGTATCCTTGACTTTGGAGACATCCCCGCCGTGGGAATGGTGCATGGGACATGTGGTGTTCCATTGCTGGCCTCATCTATGGAGATTGAAAAAAAAAAGAAGCAATATAAGAGCGGTTGAGGAATGTGATTACAAAGTAGTTCCCACTTTGCAATTGCCATGGGACAAACCATGGAAAACATGTTCCATAGGGATACATTACTGTTAACGGTGGGTTCCTCGCTGCTGGATTTATGTCCCTGTGGGAGTAATACATCAGAATATGTACAGAACTTATGGCTGTGGATAAGGGCAATTGTTAAATCTCACCTGGGCCTGTGGTGCTTTTAAATCTGGTTCTTGAGGTACTGGCCTGCACTCGGCGTGGGACCGATATCGTCAATCCCTGCATGGAGATATAGGTCATGAGGAGGACTCAGCAGCAGGGCTAACACATTGGCTGGCAATAGAAATACCATAATGCATTGCTCCTCAAGCTCTCACCCACCCCACATCAGCCCCTGGGGAAAGAACATCAATTATTAATGCTTGGGAATAAATCTCTAACATTATATCACCACATGCGCACCATCAAAGTACTGATAGCCTGGGATAGCTTGCTTGTGCCCCAAATGTATCTTGTGCAAGGGGCCATCCCTGTTGCTAGTGTGCATTTGTGTGCCACCAAGTAGGATCACAATAATAATGCATTCACCCACAAGCTGAAGATGAAGTCTACACCAAATCCCAACCTCAAGAACCACTGGTAAACATTGCTATATGGCATATGCCCTATATGTGTGTGTGTGTGTGTGTTTGTGTGTGTCTGCGTGCAACAATTGCCTTGTTGGGGGTTCCAGGAGCTCGGGGCAAGGAGCCTCACTGAAAGAGCAAAACTTCTTTGGGCTTCATATGTTACCTATAAACTCTACAATATGGTACAAACAGAGAAGGCGCATACTGTATTCCATTATTATGGATCTATGGATCCCATTTTCATTCCAATACACAGGTCAGTCACTTTATAAGATCGTGAGAATGCATATATTTTCAGGCAATGATATCCTTTTCTTGTGAGGCACCACAACTTTAAAGCTGAATTCCTTTAGCTCTATTTGTAAGGAAGAAGTCAAATTGCAATTTATTCTCTGACTGCACATGCCCGAGAATACATACAGTTTGAGGCTGCTTGCATGGGTGCACCTTTTAAAAAAGTGGTTAGCTTTAAAATTACTATGAGGAAGCACAAAGATGTAGTGGGAGGAGCAAAAACAAAACCTATTGGTGTCTTGCGACCACCCTGGCTTACTGGATGTGTCTGCATTAGACGAATCATGGGCGTTCTCGTCGAACAGTTCTTGGCTATGCACCTGCTCTTCAACTGCAAAAGTAATCAAGACATGAAAGTGATTGGGGAAACTTTGGGGCCAAAAAAAAAAAAGGTTTCATAATAAGTAGAAAATAATTAATATCAAATACGAGGGTAAAATTAATTATTACCTCAATAAAAAAAGGTTTTCTTAAGGAAGCATAATACCTTCTGCTGCAGCAGGGTCGTCCTTAGTGTCTGTCCTCTGCCACCTGCAAGCTGGCGATGACCCTCGGTGGATGGGCACTCGCGTCTCCCCCCAAAGATCCAGACAGTTCCTCAAAGTATGGGCAGGTTACTCTGGAACTGTCCTTTTATTGGCTGCAACTGTGTGGCAGTAGTCCAAACGCAGTCTTTTAGTTTTGGTCCTGCATTCCTCCACAGTCCTCTTATGTCCCCTCCTAGCCATTTCCTTGGCTATGTCCTCAAAAATTTCTATGTTCCTGTAGCTGTCCTGGAGTTCAGCTTGAAAGCGCTGCTCCCCCCAAATGTCAAGCAAATCCCTGATTCCTAGGGGCGCCATGCCACCCCCCTCCCTTTTGCCCTCTTCTTCCTAACCTCGAAATCTCCCTCTCCATTGCTGGAAACAGTGCTTTGAGTGGATGTTCAGCTTACCATCTCTCCTTCTCCCCGCTGCAACACTTTTTACCTCACCACGCTGTTCTTACACCTCAAAATGGCTCCTTGCGGCTAGAACCTGTGCAGCTCCTTTCCCACAAGCCTTCGCACATCCGCAGTGCCGCCGAACAGGTAGTGGTCCGGACCCCCACAGGAAGGCGGAGGAACTGCAGCTTTCTGTGGGCGTGGAGAGTCAGGAGAGGAGGGAGCGTGTGCTGTAGGCTAGGTGAAGTTGAACTTTTATTTCTTCTATTTCCCTTCTGTTCCCTGTGTCCCACTTTACAATTTTCCCTTCTTCTTTCTATCCTCCACTTTACTACTTTTTTTGGCCATTTCCTTTACCCATTTTCTCAACCCCTTCCAGCCTTTGACCTTTTCCTTTTTTGGGGGGGGGGGTACAGTTATAGATAGATAGATAGATAGATAGATAGATAGATAGATAGATAGATAGATAGATAGGTGGATTTTCCTTTCTTTGGGGAGGGGAGGGATTTACAGCTTTTCTAATATAGGGAGGGACGGGGGAGAGATAGAGATAGGTAGGTAGGTAGGTAGAGATAGTTAGATATATATATGTAGATGTAGAGATAGATAGATAGATAGATAGATAGATAGATAGATAGATAGATAGATAGATAGAGATAGACTGGAGAGAGAGATAAAGAGAGATAGAGGGAGAGAGAGAGTGAGCAAATCATCTTTTTCACCATTCATTAGAGGACAGCCTTATGGAGTGTGAGAGGGCCCTGTGGGATGATTTTGAAATTAGGGAGATGCTAGCGATGATTAGATGGTGCGGCGGCGGCCATGTGCTGCTCCATAGTACCAACAGTCCCAAAAAGGAGTACTATGAGAGCATCGCTAGAAGGTTGTCCCAACAGGGCTTCCAGAGGACGGCCGCCCAGGTAAACTCAAAGTTCAAGACAATCAAGGCGGCCTTCTATGATGCAATGGGAGAGGTTCAATGGGGACCCCCCCACGCTGCAAGGCCAGCTTACTTCACCACGATGCTACAGCTCTCGAAGTCAGCTGGGCATCCTTCATGGCATGGAGATGAAGAGGACGTGAGTAGTGTTCATACCCATCCCTACCCCAATGAACAAGTACTGGGAAGTTGTTGTTGGAGAACCAAATTGGGGGCCTGCTCATTCCCTCTGAAATTTAATCAGACACTTAAAATCCCATGTGCCACTTGCACAGGTGTAAGACACCATGAGAATCGCCCCTGTTGAGAGGTGGATGTGGCCATCGCATCAGAGAGAGAAGGTTGGCGCAATTTCCTTTATTGGAGTTTATTATTTTCAGCAGGTTACTTATGGCTTTTTCATCTCTGTTCCTCTACATTGTGAAAACTTGGGGAACAGATGTACTTTTGCTATGGCAAGGGAAAGGTGCGGCCCCATGTTCTGGCAATGTTTATGCTTAATACAAAGGACAACTGTGCAGTGTACCTTTTTTTTTCAGGGGGCACCGTGCCCCGGAGGACAAGGGGAAAGGGAAAGGACCGAGGCAATACCTGGTCCATCCACAGCTGGCAAGTTTTTCTAATTCTGCCACAGATGTTATTTTATGGGCGCCAATCCACCTACAACAAGTGGTCGGTGGCCATGCTTGTTACTGCTATTTGCCCTAGGTCATCATCCCTGGAGTGTTCGAACCTTGCGCAGGCGATGATGGCAAGGATAACGGAGCTGGAAAGAAAGACAATAAATCTCTGTAAGTGAGCAATTAGCATAATTAGGAAGTCAGGGTGATTCAAGGGCTGTCTGTGATCGTACGGCCATGGTATGTAACAATCCCTGTCCACCCACAGACGAGTCCACCCAGAGACGCCTGACAGAGGTTTCCATGGGCCTCGACCAATCATATGTGGGGATAAGATAAGAAATTAGAGTAATGAAGGAAAAAAGAAATTAGTAGGATTGGGCGCCTAATGTAAATATTAATATTGCTGTATATTAAGATTTTATATTTATATTTTTAAATGTGTATAATTTGTCTTGTACAGAGAGTCAGAGAGTCAATGGCTATCTTTACTTGTTACTGGTTTTGCTGTACTCTTTGTTTTTATTTTTAATAAATAATAATTTAAATTTTTTCTCTTTCACTCTCAGTCCCAAGATCTCAGGGCAGTTTGAAGTAAAAATAACCTAATTGGAAACCAAAAGCCATCACAATAAGAAGAAATAAATATATTTATTTAATTAACCCTACTCTTAATAACAAGCCTCACTTTCTCTATGGGCTACCACCCTCCTCACCTCACCAGTGTGCAGCAGAAGATGTTTGCAGCACCTTTTCTGGGGCTGACAACCAGGGGATGAAGTTGTCTGGCCGGGAAGTACTCCATGCCCACTCTTCCCCTGTGGGGAGTGGGTGTTTGTCAGTGGCCAAACCCTGCTTTTGCCCCTACTTACCACAGCGACGTGGACGCTTTTCAATTTCACCAAAGTTCAGGAAAGCTGTCACCACAGGGAGGACTACACCTCCCATTGTGCACCTGTGGCGAGAGGGAGCGTTAAATGGCATTTCCACGCATTCTTCCCCAATCCCAAGGTTTATCCACAGCCAGTGTGATATTTGAGGACGGTTGCAGAAGGTTTTCTGCCACTGCAGGGAAGGATTAATTTGTCAAGGTGTGGAACTGTCTGGCCAGGAAGTAATCCATGCCCCATGCTTCCCTGCAGGGAGGGGTGTTTGTCAGTGGCCAGGCCCTGCTTTTGCCCTGACTTAGCACCCTCCATCCTCTCCAGTGTGCAGCAGAAGACGTTTGCAGCACCTTTTCGGGCTGCAGAGACCAGGGAGGAACACTGTCTGGCCGGGAAGTACTCCATGTCCCATGCTTCCCCCTCCTTCCCATCCCCCCCCCCCCCAGCAAATTGGGCTGGAGGGAAGGACAGCCGGAACACAAAGCTAGGCTGACTCCCTTTTTAAAACTGACCCTGTGCCCCCATCTCCCCCTCCACCACACACATTCTGCCCCCTGGCGCAAAGGACCCCCTGCCCCCTTGACTGCCATGATCTGGGCATTTCAGGGCGAGAGGCATGAGAGCCCCACAGCGCTTTTCCCAGAGAAAGCGCCAGTAATAATTAATAATTAAACTGCACGGTTTCCCACGGGGCCCCTGGCCAGCCCCCATGCTGCCCTTTCTGTCCTGTGCCCTCAAGGCTGGGCAGCGAAGGGTCCCCCCTCGCTCCTACCGTGGCCCCCCTGGGCTCCCACATCCAGCGGCCTCTCCTGGGGTTTTAATGGCCAGATTACTCAGGAGGAGACTTGCCCAAGGTGACCCCCCCAGCTATGCCCCCCCAACCGCATATCCCCAGCCTCCTGAACTGCCAACAGCCCCACACACACATGCAGCACGCATTTTTAAAGTGAAAATAAAGAAAAAAACCCAAACTACGTACCTTCAATCCTTTTTCTTTTTTCCTGCTGTGGCTCTTAACCACTTTCCGAGGATTAAAAAATGGCGCCATCCTGTTCTTTGTGGGGCGGACCAACTGCTGAAGCTGTCCACGCCCATGGCCCACCCTCTGTTGATCTCATGGGCGAATCAGTGCATATCTGCGCTTGACACAAGTGAGCATGTACGTGATGGTGCGCCTTGGGAGAAAAAAGACCACATTTTTCCCAGTTTTTAAAAAGCTCGTGCAACGACAGTTGGAGGTGTCTCTGCGTGGATTGAGGTGTGGAAATGAAAAATTAAAGACGATGCAGCACACTCCAAGGTATGGAAGACCTCCGTCAGAGGTCGCACTACCACATTTTATTACCCCCGTGTGGAAAGAGCCACAGACTCATTCAAAATAGAGATGTGTTTAAGATTTGATAGCTTAATGCAGACTTTTGGAAAGCTGCTGTTTTAGAGTACAGGTCCCAGAAACCCCCAGCCACCATGGCCATGTAGTCCAAAAAAGGAACATTTACAAATTCTGGTTGGATATATTGAGATTGCTCTACATACTTACATATACCTGAAATTCCTTTGATTCAGTCCAGAAATAAATGATCTTCCAACGGAATTTTATTTTTCTGATAATAACTTCAGTCAAATTAAAAGCACCACCTCTCCCCCTCCTCAGTTATAGAGGTTCTCTTTCCAAGTGAAGGGAGGAGATCCAGAACTCTTTCATTCTACACAGTTACAACACTATGATTCCACTTTAACTGCCATGACTAGATCCTATGGAATCCTGGTGATCGTAGTTTTCTGAGGGACTATAGCTGTCTTGCTGAGATGATAAATACTTCTCCTTAAAAAAAAAAGCTGCATCAACAGAAGCATAGTGTCCCGATCAAAGGAAGAATAGTACCACTGTATTATTCTTTGATAAGATCTCATCTGAAATTTTATGTCCAATTCTGGGATGCCACAGTTTCAGAAAGACATTAATAAGTTGGAGGAGGATGACCAAGATGGTAAAGGGTTTAGAAGCCAATCCCTGGCTTGAAAAGTTGAGAGAATTAGGTATGTATGGTTCTTAGAAGAGAGAAGAATGAGAACTGATGTGATAATCTTCTGCAAATCTCTGATCGTCTGTCATGTAGAAGATGGAGTAAGCTTGTTATCTGCTGCTCCAAAGGTAAGCCTCAAACCAACAGATCAAATTACTAGAAAGGAGATTCTACAAAACGTTAGGAAGATTTTCCTGGTGGTAAAATCTTTTTGACTGTGGAATGGACTGCTGCAGAAGGTGGGGCAGAATTCTTTTCACTGGAGGCTTTCAAACAGAAGTTTGGTGATTATATATTAGGGATGTTTTACTTGTGGTTTCCTGGATTTGCTGGAAGATGGACTAGATGGCTTCCAATAGTACCATACTATGATTAATTATGACTGCGGCCGTCTCACTCCTATGGTCCTTTTTCCTGAAGCAGCCCTATAGGACTAGGCAGCTCTACGTCCAAAATATATTCAGAGTGTTCATGCACAATTGAGCTGGAAGAGTTGTGTGCATATGTTTGAGTGTGCTTGAGGAATTGTTATGGACAGGCATGGGCGAGGGAAGAAAATAAGCTTCCCCAAAATGTCTGTTGCTGCAAATACTAAAAAAAAAAGTAAATCAGGGTAGTGAGGGAGATGGCATTGCCAGAACATCTGAGTCTCACAGGACATCTCAACACTTTCAAAATGGCTATTTTGGAGGGCCAGATTTACTTTAAGGGGAGATTCTGTGCATTGAAGTACAATTCTTTAAAGTGCCACCAAACTCTCTTGGGTTTCTTCAGCTGCAAACAGATAAACTGGAGTGTCCTTGTTGCTTTGCAATCTGTTGAAATTTCAAGGAAGGAAAAGTGAGAAACAGCAAAGGTGGAGGGAAAAGGAAATGATACACATCAAGGGATGTGTACATTTCAGCATGCATACAGCAACATGTCATATGCTGTTTCCCCATATTTTCTGGTTCAGGAACCAAAAAAAAGTAGAATGGACAGTGAAATGAACAGTACACCTTTGATCAAAGATTTCCATAGAGGATCGTAACTAATTCATACATTCATTAAACTAGACCTCTAGATTCCCAATGGGGATCAGGCTTTAGGGATGCTTGTTCACCTGTGCCTGGAAGATAAAATTTTATTCATTGCATTGGCTTGGAAACATGGCCAATATGTTAATTCATTTTCAGATGAAACGTTTCCAGAATGTCCTATCAGGGGTCCAGGAAGCTCAGGAGAAGACACCACCAGTGCTCCAGAGCCTTGATACATAGAGACCAAGCAAGCATCACTATTAACTTGAAAATTAGCACTGAAACTGATTACAGAAAACAGTATCTGGGAATTCCATTAGTACTAATTATATCTCTCTTGGCCTATTCTTATAGACTGTATTGAACACCATTCAATACCATTTCCATGAGGAACTTGGGACTCAGCCCAGAAACTATTGTTGCACCTGATGCCACTTTTCCTTCATAAAATTGATTACTATTGTAGGCATAACACCTAACATTTTAGAGTCAGGAAAATCCAGGAAGATTAAGTCAAGAGAACAATTTAGGCCTTGGTAAATCTACTTGATTTTACCCACACAGGCTAAGTTCCAGTGCCTCCCTTGTAGAATTTTCTGGACTCCTTTGTGTGTGACAGCTCTTAGATTTTAAATTGAGTAAAGCATGCCACTGATCTAATATATTTAAAGAGCATTACAATCACACTGTGCAGGTCAAAACTGAAAAGCTGGGTAAGGATGTGTACATTTTGTTGGGTGAAGCTGGCACCACATGCCCCTACCCTGTTTGAGCTCTGAGACACTATTTGGGAGAGAAGTTCACAATATCTCTTTTGCTACAATAATGAACTCCTTCTTTGCATATATCAGTTCTGACCTGATGTCCAAACCACCTTACAGTTCATTTGTGTTGGTCTCTATACCTTTTGAGTTCATGCCATGGCTGCAGTTGATGGCCTACCCAGCAAGACATTCATGCTTGTTGGAAATAAAATTCAGCAATCTACAAGACATATGTTTAGCCCTCAGGAAGTATCTGCATTTTCCAGGTCAATTCTCAACACAACAGCATGCAGGGAGTACTGTGACCATGGCAGCCTGGATTTTATGTGGATAAGTAGAAAATCACTTTGGTACTTCCACTGCCAGTTTCAGGTTGTCTGATTACTCCTTCCAGGGTCTTTATCTGTGGGCACTCAGCATGTTTTAGAGCCAGATTTGAGGAAGCAGTCAGACCTATATCTAAATCATCAAATGCAGAAGGACTCCAGACAGCAGTAATATGCTTTGAAATGCTGCTGCATAGGATCTGGACTGTGGTCTTAAACTCTAAATTTAAGGACCCATAGGGAGTGCAGGAAATTCACCTCTCAAGCAAAGTGGAATGTGGGGAAGGTGTTAAATCTGAGCACAAGGCCAGTTTTCAGACTTAGTGTAGAGATGAAATGTCATTCATCTATCCAAGGAGAGCTGTGATTTGAGGTATATTTATACTAAAAAATTGTACCAGTTTGTTGCTACTTTTAATGATTGTGACTGCCTCCTAAGGAATCCTTACATTTGTAGGTTAGTGAGGAACTTCAGGTTCTCTACTAGACAGCAATAGTACACTGCCATGAAATACAGTTCCCAAGACAACTTTGGCTTAAAAAGAGTTATTGATTAAATCAAAGAATTTGAGAAAGTAGCTCAGAGTAGTGGACTAGAGATCTGTAGCAGACTGAACTATACATCCAAGGATTCCTTAGAGTGGAGCCATGATAGCTAACATGTTACCAGGTATAAGTTCAGAGCACATGAGTGGACTCATACATGTCCTGAGTACACATTTATACAGTGTATCCTGTGATCTTGGCCAATAGCACATCTTAGCCAATTAGACTCAATAGCCCACATTCATGCACAAAAAGGGATCTTTACTAACACACAGCAATCAAAATATACACAATAATTGTGCTGGGGAATTATGGTAGTGCTTCATGACAGCGCATGCAAAATAAAACATATTTTCTTTAGGATGGGGAAGATACTAACTCAGAATGAAGAAACTTGCAAGTCTGTGTGGGTTTGGAATTAAGCAGTGTGGAGCTATAGGGATTCTAAGTGGAGGGAGAGTTGAAAAATAGAAAGAAAAAATTAAAGAGAATATCATAATTTCCCTAATCTTCACACATGAGGGGGTGCATGAGGGAGTCAGTTCGTGGGAGTAGCAATGTGTCGGGAAAACCAAACTACTGCAGCCTCTCCCAGCTTGCTTGTTCTACTTCATTACATTATTTCCCCCTCTTGACCACTTCTGGTATTGTTTGGCTCCATATTACCCAGTTTTCTTTTGTGAAATGCTGGAAGATTTGTTTCAAGCATATGAGGCTTTCAGTTCAAGAATAAAGCTGTCTGTCTTACAAAGTTGCTGATGGAACTGCTGGGTAAACTCACATGATCGTAGGAGCTAGAAACCATGTAAGCAAACTAAATTTGAATTTCTTCTGTAGTGCTTAAGATGCTGAAAAGCAGGCTGTGTAACCATGGTGTTGTATCATTTTTGCACTCTCCTTAGAAGGCTGTGGTCTTATTGGGTGTACAAGACTTGAGTTAACTGTTTATAGATATTAGGATGTTGACTTCCATCCCCAAATCATTTTAGATGCCAATTTAGTGCTTTGAAAAATGTTTTGCTTTGTTAAAAACATCATGAATTTCTGTAAACCAAAGACTTCACACAGGTATGAACAATCATTCTCATATATTCTAATATGTCAGTCCTCTTTCCTGTTTGTTTTGTTAGAGAAAAAAAAACCTATGTCACTGTGTTATATTGTTAATAACTCAATATTTTTTTAAAATAGTTCTGTTCCTACATGGACCAATTCAGAACTAGTCGGCCTCAATTCAAGTCCAAACCTGAATCAAGATTTGGAAATCTAGCATTTGTGCATCCTGTTAATGATCATGTAAAATGTAAAACCAGTTATAATTTTTATTCTCTTTATCACAGTTGGATGAAATATGCAGGCTTAGTCACCCCTTAGATTGGCAGAATCTAGTACCATTTCTAACAGGGGTGTTAAGTAGCAACAAATGCAATCAGCCTTAATTCAGGACTAGAGAAAAAGATCAAAATAGAAAGAACTCTGCTCAGTGTTTGTTATGAGGGAGGTGAACGAGGCTGTGCTCATTCTAGTCCTGTAAACCACCTCTGCTTACCCTTCATCCTGTCTGAAAACAAACTTACCTTTGGGCAGGTAATGAAAAAGGTAGTAGTGTCTTCAACCATTCCAGCCTTCAGTGTAGCCTCTCTTCACATTGGAAACTAGACTTGAACTATATGTTGCAAAGTAGGAAAATGTCATTTTATGCATAATTCTATCGAAGAGATAATGGCCTTTTCAGCTTTTTACATAACATTTTCTTTCCAGATAGCTGCATAAAAATGAGATGGACCTCACCACCCATGTGTGAGTTGGCTTGGATCTAACTGTATTGTAATAGTATAATCTAACAGTATCTAACAGGGAATTGGGGGAGAGATGTTCATATATTTTATTTTATATTTATATTTTATTTTTATATTTTAATTGAATATTTTATATTCAAATCAAAAGTGGACAAATACTTCTTTAGGGCCATTTAAGTATATTCCATGTTTAATGCAAGTTGACAAAGGGTCTTGACATCAACCAGAGTTCTTAAATTCCTGATGGCTTGCAAAAATAAGTAATGGAAAGCTTATGTGCTATCCAGGAACATAAATTTTAGATTATTTGATTTGTACATGCATAGTGCAGTTCTGTTTTGTGCATGATTAGGTTCTATCTTGTAAGAAACCCACATGTCTGATCAATGTGTACAAATGATAATAGTCTAAAGGCTTCTATTTACAGCCAACGAAGACAGCTGTTTTCTGGGTGCACCATGTTCTGTACAAGAACAAAAGATAAGCCATTGAACATCTGTGTTTGGTAAAAGCCAGAATGAGTAGAGAGTCTGCAGGGAGGAAACATGTTTGTAGTCTGCTTTCATTTTCCGTTCTTTACCAACCCCTGTGAATTTTGCTCTAAATGAAATGAAAACAAATAAAGCTGCAGAGGTTAAGATTTTAGCATGTCACATATTCAGTCAATAAATATTCACATTTCCCAAGGCTAGTTGTTTTAAAAATCTCTTTGATTCCTTATCTTGAAATAGGTTTCATGTTGGGTGGTATTTGGTAAGCCAGCTAAATATAATCTGTTTACTTAGTTTGCAGTATACTAAGGTGTTTGCTTATGTACCAGATTCAAACACTCAGGTATTTTGTGGGAAACATAATTTCTTTAAAAATGGGGAAAGTAATTTATTTGAGAAACACAACCATTAGACAATCTCTAACTTATTTTGCATACATACTATTGTTTTTTTCTTTCCAACCCCTGAAGTACTGTGGTAGTGAGAGTCTATCAAGAGATAATCTATCCATAGATCGATTGGTCTATCAAGAATGGATAAGCTATATTTTTAACTGGCACTTTGCCACTTTTCGGTTTAAAACAAGGGAAACAACTCACTTCAAATGTCAGATGAACAATCAGATATTAATTTTTAACTTGAAATCAGTGTTTATCCCTGTGCATCACCCAGAATAAAGACATGAAAGTTTAACATGGATAAAACAGAAAGAAAGAAAGAAAGAAAGAAAGAAAGAAAGAAAGAAAGAAAGAAAGAAAGAAAGAAAGAAACATCCAATGAAATGAATCGGTAGTGCCTGAGAGTAACCAATCAGTGCAGGCTTCTGATTTTTCAGATGAGAGCTTGGCTGCCTACCTTTCTACTGTCAGCATTTAAGATGGACTCATATAACACAACCACCGCCAGGTCTTATACCTGTGACATAGCTTCCAATAACCCTAAGTCATTCCCATTTCATCATCTTTCTCACTAGCTAGCTATTAAGGGTTGGTCAGATGTGTTGAACTTTGTCATGCCAGTGCCCCAAGGCACTTAAGCCCTTCCTAATCTGCAGTGTGCCTGCCAACAGAGGAAACTAGCCAAGCTTGACTTACTTCACTGCATATACTTGCTATAAAGTGGCACAAGCCCTGTACTTGGCAAGTAAAATTATATCACTTTGATATCACTGTTTGTTAGAATCTGTGCAACACACCTGCTGAGATGTGTATGTTTTAAAATAGGCTCTCTTTGACCACTGGGCAGAGGACAGCAAGGGTTAGCTAGAAAGGATTTCCAGTCTAATCCTATAGATAGGATCTACAATGAATTCCATTATCTATATCATCAGAACCTAGCAAGAAACTCATTAAATATTGGGACACAAATGAATATCCCCAGACAAGGTTCTATCTCTCCCAATAGTTGGTTTATGGAACTGAAATGCTGTTGATAGAAATTGTTACCTCTGAGGCACAGGTGATCATTTTAACACTTCTATGATATCTTTCTTAAATGGGTGCTGGTCTGAAACATACAACTTTTTGTTAACAAAGTACCAGGTAATGCCTCTCAGGAAGTCCAGAGGGACACTGGTGGATTTTTTTGGGGGGACGGGGTATTCTAAAGAAATTCCTGATTTCATTTTCATTTTACCATCTGACTGACATGCTATAAAAAGAATGCATGGTAGTTCATTCTGTGTGTGCATGTGTGTTCTCCAACCAAGAACAACAAGGGGAAGCTTGTGGAAGCTTCTTCCTCAAATCACTGGCAAAGTTCGGTTTTTTTCTTCCTGAAATCACTGTTTAGCCAAGGCTTTGCTCCTTTTAGCTGAAATCACTCTTTCAGACCTCCAGAATCTAGGATCTTGACAAGAAAATATCATTAACTCATTCTCTCCCACTCAAGTTCTGGCTCCAGCAGAGGACTTTGATTTGCTTGTCCTCTTGCCTTTGCATTGTTCCAGCCAAAAGTGGTCTCTAGCTTCTCAGAGGAAAAGTCCAATGGGACAAAAGGAAAAGGAAGTTCTGTTTCTAAAATCTGTATTTCAGGAATACTGGAAAAGGCAACATTCTATTCTCTCTTCCTTGCTGAGTTAATTGAGTGCACAGTACTTTTCCACTTTCAACTCAATTTGCAGCAATTGAAATAAACTGAGGACAAAGGTGGAGAGAGAACCTGAAACAGTTTGAAACCAGCTTGGAAAAAGGTGGGATGACAGAAGATTAATCAAGACTATACCTGTCAAATCAGGACAGCTGGGGGTATATGAAAATAAAGAGCATACTCTTAGGCATCACTTAGAGGAAAATGGCTTATAATATTGGCAGCAAATTAAGTCCTTTCAGCTTCTGTGTGTATCTTGTCAATTTCCCCTTATCACCTTGCTTTTCTTTTCTTTTCTTTTAGTTTTCTTTTTCAAATAATTCTGAAATCTTCCCTCTGCCAAAAAAAAAAATAAAAAAAAATCATCTGAAAACTTGCAGACCCTTTCATAATTTCTCCCAGCAGGGAGAAAACTTTTGAAACCCTCCATTTTTGTGTGGAAGAACAAAATAAATGAAGCTGTATATCCCTATGCAGATATGAAGAATATTTAGACATTGTTTGATATATATGAAATCTAAAACTTCTACTTCGTGACAGCAACTCTACCTGGACTGCACTGGTGATTCAGTAATTTCTGGATAAAGGCTGTTGTTGCAACACACTATTGAAATAAGAACAGCTTCCAGAAAAATCTTCTGCTTACTTGTATAGGCCTTTGTCTTGTTCTTGTCTTGTTTTAGTTAAACCTCTTTTGCATTCTTCACATAATGGAACTGCCACAGCATGGACAGAATTCAGAGTAACATGTAGTCACAGAGTATAATTTAGTGCCGGATAGACCCTAAAGGTTTCATCATTCAGAATGCATTAAATGCAGTAATGCAATGTGACAAACAGATATGGGACTTGTTTGACACTGTGACATGATAGATTGCTCATTTTTTAAAAAAGGAAAAACAAATAGAAAAAACTTTAATAATCATCTTAAGGAGTAATTGGCTTTTTAAAAAAAAAAAAAGTCTGTATTAAGAAATATTTAAATATGTGATAAAGAGGCCAAAATACATTTGGTTGGTAAAGGGACTGATTTTTGTTGTTTGTAACTTTGTAAATTATGATTTAATTGGACATCAGAGATGAGGAAAAACTTTGTTTTATGATGAAAATCAAAGGTATTTTAAAAGTTATCATTGCATGCTATATATGTGTGTGTGTGTGTGTGTGTGTGTGTGTGTACAGACATACACACACATATGCTCTGTCTGAGCATTAAACATAGTATGGTGAACAAACATTTAATAAAAGAAATAAAAAGAACTATTTATATATGCATGTATGTATGTGTAATATTTATACCTCACCCCATGCATATACATACATACTGAAAATAACTGAAATAAAGCAGCTATGAAAGCAGAAATGTAATAATAATATAGCACTGTAAACATAATAATAAATAACCCTCACAAGCTAGTTTAGAAACGTATCAGAATGGCAAACTTTCACAAACTATTCTCCTTCATTCAAAGTACAATGAGAGATAATTCAAATGTGTACAGTCCACAAACCCTACAAGGTTAATTGACCTTGTCACCTTTTACTCAATTCATAGCTAGTTGTAATGGTTGTATTATACATGTTGTCATATTTAAAGCTGACCATTGCAAGCATCACCCATGAAGAGACAGGATTCTTTGAAAACAACTGAATATAATTTTAGATACGACATAACTTTTAAAAATGGATGTTTGAAAACAAACAGGTGTTTCAAAATACATTTGTCATGCATGCATCTAATCTAACGCTTTGAGATATTTTATCACCAACTAACTCAGAAAAAAAAAACACATCCTGTGGGGAGAAAAATAAGGAAGGAGTAAAGCCACACCTTTTACCTTACGTTGATTATGTGTCAGACATAATATACATAATGTTAGATTAAGTTAGCACAGGAAAAGTAATGACCATTCAAAAAACAGGATAGTGTAAAAATATTTATCTGGAGAGCAAAAGGACAAAAAGAAGGAAAAATGATGTTTTGTTTTATTAAAAAGCTTTTGAAATCAATTCATTCCCTAGTAAACACTCCATCCTTGCAAAAAGAATAAGATCCAACAAATTTCCAACTTGACTCAGTGACAAGTAATTACTAACCAGTAATGTTAAATGATGTAGAAGTAATGAGAACCCTAGGTAAGTGTAGGATTTTCATAGAGGAGTTCTCCTATCATATGTTATACAGGGGAAGGAGAGAGTGTATGTAACCAAATATGCTGTCTGGATTATTTAAAAAGTCCATTTCAGTAAATTTAAGCAAATACTGAATGGCATCCCATGGATAGAAATACTTAAGCAGTACAGAGCTCATGATGATGGGATTTTCTTAAAGAGCAGATGCCAAGGGCAAAATAACAATTAGAACAAGTTAGAAATATGGGAAGTATTCAAACATACCAGACAACATGGGTTTCATACCAAATCTTCTTTCTCTCTTTCTCTTTCTCTCTTTTCCCTCAACAATATACCAAATAAAATTATGAGCTCAGTAGATCAGGGGTGGACTGCAGAAATAATATATCTTGATTTCAGTAAGACATTGGAAAACGCCCCAGGACACTCTTGAAGAAAAGCTAGTAATATGTGGGTAGATGATATGTTAGGTGGAATGCTAATGGGTTAATTTACGGAATCCAAAGAGATCTTCCCAATGATCCCTCATCATTTTGGAGAGAAGTGACAAATACCGTGCTGCACAATTCTGTCCTGGGACCAGTATTGCTGAACTTCTTTATAAATGCCTTTGAGGTAGGAATACAAGGGACATTCATCAAATTGACAGGTTATACAAAACAAAGAAGCATAGCCAATATCTCAGAAGACAGAATCAAGATGACTTCAACAGATTGTAGAACTAGACCAGAATTAAGAAAATGAATGGTGATAGAAATGCAAGGTTTTACATTCAGGCAGGAAAAATCAGATGCACAAACATAGGATGGGTGACATCTGGTATGACAGAAGCACCTGCAAAAAGAATCTAGATGTCTTGGAAAATAAAAAATGAACCCTGGGACAACAGTGTGATACAGTGGCAAAAAAACAACAACAAAAAACTATGTGATGCTGTGGCAATCCTAGTCTTCATCGACAGATGTATAGTGTCCAAATTAAGCGAGATAGCAGTACCACTGCCTTCTTGATCAGGCCACACCTGGAATAATGTATAAAGTTCGGGGCATCACAGTTTAAGAAATTTATTGACAAGATAGAACATGTCCAGAGGAGGCTGACCAAAATAGTGAAAGCTCTGGAAAACAAGCTCTATGGGCAAGAGCTTAGGGAGCTTGGTGTGTTTAGCTTGTAACTGGGAAGGTTTAGCTTTTTGTTTATTGCTGTCCAATTGATACTATCACTGATACTGTCAACATCCATCAACAGCCCTGTTCAGGTCCTGAAAACGCAAGGATATGGCTTCCTTGATTAAATCTATCCAGCTGTAATGCAATCTTCCTTTTTCCTACTGCCTCCCATTTTATGAAGCATTATTGGCTTTTCTAATGAGTTATGTCATCTCATGATATGTCCAAAGCATGATAGCTTCAGTTTAGCCACTTTGGCTTCCAGAGAGACTTGAAGCTTGATTTGCTCAATGACTCATTTATTTGTCTTTTCGGCAGTCCATGGTTTGGCACAGACCTTGCATCCAGCACCACATTTCAAAGGAGTTAATTTTCTTCTTGTCAGCTTTCTTTACTGTCCAGCTTTCACAATCATACATAGAAATGAAAACATTATGGCATAGACAATCTTGACTTTGGTGTTTCATTATGCGTCTATACATGTGAGGATCTTATCTAGTTCATTCATAGGTACCTTTCCAAGTCCTTCATGGTTCCTTCATTAAGAGTGTTTAAGCAGATGTTGGATGGTCATCACTCAGGAGTGCTTTGGCTTTGCATTGCTGCATGGTGGGTGTTGGATTAGATGGCCCCTTTTTGTCTTCTCCAAATCTATAATTCTATTATTCTTAACTACTTGCACATCATTGCTTCTCCAAATGCTTCCTGCTAAACCCTCCCCCAAAGTTGTTCCTCAGGGTCAGTCAACCTCAAGAAATCCTAAGGTATCTGTGATGCTTCTACTGTCCCCAGAGAAAGTGGCAATGCCTGTGTCTTGTACTGAAGCAAAATAGCCTTCCAGTAACCCATGGGATTCTTTGTACTGAAACCTCTGAGGTTCCCTCAAGTCCTCCATACTGGGTAGATAGCTGATCCACTCTCCAGTGTAAGACAGAGATAGATGAAAGCCAGAAGTGTACTCTAACATAAATGACAAATTGAGATCTTCAGCACTTCCATCATCACATTTTAATTACTTTAAATGCTTGAAAGATGGTTTACCAAAGTGCTCCATTTGCACTTCTTTGCTTCCTATGCTGTTAGGGAATTGATTGCCTTGAAATCTGCTTTTTTTTTCCAGATTGAAGAAGGCTTTAGCTGAGCTTAAGGGCAGTCACCCAGAGGGATGAGTGAATAATAAACTATTTGCACTGTCATTGTGCAATTTTGACAGGGTATATTTTATGCAAGAATGAAAGGGAATGAAAATTGGCATCCAGTCCTTTTTATTTATTTTTATATATATATATATATATATACACACACACACACACACACACACACACACACACACACACACACATACACACACACACACACATACATACACATACACATACACTCAATGACAAAACTAAAGACCTATAGGGACACGTACTGTCATGTGACAAGGATTTATTGTAGATGAGTTTTGAGTTTTCAGGGGGGAAAATAGAATGTGCTTCTGATTGGAGGGATTGATACTTGAACTCCCACCTCACATGCAGACAGCTGGGCGTTAGATCGGTCCATACATTTAGAGAAAAAAGACTGGCTGTAATGATTCCTACAGTACAACCCAGGAACAATAGCAACAGTAGCAACAATTCAATAAAACAGAGGGAAATAAGTGCCAAGGGAGCACTCAAACAACAAAAAGTTCCACCTGGGTCAACAATTCATTGTGTGCACTTTTTTAAAAAAAAATAAATCCAGATATAGTTCCTCAATGTTGAAGTCAGGAGAGATGGTTAGATGCTCTAGACTCCACAAGCAGGGGCATGGGAAGTTTTTTGTTTTTCAAATCATGCTGGCATGAAAATATTGTATCAGAAGAAGGAAGATGATGGCAAATGGAAGTTGAATGCATTCACTAGGAAGAAGAGATGAGAGCAATAAAGCAGAAAGACTATCAAGGACTATGCCACACTGAGGCAGCTCAGGAAATAGTTTTGTGACACATCGCAGAAGAAAGAAAAAGAAATTTCCATCATTACCTCACTATGACAGTCTGGACAATCCAGCATATTGTTGAAGAAGTTGAATATATTTGAGGACTCACAAAATGCCACAACTTTATTTTGGAAGATAAAAGAAAAGCATAAAGAAGGAAAGTATATCTATAAACTTTACCTCTCACTTTCTGTGTGGGAAAGATGGAAGGAAGGATTTTCACTACTGAAATAAGAACAGCTCATGTTGTATGAAATCTGGTCTTTCAGTTCTAGACTGTATCTCCAATATGCTAAAAAGGAAGGAGATTGCATGAAAAATGGCATACCAGTTCCTGTGGTCCTTTCACACTACACAGTTATAGTACTATGATTACACTTTAACTGCTGTGACTACATCCTGTGAAATTCTGCAATTTGAGGTTAGAGAGGGGCATTTAGAATGTCAGCAAGAGAGTTCTAGTGTCTCACTAAAAACTGCAAACCCCAAGATTCTATAGAGTAGCATGGTAGGTGAAGTGGGATCACAGTGCTATCAATCGTGTAGTGTGAATGGACCTGTGGCTTTGGAAAATTATGGGGGAGTATCCATCATAAAGCTCAAAGAAAAAAAAATCAAGAAGTGGTTTTGCTCTATTAGTAGTTGCAACTGGTATTAAGCAATACAAGTCACAGAGAACACAATGCTCTTGAGATGATTTGTCAATTCACATGCACAAGTAAAGTTTGGATCAATACTGAAATGGAGTTTCTGGAATTAATAGAAGTGGTAGTAATATGATCCTATGTCTCCCTACCCACTAAATGGCAGGTTTAATTTTCAGCATTTTTTTAAAAGCAAAAGTACCCTTGCTGGGGCCAAGCATAGGGACAATGGCCAGAATTCTCTTTTGTTGTCTATCTTACATAATTTTACATATACTTGTATATTTAGCAGAGACACTTAATAAATTGTAAAGATGTATACCAGGGTACCAGCAAGATATGCATAAGGGTATACCAATGTGCATCAGTACTCTATAGCCCGGGTCTCAATAATACATTGGTCCTGATGCACATCAGTCCCATTGTGTTAGCTTCTGTCATCCACTGGTTTCACTGAGCATTGGCTCCATTGTGCATTAGTCCCTTGTACATCAGTCACCTCATTAGCTCCCCTACATAGTAAAGTCATAGTAGTTGCTGCCAAGACATATACACACACTTACAGATTGAGAGAGAAAGAGAGAGAGATCCTCTTGAAAGGGAGAAGCTATGGAATGGGACAAACTATACCATACAGGTACCACTTGTCAGTGTGTGTGGCAAGCTGGAGTAGGACTAACTTCACCTAGTGGGGTAGGTTTCTCTGGGCTGCTTTCCAAGAGTTGGGTGGATTAAGGGGCACGGCTGCATCCCTAGTGCTGTGAATATGGACAAGATCCCTGATATCATCTGATCCAAGGGAGTATGGAAGGTCACCCCCACCCAATCATTATTCATTTATTAAGCTATTTATATCCTGTTCCTTATCTGAAATTCTCAGACCTTTCTCACTTTTGCTGCACTCATTTTTCTTACATCTTGTATAGGAGAAGAGGCTTAAAACTGGCCTACTCCACTTTCATATACAGGTATGTGCATATATCCTACTAGCCCATGGGGCTATGCCAGATGCTGACCAATGCCAGTTTACTTGGTATACCAGTGTAAAGTTAAGTGTAATTCCAGAGGAGCATCCAGGTATATTACCAAACTTTTGCAATCTCTTTAGAGACACATGCCTGAATAGCTCTTCATTTCATTTGCTTAGCAAGTACACCGTTGAATAATTTCATTTTAAATGTGTGTGTGTGTGTGTGTGTGTGTTCCTATCTCTCTGTCTCTCTTTCTCTTCCTAACAGGTGAAATCCAAGGTCTCACAGCTAAAAATACTTACTCTAGAGTAAGCACAACCAAATCAATCAAATCAGTGAAGCTCTTGAAAATTACTTGGAGGAAAAAAGATTCTAGATTAATCAGGTACACATTGCTGGTTTCTAGTTCAGCCATCCATTCATATTCATAGTATATTGTTCAGTTCTGGCTTTCTTTCAACAAATGTTCAGGTGCTGCACTTTGCAGACTGTTTTTTCTGATTAGTTGTTTGTACAGATGGGACTGACCTGAAATGAACATCCCCTGGCACCCACAGTTTGTGAAGCATTTTTTCCCTTCAGCAATTTTTCACCAAAATTAACGAGTGAGATTTCATGGGTTCCAGTACACTCCTGTATCTGATGAAGCAGACTGGATCCACAAAATATGCCAAATACAATTTGTTCATTTTTAAGGTGTCACAAGACTGCTGTTCTAACTAAAGACAGTAATTAAAGCCATTCAATCTAAGTATAGTTAAGCAATCCCATCTTATTATTTGAAAAACAACAGCTCCTCCCCATGTACATAATTCCATTTAATAAACTCCACTCCATTCCAGTTTCTTTCTTTTTTAAAAAAAAATAGTCATGTTCAGTACAAAAATACATTGAACAATGAGATTGCTTGGCCCTGAAAGTGTATTTTTCTCAGCACCAAGTAACTGTAGGGGATTGCTGTTCTCCACTGTGGGGATTAGTCATCCAGATTAAGAGGAATATGCTATATATATATATATATATATATATATATAAAATATACATACCCATCTACAGAAGTAAACCCAATTATGTAATCCCATGTAAGTGGTTATAAGATCATAACCTAAAGAACAGGTTTCAAATCAAATTGAGCCTCACTATTTCATATTTTAAAATTAATTCAGCTGATAACTAGAAATACCTCCTTAGCTATGAAAAACTAGATCCTAGAAGAATTTCTTGTTGTCTACCTTCAAATTGTCTCCAACTTACAGTGATGCTAAGGTGAACCTATCACAAGGTTTTATGGGGCTGAAAGTGTGTAACACACCCAAGGTTAGCCAGCAGGTTTCAGCAAGGAATCAAATCCTGGTCTCCAGGGTCATAGTCCACTGCTCAAACCACTACATCACACTGGCTTTTCCAGGAAGAATTAGATACCTGTTCTTAGAAGATATAGATATAGATGTAGATGTAGATATTGATATAAATATAGACAGGCTTAAAATAGTTTTTAAAAAATATACTATTTTGTTTCCAAAATGGAGTTACTATAGTTTGAAGCAATGCCAGTACCTCAGTGAAGAAAAATGATTGACATTCCACTAGCTCCTACAAGTTCAGCATGAGGTGATGTACAGCTTTTGAAAAACATGTTTAAATAACTTCTGGTGGCTTTTGATACATAGGAGAGCAATGGATATTCTACAGAGAAAGCTACTGAGGCATAGAGGTTTGTTAATATGATTGGCAGGTTTACAGCGCTGGAGTTGTCACTGTGCCCAAGAGTAGATGTTGTGTACCTGACAAAGTGTCTACAGGGGCATGATGTGGAAGCATACTAGGAAAAAAATAAGCAAACAAAAAAAAAAAATCCAGGACATTTCAATATCACATTGAAATAAAATATGGTCCCCAATGTTTCATTCATTTCCATGCCCTATTCTGTATGACAAGAAAAGAGCATCTCCCAGTGAATCCATAAGTACAAAATTTACATATATGTAAATCAAGCAAAAACCATTCTTCGATGCCTTCTCAAAATGGACCTCCCCTAAAGCCAGTTGGTGAAAAGGAATTTGTTTATAACCTAATAAACAAAAGATACCGTTTCTTCCTGGAATAAAAGCCATCATTAAATCTCTGGCTCTCTGTAGGTGTGGAGTATTTCGAAGCAAGCTCAAGGCTATCAGCACTGCAGATTACCCAAGATTCTGCCACATTTAATTGCCTATGAGTTTTGCCACTAGAGTGAAAATGACAATATTTTTACCAGGAAAATAAAACTGTCTCTTACCTTTGAACACACACTCAAAAGATCTGTCTTGAAAATGTTTTCTGTATCAAACCTTTTGCAAGTATAATGACATGTTTGAGTTTCTGACCCAGACTTTTTCTTAGAGCTTGGAAAAGTTATTTTCTTGGACTACAGTTTCCAGTATTTTGCATCTCCTGTTGACTGGGAAGTTCTGGGAAATGTCCTCCAAGAAAGAAACTTTTCCAAATTCTGCACTGTCCCCATTGTTTATTTTAGTTAATTATTCATTGTGGAACAGTAAACAAAAAGAAGAACTAATCAATCATACCATTTAACTAAGTAACGCTTGTAGTGCTAGTTATTATATGTTCCAGCTACAACCTGGGGTAAACCAATTTATGTCACAGCTATGGATCTTGAGAAGGAAGCTGCATTTCTCATTAGTATTTCATATTTTCCTTCATACAGTCTGGCTACTCTCCAATTTTGCTGTAGGGGTATCCCAGCAGGGGCCTTAGGATGCTTTGATCTCCCCTTCTGAGAATGAAGGGAGTGTTTGACTTTATAAACTGCTTGCCAGAAGCCACAAAAACTTCTGGGGCAGCTGGAACTCTGATGTTGGCGCTCCAGTGTCAGTGAGGGGTGGAGAGAAGGTTTTCAGTGAGTATATGGAAGGATCTGGAGAAGACTTAGATTTTTAGGATCCATAGCATCTCCATCTGCTGCCCTGCCCACACGTAATAGTATCAGAAATGTACCACAGTCCTGGACCTGGTATGTATAATGTTCCTTACTCTATAACTTACTGGTTTGATCCAAGTAGGGCTGTGGATAATATGGTTCCTCTGCCTTTAGATCTTCCTCATGCTTCTATCTCAATCAACTGCAGTAGGATTTCTCTGTCATTTAAGTGAACCCCAATAGGAGGAACTAACAGGCTGCAGCTATATATATGAGACAACAGACTATTGTGCAGTTTTAATTGTTGCAGTGCCTTGGGAAATAGTCATGGGCAATCAACTGAAATGATCCTCTATCCCAGTGGTTCTCAACCTGTGGGTCCCCAGATGTTTGTGGACTTCAGCTCCCAGAAGCCCCAGCCACTATGGTCAATGCTCAGGGCTTCTGGGAGCTGAAGTCCACAAACATCTGGGGACCCACAGGTTGAGAACCACTGCTCTATCCCCTGTTCTTGCACAAAGGGGTATGTATGATCCTCACTGGGGCTTGCTAGAAGGCCTATTAGTTGTAGAAGACTTTCAGTACCATACTCACAGAGATAGAGAAGCTAGTGATAAAAGGACTGGAGATGTTTAATTAATCTTTAATAGGGTCAAAAATAAATTCTAATATTTTAAATGCTGAAAATTGGTAAACCATTGTGCTTATGTTAAATACTAATTAAAGCATACAAATTTAAAATAAAATCCTGCACTAATGGTTCTTTAAAATCATTACAGAGTAAAGCTGGGGAATATCTTTTATGATTTTACTCCCCAACCTTCTTTGTCCCTGTCTCGAGTTTCAAAAAGAAAGGAACAGCCCTATTTCCCATCCACCCAACCAAACCCTTTTCTTGCTTCCTGTTTCTCCATCTCTCACAGTCTCCTAAACCTACTCCAGTCTTTAGCTTACTGATTCCCATGTGGGTTCCAGCAAACACCTCAGAGTTAAGAGCTTAAAACAAAAATAAAAATAAAAATCAGCTTTTCTGGGATAGATGAGACCCCTCTATATGGTTTCTGGTGTAGAAAACTTAATGGGCCCTGTAGGTCCAAAGAAGACCCCCACCTTTCAAAACTGCCCATACTGGTTGTTGTTTTAAAAGCTTGTAACCTTGAACTTAACCAGGAACAAAAAATAAATGGCGATTCCTATAGCCATTTGCATTTTCAGTGGTTTGAATGTCATAAACCTAAATGCTGTGATTCCTGATTATATAAAACATTGTGCCTACAACACAAACAACAAGCAAGAAGAAGTTTAAAAAAAAATCCAAGAGAATTTGGTTTTGCGTAAAGAACCAGCTAGATGATGACAATGATTTCTAATATATCTATCTATATCTATATCTATATCTATATCTATATCTATATCTATATCTATATCTATGAAATCATCATCATCATCATCCAGCTAGTTCTTTACATAGATAGATAGATAGATAGATAGATAGATAGATAGATAGATAGATAGATAGATAGATAGATAGATTACATATTATTATCTATTATTTCCATTATTATTATTTCTATCCTGCCTTTTCCCTAGTTGAGACTCAAAACAGCTTACAACAAAATAAAAAAAACCCACTTAGTTAAGAATTCACAAAATACAAAATCTAAAGAGAGAGTTCAAAAACAAAAAACAAAACAAAAAAGATAAAAAATACACTATCAAACACACACACACACACACACACACACACCAGAACAACAATCAATAAGATTCAACATACTGTTTGGTGCCCTGTTTAGGAAAGACAGGTCTTGCATGATCAATCATCATGTGTTGATTTGTGAAATCTGTTGGCACTTGAACATGGTATCTTGTTATACTAAATAATAATTAATAACTTGACTATGGAAAATTAGTGGCAAAATTCTAACCTCAATCAATCAAGTTAAAACATACATTTAATTAAGTTTCCCCTTTATGCTGGGAATTTTCTAACTTAATTGATTTTAATTAGTTAGTTACTATCGCTACCTACCCAGCAATCTAAGCTGCGGGTCACTCAGTCTCGTGAGTATCCTGCCGCACATTTTACATATTCTCCTGAATGCCAAATGCTATGTTCCTAAAATAAATCTTCTCAGAGATAAATATTGCCATCCTTAAACAGATGGTGCATAAAAGTGATACATGATGCTTGCTTACAAGCACCACCCTACCGTATAATAAGCATGATAGCCTCCCAATTTACCTGCTTTCTTTCCCAATTAAATCCAGCAAACCTTCCCATAATTTCAAAGAAGCAATTCTGCACAAGTTGTCCCAACCCCAGGTGATAATGATAATTTAATGTATCCAACATCCCTCAAGACCTTCGATCATTAATTAAAAACCAAATACTTTGCCAAGGTCAATCTTAGGGTCAAATTAAATGTTAATTTTAATTCACAGCATGCAGCTATGTCTTTTTTTCCCTCAATCCAAACTAAATGGGGCAGGGGGCTCAGTCCGGGTTAGAACAGTAGCAAAGGGAGAGGAAGAGAGGCTTTGACAATTGGCTCCATACTGCAGTCCTCATCTAAATCATCACACTTCTCTTGCAGGCATACAATTTACATAGCAGGAAAGCCTTCCCCCCCCTTGTATAAGTTGTAGGGCTCCTGAACTGAATGGAGACCAGAGCAGGAACAGAGTTTTAAAGCTTCTCCACACAGATACATTCACTTTGTCCCCAATTCTGATCAGGCCTTGTGTGTTTGCTTTTAAGGATGAAAAATGAATAGGTGTAGCTTCATACTTTGAAATAAAAGCGAGGTGTAGTTTAGTTCTCAGAAGGCTACCTTACAGCCATCTGTCTTGTTCCCTTGATAGAGCAGCCACAGTTGTTTCACCCACAGCATTTTCTGGCAAACAGGCTGACATCTAAGTTAACTCCAGAGCCACTAGTTTTTGTGCACCATGCTGCCCATTAATTCAAATTTTTAAAGGAAAAAAAATAGATTGGGATTACTAATTAGAAGCATAACATGGCTTCTCATTTCCCTTACATCTCACTGCATACAAACTCATGAGAGCTTATGTTTATCTTGTCAGATTTCCACCTTTCTTCTGTCTGGGACTGTCCTGGAGGAACTCCATTATGTTGAAAGCACAAGACTTAAGGTTGCAACTGGGGAGTAAGGGAATAAAAGCTTTGTCTCCAGAAATAAGAATATCAATTCTCAAATGAAATTTTCTTTCAATCATCACATTTCTAGCATTACAGAGTGAGATACAAAAAATCACTGTGGGATCAGAGGTGAATGGGGAAGGGTTCCAAAAATGTACAGACACAAAAGTTGAAATAAACAAAGCCACAACTTTTATTGATTACAGCTGCAGAGGTCTGACCTCAACGTGGGTCTAGGTCCAGGCATCAGATAACTCACCTGCAGGCCAGTGGAAACCACCACCCAGCCCACCTGCTGGATACCAATGGAATGACAGAGATGGAATGCTGCATGATTGGAAGTGTGATTCCCCTATCACCTGGGGGTGGAGTGATGACATCTGTCCTCAAGTTGAACATGGCTTCCCTCCCAGAACACCAAGGTCCCCCTGTGGGACTCCCACTGCCAGTGTCAGGACCTGGCTGTCCCTCCATCTTTGGATAGATCCAGGCTTCAGACCAAAACTGACAAAAGTTGTGACAATTTAAAATCAGATATAACACAAATCTTTTACTTCTTTGAACAGAGGGTGGGATGGTGAGACAAAATGCACTGAACAACTGGTTTCTATAGACATAAATACCCAGAGAGAAGACTGACGTGAACTGTGTATCTGGGCTTCCTCTAATCTCGCCTTCAAGCCTCCAAGCTGTTCCCAGTTGACTGTCTTTCCTTTGCTTCCCCCAACCATGCAAAACCCCACTAAAGCCTTTGGGAACAAGACTGCTAATCTGGGGAATATGGCACCACTGAGGAACCTTCTCCCCACCATGACCCACAAAGCCATCTCTGCAGTACATTGGGGTAACCGGCTCTTCTATTTACTGAGTTCGCATTTCCTTGGTCACTTTGCTTGCCCCTTTCTGTATTTCTAAATGCTCCACTGAAGTTTTACATTACTGCAGTGCTAGAAATTTGGGGACTGAAGGGAAATTTCATTGGGGGCAGAATTTTTATTTGGGGGGACTATGTCCTCATTTTGCCCCCTTCTCCATAGTTATACCTCCCAACAATGCCAGAACCTAATCTTGTGTCCTGTTTCTTTCCACACATATTTGATAAAATTACAATCTAATCTTGAACCCTTTAACTCTCAAAATTCCTGCTTTCACATATAAATAGGATATCAGTTTGGATTTACCAGTCCAGTTTGTGCTCATCTTCTCCTGTTGTTGCAGGAAAGTATGATGGGAAATATTCTTAACCACTTTCCATTACAGGAAACCAATGGTGTCAAGTGGGATTTGGAGCTGTTTATACATCCTCCCGACTTTGTATAGAACATGTACCACTACAATATTTGTACTGACACATACCCACAGGTACTGTTTTCTTGTGTTGTCTGCTCTCTGTTGAGGCCTTCCCTGCCACTTTCCCGCAAAGTACCTTTTTTTTTTTTTTTTTTTGAGGAAGAGAAGTCAAAATTCTTTATCTTCCTCTCCTTTAGCAAATGACACCTGATACACTCATTTCTTGCCTTGTTGTGGTATGTGACACATGTTTCTGGATCATTTTCATTTTGTGAATATGTCTCAGTCTGCCAAAACATACATACGGGATTGCCAAATCCCCAAAATTATGAAGAATTTTTCCCTTCTTAATTAAAGATTCAAAGGTGCCTTCACAAAGGTAATAGTTAGCCAACTCAGTATCCCCCAAGTACATACTTGACACTACTTTAATAAGGCCTCATGAAATTACATCTGTGAAATATTTTGACAATTACATATAATCTTACCCTTTTGCAGACATGTCCCTTTATAGATTCCTCTAAATCTCACAAATACAGCAAGCATCCTAATTTAGAAAGAAGTCTTGCCTAGCATTCTCCTGTTGGACAAATTTCTTTATAGCCTTTTTTAAAAAATACTCATGTAACATTTGATTTTTTTTAAATAGACAACATAGCTAAGATATTAAGTCTATCATGAGTCATTTTACTTCTTAGAAGGGTTTGCATCCTCTAGCACAGAGGAAGACTTTGTTTCTACAATTGTTGCTGGAGGAGTTATAACAATTTTCAAGAATTTTATTGCCTCTATAAACATATCTTAATGATTGTTAGTCAAGACATACTTAAATCTCTCTCTCTCTCTCTCTAATTTAACAATGTGAATGGACTCTCTTTTTGGACAGCAACAAGAAAAGTGACTGCTTGTATTGGAAAAGATTTGTTCCAGTTTTCCAAAACAACCACTGTGCATGCATTTTGAATTCACCAAATTGTGAGTTCTGAAGAGAATACAGTAACAGTACCAATATTTCATACATGACTCACTCCTCTTTTCAGTTTCTTAGCAAGAAAACACCACCGAATATGTAGGTGGGCAAATCCATTATAAGAACATCAGTTAACAAAACAAACTAAAACCATTTTGGGTTTAATATGCTGTGTTACGGGATTTCCCTGTCCACTCAAGCAAACTTCCAAATGTTTGGAAAATGAGTCTGTTAAAAAACACACACTTAACAGATTCCTTATGTGGTCAATATAGCATGATGTATGGCAGGAATATGAGATCTCCAACCCACGGGATGGATATTGCCTGCGTGGCTTTCTTATGAGTCCCACAAGTTCCTTTGTTATATCTGGGTGAATTTACATGTTGTAAAAGTGATAGCCAGCATGGTATAGTGGTCTGAGCATTGGACTTCGACTCTGGAGATCAGGATTTGATTCTTCACTCAGCCATGGAAACCCCTAGCTGACTGTGGGCACGTTACACATACTCAGCCCCCAGAAAACCCTGTGATAATCTTGCCATAAGTCAGAAATCACTTGAAGGCACACAACAACAATAAAATAACAGCAAATATGACTTATTGTACACAGCTTTTGCCAGCTTTTAATTCTCTATTCACAGGATGTATGTACTCATTCAGAGGAATCGTTATCACGCCCTCCAATATTTCATAAAGGAAAACTATGAGACAGGTGGCCAAGTGACATCAGAATGTCATGAAGACAGCAAAGATTACTAATGCGGAAGAACACACACGCTAGGAGAGGCTGCAACAGTTTGCTTTTGTCTGAGCCTTTTGGAAGTGCTAAGATTCCAGACCCTTTTGTCCTTTTCCCCCTACTCCCACTGAGTTGATTGAGTACAAACTACTTTTGCACTTTGAGCTCAGTTTGTAGCCACTGAAGTAAGTTGTGGACAAAGGGGGAAACTAGGAAGAGAAAAGGAAGAGAGAGAAACGGGGGTGTTTTGAAAGCAGCTGGAAAAAATGGGACAACAGTGGACTAATTGAGTCTGTACCTGCCAAATCAGGACAGTTGAAGGATATGCTGTATCTATTACAGACCTTTGTGTCACCATTAGCAGATTCTTCCTTACTGTGATAAGGCTGAAAATGTAACAGAGTTCCAACTGCGGACATTAGGGGGAGGGGTGTTATTCCATGCCTGTATTGTAGTATTCTGGTGACTTAACTTGTGGAAAGTCCTACTACTTTTTATCAGCTTGGCCATATAGTCTGGCTGCTGACTTCCTCCATTGTTGGCCAATGCTGTATCTCTCCAGATCACAGGTCCTTATAGCACTCACTTCTGTCAACTGGACTGATATTTGTGTGTTTGTTCATGGCTACTAAATGTAGCTGAGAAGTGCAGTAATGGAAGCTAAACCTTGATTATTCGGAAAAGTAAAAAGACAAAACAATGAGATTTCAATTGCTGTACTATGCTGCACTATGAGTCATAGAATCATAGAAATGTAGAGTTGGAAGAGACCCCAGGGGCCATCCAGTCCAATCCCCTGCTATGCAGGAACACCCTCAAAGCATTCCCGACAGATGGCCATCTAGCCTCTGCTTAAAAACCTCCAAGGAAGGAGACTCCACTACACTCTGAGGCAGCATATTCCACTGCCGGACAGCCCTGACTATCAGGAAGTTCTTCCTGAGGTTCAGGTGGAATCTCCTTTCCTGCAGCTTGAATCCATTGCTCCTTGTCCTGGTCTCTGGAGAAGCAGAAAACAAGCCCTCTCCTTCCTCTACATGGCATCCCTTCAAATATTTAAACATAGCTATCATGTCCCCTCTTAACCTTCTCTTCTGCAGACTAAACATACCCAGCTCTCTAAGTCTATCCTCATAGGGCATGTCTTCCAGGTCTCTCACCATTTTGGTCGCCCTTCTCTGGACTTGCTCCAGCTTGACCATGTCCTTCTTGAATTGAGGTGCCCAGAACTGGACATAGTATTCAAGATGAGGTCTAACCAAAGCAGAGTAGAGTGGTACCAGTACTTCCTTCGATCTAGACACCATACTCCTGTTGATGCAACCAAGAATTGCATTGGCTTTCCTGGCTGCCACATCACACTGCTAACTCATGTTCAGCTTGTGGTCTATGAAGACTCCTAGATCCCTTTCACATGTACTGCTATCCAACCACTTGTCCCCCACCCTATATTTCTGTATTCCATTTTTTCTACCTAAGTGTAGGACCTTACACTTATCTATCTTGAATTTCATTTTGTTAACCTTGGCCCAGCTCTCCAATCTATCCAGGTCATTTTGAATTTTGATCCTGTCCTCTGGTGTATTAGCAACCCCTCCCAATTTGGTGTCATCTGCAAATTTGATGAGCATGCCTTCTATTCCTTCATCCAAGTCGTTGATAAAAATATTGAAGAGCACTGGGCCCAGGACAGAACCCTGCGGCACCCCGCTAGTCACTTCTCTCCAGGATGAAAAGCAGCCATTCGTGATCACTCTTTGGGTTTGGTCGGTCAACCAATTACAAATTCACAACATGTTATCTGAACCGGATGAAGAGCAGGAGGTAAACCGGAACAGATATGAGGAAAGATGTATTTAATCACCACTGTAAAAGCTGTAACAACAGAAGCATAAGAAATAAAGAAAAGAGTGGTGGGACACTCAATTTGGTTTCCAATGGATGTCCCATCAAAATGGATGCCATCTCATTAAAGCTGCATGGTGTCATGATTATTTAGGCAGGGAGAAGGGAGGGCTATGGTGATAGTAGTACACCTACAGAGTTATCACCTAGGATTACTTGTGACCTGCAACATTGTGGCACTGGATCAATCCAAACACTGAAAGAGTGTACAAAGCATTGGAAGCAATAAATTCAGGTAACAAAGGAGGCTTTTCAGAGAAGCAGGGCTACACCAATTTAATGCAAAACAGTGCAATTTAAAACAACTGTCGGAGCACTCATACTACATAAAGTATAAGTGCATGTGTGTGGATTCACCCTCTTATCAGTGATCAAAGATAACAGGGTTTTTAAAGAGCAGGAAGATTATTGCATGGAACATAATAAATAGCTTAAAAGACTAACACGAAGCCTGTTCATTCTCCCATATCAATAACCTGAAATTCTAGTACTTAAGAGTACTTAAGTGGAGTATTGTCAGATACAGTCAGATACAGATTGGCTGACAAATGGCTCTCAGTCTAAAGCAATAGGGGTTGGGAACCATACCTCTTTCAATGATATACAATGAGTCATACCAAGAGATGTTTCAATCAGCCAAAACATCAGTTCTTTCATTTACCTGTATGGCTACAAATTCTAATTTTGTTCTTTGCTCCTTAATGACATCCACTGTAAATTATAACATTTTGCATGTGCCTGACCATTGTTTAACGTTTTCAAGTGTCTCTATTAAATCATCTACATTGAATACTAACAAGCCACAATATATATCTGGATCTGAGGGTGGCTGTGTTTCATCATAGCAAATAAATCCCTAAAATATTCAAATGTTCATACCACAAAAATTTACACAGTCCAAAGTTATAAACAGCAGGAAGCATAAAGATCCATAAAGCATACATTGGTAACTGAAGGAAGGTCATTGGCCACCAATTTTGACAGTTCTTTAATCTGTGGGTAGACATGTGTCTGTATGAGTGATAATGACAATATTCCTGCCCTCCTTCTTCCCAGCTGCTTGATATTTGCTTTTTAAGTAAAATTTCTCACGACTCCTTCTGATAAAGTTGTGAAATGCACTGAATTGCATGTGTTCCTATAGGAGAGACAAACACATCAGAAAGTGGAGCTATAATACTACAGCAATAGCACTGTACTGATGATATTGAAATATGCATCCTTAAACTGCCATTATCTAATTCTCTTCTGAAGAACAGTAATTGGCTTTCAGGTGAAAATTGAATTAGTAACTTTATACTTAAGTTGTTCAGACCGGAGGCTCCTTAAGTAACATCATTACAGCTGACATGTTTCACTTTTCATTTCTTCTAGTGCCTAGAAGTGCCTAGATGGAAATGGTTTTGGGTTACAGTTCTGAAGTTAGATGTGCACTTTTAGGACTACAGTACAGTCTTTCATTTGTCATTCTTCATACCAAGTTCTGAATATTTAATGGTTATATTCAGGAACCGGATGACTGCCTCAGAATGAATAATTAAACTTCATTTAAAAATAACTGTCTATGGGGAATGGGTGTCTCAGTGAACTAAACAATTTCTATTCCTGTTCTGAACATTATTTCCATGTAATTTCCTGACCTGAAATGCAGCACCTTCAAGGTACATTTGTACCTTGGCAAGAGAGGTAACTAAAAGGAACAGGGTAACAAAATATATTAGATTAGACATACTAGTGATTATGCACTGGCAAGAATATTATTAAACTTTGCTACAGTAAGTGAAGGCCATCTGTAGAAAGAGATGGCAGCTTTACAAAGCATTATCACTCAATGGATTTTCAGCATTTTTCCTAGAGCCTTCATTCAATTAGGTTTCCAATTTATTAGACAAATCCACTGGGAAGACAATGTTTGAATCAATGTGATTGTCCTTGTTCTTCCACTCCACCCACCCCATCTTCTAAAGTAAGCGTGAACTGATATTCAACTGCAATTCAAGTTAGGCAAATATAGAACAATTTAAAGAAATTGAAAAAGATCTTTGTCAGGTTGCATTTATAGTGGTAGAGTCTGCATTTGTTGTGCATACACAGTCATTAATGCAGATTGGGATTATAATACATATAATTTTAGTTACTTGATACCCATATGAAACATTAAAAAGGCTACTTGCTAGTGGATCTGTGATGGGTTGTTACTATAGTTAGACTAATCAGAATATTTCTGATATAAATTTGTATGAATTCACCCATAAATCAATTCTACCCTGTTTCCACTTTGAACATTAAGCATACATACATGATAAAACATATTTGATGTATCTTTTAAAATACTCGTTTAAAACTGATTTTAATGTGCTGAAATTTTCAAGAACTACATCATTCACACAGATCTAATGAACAGCTGTGCTTCAATCTACATAGTATTCTAAGATTGAATTCCTCAGCCATTCATATGGGTACAACCCAGGCATATGTCTTCCATTAAAACCACAAATCATTGGCTGCATTTATTCATCTGCTCAGAAAATTAATAATGCCAGCTTCAGTGTCTATCTGCTCCATAGATTCTACTTGCATTCCACTGTGCGACTACAGTTGCATACACATTCTAAGCTGTAGTACGAGCATTTTAAAATTATAATTAGTAATTTTTAAAAATCAATAAATTGTTCCTGTCTTGATTGAGGCCAGCAGATGAAACTTGTTTTGCTATAAAGAGAGGCTTGGAAAATTTGAAAGCAGGATGAACAGGTGCTGCTTTGAAGAAGCAAGGGAGAAATTGCTAAGCCACACAAGATGAAGGGGGGAACATTGCATGCAGGGAAACTCTTTCTGAAATAAATACGTATGCACCTGATCTACCTAAGTACCTTTCGCTCAATATTTGAATTTGTGATTAGCTTGGTAGCTGCACTAACAGTGTTGGGTTGCATTCTTGCAGCTGTAGCAAACTAGTAGAAGAATATGTGATACACTGACCCATGTATTTGCTTATATCAAGGGAGAGGGTGGATGAGGATGAGACTATTAGAAAAGAGAATAATTCTGGACAAAGTGGAAGGCAGTAGGAAAACAGGAAGACTATTACAGGTGGATTGAGTAGATCAATGACGCCATGGTCCTGGATCTGCCAGATCTAAACAGGGCTAGTTGTAACAGGCTATCTTGGAACCCTCTCATTTATAGGGTCATCATAACTTGAAGCTGACTTGACTGCAGATATCACAACACATTAAGTCAGACTCAATGTAGCATAGAGGTTGGATTAGAATTGAGGAGACTTGTCCAAATCCTCTATCACTAATGCAACATAAAAAATAAAATGCACACAGTCATGTGTTTTCGAAACATGAATGGCTCAAATACATACAATTTCACACACACACACAAACCCTTACACACACACAACACTACACAGAGACATGCTTTAGGTATGGCAAAAAAGCATGGAAAATATGTACTGTATTTGCCGGTGTACAAGATTGACCCATGTATAAGACACACCCCATTTATACACTGCCAAAAATTATTTGCCGGTGTATAAGACACACTGGCATATAAGACGCACCTCATTTTTAAACAGCATTTTTCAGGGAAAAAAGTGAGTCTTATATGCCAGCAAATACAGTACTTTGGGGAAATTGAGACATCTTTCTAAGAAAGAAGAAAGTCATGGAACCAAATAGGAAGAAATGATGGGGATGGCATTGCATGAGGGAGTCAGAGAGACCTAACAAATTCAAGACTGAGAATGCAGCACTGCTATGAAGGTGAATGAATGGTAGGTGCATCCACAGGCCTCTCTTGGCCCAGAAAAAGGTGAGATGGTGGGTCTTCTAGAACAGCTGGATGTATTGGCTTTGGGTAATTGTAGCAACAACAGCCACTGGAAAGCTTCTTTCTCCATGCATTTATGAATTCTGTGAACTAGAGCTCATATGCCTATGTTGATTGAACTATTACATGAAACAGCCATTTTTCATTCCCTCTTTTAATTTGGATTATTTGCACAAAAACAAAGTTGCAAAGATTGGCACAATCTTTCTGATTACAATTATCATGACAAATTGTAATCCAGACGGAAAACACAAAAGTTATAAATTGAAGTCAGAAAGGCTTGTACAAATTTGAGCACACAAAAAGACTGTGTATCATACCCATCTGTGAAAGAAGAACATCATATGACTAAATGCTTCTGACTAAATGCTACTGTCTGTTTGAAGACTGAGAATAAAGGATAGCTTTGGTTGTACAAGCAATGCATTAACAAAAGGTTTAATGGGACAAATAAACTAGATCATTCTCTCATAAATCACAGTTTTCATTCACAATTTCTTTCTAAAACAGGCATAAAGTGTATACAATTTGTAATTTGAAATTAAACCCTTCTGCAATTGCTCTTGAAAAGTATTGTATCAGATCCGAATATTTATCTCTCCATGGACAATGTACTTCCACTAATGGAAACATAGCTTAAAAAAATAAAAAGCCATCTGTTGTTCCCACAATCCCTCCACCTTGCCCCAAAGGATCATGGAGAAATTCATGAGGAATATAAGTAAGGTGAAATGGTAAACTCCTCTCCAGTTCAAATCTCTGCATAGGATCCTTTATTAAAAAAAAAAAAAAACCATGGAAAAACTATTTGTTCATGTCAAAGGCTTGTTTCATGCGTCTTCATAACAATGTAAAGGTTAGTAATTAAATACATAAAGAAAATCATTTGATAGACACATAAAATGCTAGCATTGTAATTTAGTGACCAACTATACCTCCCTGTCCTAGGGACTGTACATCCAAAGTTTTCGAATACTTTGGTAAGGCAAATATTATTACCATTTGAAACTGAATCAGCAGATTGAAAAATTGGTTGTCTTCTGATGCTCTTTGTGCACGATAAGGAGAAATGGCACAGATTGGGTGGCCAAGTGTTAGGGTAAAAGAAGAAAAGAAAATGTCCCCTATTACAGAAAAAAAACTGAAAAGGGGGTTTTGAAGCTCAATCATTATGCATACACTTACATAATTCCATCCATCCTTACTCAAGACTTGTGTGTACAGTATTTGATTTCTACATTTCTTACTCACCCCAGTGTCTAAGTTCAGTGATGTCTGGATATGTGAAAACAAAATAGAACAGGAAAGTGATGTCTAGAGAAAATAATTGGTCAAGGATTAGATCTACAGATCCCCCTCCCCTTACTTATTGTGGTATTTCCTTTTAGGATTTAGGTTCCCAGATGCTTGATTGGTTTTGGAGATCCAGGCAGTGACCAGGAGAAGTTTAACCCATTTAGCATGGTGTGTCTACTCTTTTCTGAACAAGAACACATTGGCCATTGTTTTAGTAATATCAGATTATTTTGCTATAACAAACTCAGCTTGGGGATGCCTTTGATTAAAGTTTGTAAACTGTGGCCCTTTCCAGATGTGGGGAAGGAGCCATGCGAAAATGGGACTCACCGGATTTCCTGAGCATCCAGGTGAGTCCGTCGCGACGAGGAGTAGTGCGAGCTCGTCACTCCGCGCTGCTCCGATGTCCAAAGCGGCAGCTTCTGGTTGGTGGACACTCTCCACCAACCGGAGAAGCTCGCCAGCTGAAGCCTGCCCCGGAAGATCTGCAGGCACGCACTTGCACACACCTGCAAATCTGCTCTGGAGCGTGGTGACAGAGCTGCAGAGAGTTGCACTCTGTGCTTTTTAAAAACCTCTAAAAAGAGGTTTTTAAAAAGCACGCTGTGTGACCAGTCCACTCTATGGTGCAGAAGACTTCCATCAGAGGTCGCTCTGCACATTTTAAAAGCCCGGTGCGGAAATGGCCTGTAACTTATATCAGATCTTTCTGATCTTTCAGAAGAGCTCTGTACTGCTAATTATGATGAGTTTTGTAAAGGTTTCTGCACAACTGCATTTCCGAAGACTGTGTTGACACAGGATCATGTAACAGCTCCAATTCTTACACTCTATTTTCTCTTCTCATTGCTTTTGTTAGCCACCTTTTCTGCTACATTTAGAAAGGTGATGGAATATAAACTGAAATCCTCCTCCTCCTCTTCCTTATTATTTGAGCCCATTCTTCAAGTCTGAATCCTTCTGTAGACAAAATAAGATCCTCCATAAAAATGTTGGAGGTAGCAGAAGGCTTTAGGGAAAGCCTCAACTGTGCCGGAATATTTCTGCACTTTTAGGGGGGAAATCTAATTGGTGAAGAACTCAGAAATGCTCATTGTTGGATGGCACTTGGGAAAATGAGATGGAAAAGCATGGAAAATGTCATGGCTGGCTATAACCCACATCAGGAACATTCCACACTGCAAAGATTGTTAGCTTGCTTTCTCACTCACTTGCTTTTTACAGGTCTGTCTTACCATAACATATTAGTAGCAATGATGATAGTAATAAATATAAATATTTAGATGTCTGAATGAAGTTGCCAACAGCTGAAAACCATAAAATGGCAAAATAAGTGGACTTTACTATATCTATAGTTCTTCTTCCTGTTTTGTGTACAGTTCTCTCAGATCTTATCTTTTTCATTTGGTACTTCTTGAAAGAGTACTTCTTTCCTTGTTTAACACATTTGATATATGTCTCAGTATCTCATGGACGTGATTAAAAGCCATGCTATGTCAGCTTTTATTAGTTGTTCACAAATCTCTGTGGTCCTTAATCAAAAATCATTCACAGTAGTTTTGACATTTAACAGTGCATTATGGATAGTGTGTATCCATCCACAAAGTTCAAGTTTATTCTGCATTAGCCAACTAGGCTTTTCCATACAACCATAAACACAAACCAATCTCATTCAAATATAATTAAGATAAACTAGTTGAATTGGTATTTAAAACATCTCATATTCAAATATAATTAAGATAAACTAGTTGAATTGGTATTAAAACATTCAAAATGGGCCTGAGATTATATCCTGTGGCCAGAATGGTTAGAAGTTTCACAGTTTTTCACCGCTGACTTTATATGCTTGGCCTTTCAATCAGACTTTAATATAGTCAATTCCTCCTTTTAAAAATGCCAGGTTTTTTGAGATGATAACATCTCAAATGTGAAAAGTAAGAGGATCAAGGTACTGAGTTCTCAAATCTAAACACAAAGAGCATTCCAGGAAAAAATAATGACACAAAATTCCATCTTAATACAGCCATATGGGCACTGTCAGTCTCTGTTGAGTATGCTATCATATCACCCTCAGGCTTCCATCACATGCATGGTATTCAGTCTGCACTTAGTTAAAAGGGTCTTAGGGTCATATGGGAAGGTAGATGCTAATAGAGAAGGGGGCAGTTTTCCAGGATAAATAGTAAAGTTCTTTTATAATATAAAAGGGCAGCAGTTAAACACTAGTGCAGCTTTTCCCTGGAGATCAGTATCAGCCAAATGCCTTACAACTTGCAGCTGGACAACATTATAAAATTTTATAAACTTCTGCAACTGTGGAGCCCATTGAGAATCCCATAATAGATATAAGGTTACAATATTACAGTTATAGAAGATTAATATATTATTTAAACAAAAAAGATTGCTCTAGCAGTAAAAATTGATCTTCTCCAATTTCACTGTCTTTTCCATTGCATTTTTTAATTTTCCTATTTGCCCTCCCCCAGCCAACAAAGAGGTTATAATCTCAGGAAATGTATACATTAACTTATTTCATTTTGCAGCCTCCAACTCAGATGAAAGGTCTGTCAGTGATTCACTTCTATCTACTGATGCATTCCTGCTGTTGTCACAGAAATCACATAAACATCAGTCGCTAAAAGGATGAGGCTGGCAATACTTCTCATTGGACCTCAGTTTCATCTTGTCCCCATACCTTTTGAAACCCATGCTCCAGCTTGTAAATAGGCAAATAAAGTATAATCCCAGTTATCTTCACTTTTTGTATCTTATTAGATCTTCAAGTGAGTAGGCAAAAACATAGCTGCAATATAAACCAGCCTTTTGATTCTAGAGCATTCTGATTCTCAGAAGTAGTTCAGCTCTGGCCCTCTGAAGCAACGGAAAACATATTTTCTATGGGCTAGCGCTTCAAATATCTGAGTATAGTTACAGGACTAATTTGAAGATTTGATCTTTACTTGTGATAACTGAAGCCCCTGTCAGAGCTGCTGAGGACAAGCAGCAGCTGTGGGTCCCGGTGGCTCTGGCTGGAGAGGAGTCCTGCAGCTCAGAAGCTCCCCTGCTGCCATGGATCAAGCAGGTGTGGACATCCCTCTGCCTGCTCCTTCAGGGCAACAGGGATCCAATTCTGTGCCTACTCCTTTGGAGCAACGGGGACCCAATTCTGAAGAGGCTCTGGAGCTTAGTTCAATAAGCCCTCAATCAAGGTGGAAATTCAAGAGGGCTGTGCAAAGGGAGGCTTCCTTGGCTAAGTTTAAGAAGTGGTGACCGGACACACCTGTGCCTGGGGCTATATAACTGCCTGCCTGGAAGCTTCCCTTTGCTTGTGGTAAACTTCTTTCAAGTCCTCCTCTTGTCTGTTCCTTGCTCCCAGCACCCTGTTCCTGATACCTTGAATTGATCTCTGGACCCTTGACTCTTATCTTTGGAACTCTGACTATGGGTTTGCTTGGTGCCCTGGTAAATGAACTTCATTGAGTAAGTGCTTGCTTGTCTCCTCCTGGTTGGACTTTGCTGGCTCTCCCACTCTCTTCTCTGGGCTGGCTCAGTGCCCAGATCTCTGACCTTGACATTACTTATAAGAATTAAAGACACAGGCTGAGTATGACTGATCTGGTAAATGGCCTTTCAGGGATATTTAAAAATGACTCTATTTCTAGAAGGAAGGAAGGAAGGAAGGAAGGAAGGAAGGAAGGAAGGAAGGAAGGAAGGAAGGAAGGAAGGAAACTAATTTTGATGAAGGAAGAGATTTGCAAGAAAAATCAAGAGAAGGTTCCAAGGATGCTCAGAGAAAATATGGAATTATTAATATTGATGACTTGGAAGGGAGTGAGGGTGATTTGAGGTTGATTGTGATAGTTTTTTTCTAAAAATATTGGTTTTAAGACTAATCTTAGTACTACATGAGAAGTGTAATTGGATTTTTTATTTTATTCTATTTAGTTATTCTATTCTATTTGTTTATTTAAAATGTTGATTTAAAATGTTATTTCCTTTGTTTAAACTAGTGTACTATATAAAATAAATTGTTTAGTGTTTACAACTGATTATAAGTGATTTTTTACTAACTAATCTTATTAGGGATGGGACTAACCCAGAATTCTTCAGATCCGGATCTAATCCCTGGAAGCTTCTGGGAATCCACGAATCTCATGAATCTTGAATCTTTCATATCCTTTTTTTAAAAAGGGTTTAAAAAGCAAAGGAAAGAAAGCACCTCTACTGAACAGTGGTTTTGAAGCAAAATTTGAAATATTTGTGTAATGAAAAACAAATGAAATAATTTTTCATTTTCAGGAAAACTTTCAGTATCCTAGGTAGGCTTGCGCTGGTGGCAGGCGAGAGAAGAGCAGGGAGCATGGGATTGCACTGCCCATCACCTTGTCCCACCTGCCCCACACCGGATTGTGGCAGGGCAGAGGAAAAGTGGGGAGCCTGGGATCATGCTTGCTGCAATCTTCTCCTGGCCACTTGGGGCAGGATCACACTGGTGGTGAGTGGGGAAATAGTGCGGAGCATGGGATCATGCTCCCTGCCACCTCCTCCCACCCGCCCCAGGCCGGATTGTGCTGGCAGCAGGTGGAAAAAGATCAAGGAACGTGAGATTGCTCCCCCTACAAGCTTCTCCCACCTGCTCTCCTAGCCATGCCATCTTGCCCATCCTGGGCCGAATTGTGCTGGTGGCAGGTGGGAAAAGAGTGGGGAGCATGGAATCATGCTCCCTGCTACCTCCTCCTTCCCACTCTGGGCTGGATTGTGCCAGCAGTGGGCAGGAGGGCATGTGGATTTAAGATATTTAAGATATTCGATTTGCCTATTTTGGTATGGAGATTTGGATCCATGAATCTCAAATCCTTGCCAAGGATTTGAGGATTCGAGGATCCAAAGATTCGGTTGACCCATCCTAAATCTTATCTAGTTAGGATGATAAAAGTGATTAGCAAGAAGTATTAATTTATGGTATAAATTTAATAATAAATTTAATAGTTACATATAACTTCTAGATTAATGTGTGCTGTTTGCAATGAGGGCAGAACCAATTTTTAGCTTTTGTAAGTTTCATTTTTAGTTAGCTGTAGTTTTGTTAGATATTTGTAGCTTTGTTATGTATTATTCGGTTTTTTATTTGTCGCATGTTTTTAGTTTTTTGTATTCTTTTGTAATTTTGTAATGCTGTAGTTTATTTTTATATTCTTTCTCTTTTGCAGCCAAACATATCCAAAGCCTTCCAACTTTCCTCGCAGAACCACTCCAGACCCCTTGATATTACTTTCATCCTCTCCAGACAAGTTCTATTTTTCTGATTTTTTAAAAAAGTTTGGTGCTCAGAATTAGCTATAGTACTCCATTCAAGGTCTGACCAGAGCAGAATAGAAAACCGTAATTAATTCTTATTGTTTGGGCACAATACTTTTGTTGACAGGGTTTAGAACTGCATTATCCACTTTATCTGCCACATCACACTGCTGATTCACATTAAAAACATGGTCTACACATGTCTTAGGTTCTGTTTACATACACGGCTGTCAAGCCAAGTGTTGCCCCCTTTATTTCTTTATCTGCCTACAGAACTTTGCAGTTCCCTCTGTTGACTTTAGTGATGTGAGTTTTGCTTTATTCCTTTGGCCTCCCGACATCGCCTTGGATCCTATTTCTGTCTTTGAAGGCACTGAGTATCCTATCCTGTTGGCTGTAGTATGCAAGGCTGATATGAATCCTCTCCAGTGCTTTAATCATGCCAATTATAAAAATGTTGAAAATCATTGAGCCCTTGGGATACCCTTATGGTTTCCCACTTGTGCCTTCTCCCTAGACTGAAAAAAGCCATTGATGAGAACTCTCTGAGTAAATGATTTACCAAAAATTTACAGGATTATCTATGGAAAAGGTCAGTGAATATGAATTCATGTCAAATGCTGCTCCATCTGGTATGCAATAATTCCCAGTGAAAAGGACAAACAAAGTGAATGTTGTTGTCTTTCAAAACCTTCCCATCACTGTCTTTGGCACCATCTCTTGGACTCTAAAGCACTTTTCCTTATGGTATGTGTTTTACGTTTACTGCCAGATTGTCTCTCCAAATGTGTTTTCCCATTCAATTATTTTCAGCCAAGGGAGAAAAGATAAATCACTGTAGTTTAGTCTCTTCATTTAATTCTCCTCAGAAAACATTCTCACTCCCATGCACTTCTGTTATACTTTTGAAACTGAATTTAAAATTATAATTTAGGTGGATGATCTATTTGATTACCTGTAAAAGACCCCATGCCTTCCACTGTTTACTTGACAGATCCTTATCGTGCAAATAGAAAAGGACAATACAAACTTCAAAGAGATTCTGATGAAAAAGGGAAAAATAGTCAATTGTTTTTTTCCTGTATTGTTAATATCATCAAGATTTTCTCAGTGGACTATAGACATAGAAGATGGCTTTAAACTAACTCATCTGGTTCAAGATAACTTAAGTAATGCAAATGTACATAGGTACCAATAGGTAAGGTCTCCATGGAAACAGTGTGAATACGAGAGCAAAAGCATTTTCATATATGACCTTGAAATGATGTCCATCAAAGTGGTAGGTGACAGTAAAGGATAACTACATTCCTTACTTACATTCTTGAAATGAAAACCAGGTACATAAAATTAAATGCAAAAGAAAAATAGAAGAGTATTTACAATCTAACACAAAACAAAATATGTTCATGAATACACTTTGATTCAGAACTTATCAAAGCAAACAAAACAATCCAAAACCCGTCAGGAATATATTTGTGACATTCAGAAGGTTAAACAAATGTTAGAGATGCTTCTGAATGTATTTTCACTTTACTGTTTGTTTGTTTGTTTGTAAATGCATAATTATGTAAGGGTACAAAGGTTTAGCTGATGGCTGAATAGGAATGAGCCGAGCCATGCCATGAATTTAGAATTTTGAATAGTCCAGATGGGAAAATGTAGGCATACTTCTTTTGAGAGGTACTTCGTTGATAATTAAATAAGCTACATAGTTTGGAAGAAAATTGGGAGCTTTTCAAAGACAGATTTTCATTACTGGGCACAAATAAAACCCTTTTTGGAAGAATGCTTCACTATGCCAAATTCTCTCAGCCAGTTCAAGACCAACAGGATATTATCATTACAATGGTTGCCACAAAACTATTCAAGATGGAAGAGAGTGCTCTTTAATTCAATAAATACAATGGAACACTGAAATACTAAATGAATATGTTGATTTTATCTCATATTACTGTTTGCGCAAATGGAACCATGACTTTTGAGACTATTTTCTAGAAATAATTGACCCGCAATTGTAAGTTGATAATTAATTTTTAATGGCATGGTAATTTTTTAAAAAAACTAGATGACAAAATCTAAACAGAAGGCAATGTTATCTTTAATATGTCATTAATTATCTTTAATATATAAACTGAAGATCAAGCTACATGATAAGATAATTATGGTGTTTGGCAATGAGGCCACACAAGCCTACTTATCTAAAGTCTCTCTGAGGAAGTATACTAAAGCTTGCTGTTGTTTGTTCCTTTTGTTTTGGAAAAAAATGTGTCAAGTAGAGCTGAGAAAAACCTGGGTTCAAAGGCCTGTAGAGCAAAGCCCCACCTTTATTCTTAGAATCATAGAACTGTGGAGTTGACAGAGACTCAAAGAGGCATCCACAGCTAAATCATATCTACCACATGGCCGGGTAATTGTATTTAAAAACACCAAAGAAAGTCTAACACCTCCTGAAGCAGTCTACACCTAATGTTTAGCTGGAAACTCAGCTCCTGTAATTTAAACCACTGGTTTAGATACCACCTTCTGCCACTCCCCAATATTTAAGGTGCCCTTTCCCTTTGTCACATGGCTGCTAAGTCTGTTCATAAGTCTACTGGGAGGAGAAAAAGCAAAGTAACCACTTCAAATGTAATTGCATCATTATATTAGATTAGAATATACCTTACTTTTACCCATTCACATATGATAATTAATTTGTGGAGGTTATTTTATCATCAGTCTGCTACATTGTATAATCAGATTCCATTATGTCTAATATGGCCCGACTTTTCTCTACCTCAAGACAGAAATGCAATCTGATTTATTCCATTGTGGCTACATGGAGTGGGACATTACTTTAAATTTGGTCCTTGCATTTAAATTTATCAAGCAGAGAACATAGCTAAAAGAATATCTGCCAAATATTGGGGGTTCCTCTTCCCCTGTGTGACCATGCACTACATATTCTGTAGAAGAGGAAACACTTCAGAAAATTGAGAGAGGAAGTAATTATTCCTCTTGATTAGACTTTTGATCATATAACCCTAAACAGCTGGTAGTGTCTAACCATCTTTCTGATTTGAAATTACAGCACTGTTTCTTCTAGTTTTTTAAAAAAAATCAAGATGTTCACTAAATTTTCTACCATAAAATTATTGCCTTAGCCTTTAAAAGTGTGAAATAAAACTAGAAGAAATGGTAGAACCATCTGAAATCACAATCATGATTATGCATTACCAGCTGCTTATAGTTTAGTGATTTAGGATCTAATTGGTGTTCTATAATCATTTCTTCCTATATGAAAAAAATGTAGGGCTCCCCTCCCCATCTTTTATGTACCACTCTTTTTATAGGCTGAACATACCAGAACTGATGCTAGAATTTTAATGAAACACAAATTCTCCTAAAATTACAACCTATACAAAGATCTAGTTAAGAAAAGCTTACCACAAGAAAATCACTAGTTGCCCTTATAATGTCCTATCTACTATTGCACCCACACCCATGCCAACATTGTTGTGAGAGTGCTGAGGTAGGGTGGGAACTCTGTGCTAGAGTAAGGAAGAGCAAAGCTGAAAGCATAACATGACTTTACCCCCTCCACTATTAACCAGACCACATATCTCCCACTTTGATTGGATTAAATTTGCAAAATATATTAATTGGAAGATCTGTTTAACTGGGAAAAAATATAAATTATACATACTTATGGCTGAAAAACCATGTGGAATAGGAACACTGGCTGAATAGCAGGTCAAAAGGCAATCCCAGCATGGTCATGTCATAAATTCACTGAAAATTAGCCAGGAATGACTGGTTTAATGGCTCTAAGCTAATCCTCCCTACAAGAACAAGCCAAGTAAGCTCCCTTGCTGTGTGCATTTCCTATCAAAACCATCCAAAATCCTCCTTCCTGGCACATAAACATCTTCCACCATACCCCTTTCCTGTCTTCAACACAGAGCTGATATATGTTCATCAAAACCTTAGTTATCTACATGCCAAAATCATCAACATACTCCCTTCACATGTTAAGACCATCAAACCGTTCTGGCCACTTTTTGTCCACCCTGCAAATTCCATTGTTTGCCCAGGCAGAGACTTATCTACATCTCATGCTTTCAGGACAGATTTTTGGGTATAAAAGACCCCAATTTGGGGTACCTCCTGGCAGTACATGAATTTCAGGCACCCACTCTGTTACCTTGATTTGTGATATTGTACTGTCCTTGGATGCAAGCCTGAGCCACACCTATTTTCTTCATTTCTTATCTTCTTCATTTCTCTCTCTCTGGAATAGTAAATATTGCCCAGTCTATCCTGAATTCTCCACTATCCATCTTTCCTCCCTGTCTTTTGGTTAGCCTTGTGTGAGTGTGTGCATGAGTGTCAATCTTTGTGTGCGTCTCTGACTTCTCCCCAATAAAACACATTCTAGAGATAATTTATAAGTTTTTGGCTGATTTTACTGCAGTTAGCCCATAAACTTTGGTGAAAAGGTCCTGCCAATTACTCCTCCTTTTACAACCCTCTTAATCTGAGTTAATTGATTCCCCATTTTTACATTCAGTTGTAGGTTCTGATAGAGGACCTCACAGGGTCCCATGCATTTGAAGTAACACCACAAGTTTATCCAAAATGGGGATGCAGGGATCATGCCTAGTCTGTCCCAAGGATCCTTCTGCCTTGATGTGTCCCTTCAATAGGTTCATCACCCACTTGGAAAACTTATCAGCTTCTCTCCACATGACTGGATTCCATATAGACTTTTGTTGATTCATGTCTATATTTTTACTGAGATATTTATGTTTGTGCATCAATAAAACGCATATTTTGCAGCATTCTGGAAGATAAAAGATATATTACAAAGAACATATCCCTCCTGCTTCCTCCATCTTGCCTTCCCATCTCATGAACCAACATAAGCCACAACAGCAACACCTACATGTTAGACACAGTTACTATGGTGAGAGTATTGCCTTGGGCTTTTCATATGCAAAACCAGACAAACATACTCTTTAAGATGTCATGAGAGCTTAACAACTGGTACAGAAGACAAAGCAGAACAATCATCTGCATTTCAAGCAGTAAAAATTTAACTACCAACACCAACCACCTTCTGTTCCAGCAGGGAGGAAAAAAATACTTCATGGAAGTGCTGATCTTGCTTGCAATTCAGTCATGGTCATTCCCACACTAGCCTGTCTAGCCTGTTATAGCGCGATGATTCCACTTTCAACATCCTCTGGAATCCTGGGGTTTGCAGTTTCGGGAGGGGCCCCTCCCAAAACTGCAAACCCCAGGGTTCCAGAAGATGTTGAAAGTGGAATCATCGCGCTATAACAGGCTAGTGCGGAAATGGCCCATGATGGCATAAAGGGGTGGCACTTGTGATGTGATTCTGTAAAAGACAACAAACTAAGAAGATAGGGGGAAAATGGCTCTTATTGTCTCAGTTCTAGCCAGAAAAATTAGTCTGTCAGGAGGACTGGAGAACATCAGACTCAGGTACATGCATAACCTACAGGAACACAAATGGCTGGGTTTTGCAACAAAGTTGTATAAGCAATTTAAATACAGCACTGTCAACATCTAAGTAAGCAAATTATGTCTGTATTGCAATGCTGGTGTGATACATAGTGGCCTGGCACTTCCCAATCAAGCACTTTTTGGAGGATGAACAGACTAAGAGTCTGTAAGGCCATAATTCCAGTTTATATTTCCCTTCCTTCCTTCCTTCCTTCCTTCCTTCCTTCCTTCCTTCTTTTCAACTTAAGTGTAATTGCTGCTGCAAGGAATTCTCCATTGGCAATAGGCAGCAGACAAACAGCAGTAGAATTCATGCCTTTACATCTCTCCATCATGTATGTACGTATATTGTACAATAAATGCTATAGCACTTTGCCTCATAAAGGAAACTTACTGCCAGTGGACTGGCTTAGAAATTGGACAGTTTCAAGAGCACACCCCAGTCCACAAACACGTTCTCTGATAAAGGTAATGGAACAAAAATTTTATTTAGACAGGCTTTGGGCTATCAATTCATTAATGGAGGTGCTATAGGTTTTTTTTGGCTCCCTCCACACATTGGTTATGTTTTTAGTGATTTTGAACTATTGGTAGTTCAGGACTCTTTTAATTTTGCAGTTTCTATTGTGCTATTATCATTGGTTTTACATACACTATGTTGTACACTGTACACTATGTACATATACTCATATACATATACTTACAGTTGCAAGTTGCGTTGGGTCCTGTGGTGGGGGAAAGGTGAATAATTAAGTTCAGGTACAGAATCATAAAGTTGGGAGAGAGCACAGGGGCCATCCAGTCCAATCCCTTGCCATGAAAGACCTCAAAGTACCTCAAAGCACTCCTGACAGATGGCCATCCAGCCTCTGCTTAAAAACCTCCAAAGAAGGAGACTCTACCGCACTCTGAGGCAGCATATTCCACTGCTGAACAGCTCTGACCACCAGGAAGTTCTTCCTGAGGTTTAAGTGGACTCTTTCTGAGGTTTAAGAGGAGTGTACATGCACACATATTGTTCTGGATCGTGTTTGTGCTTGTGTCTCAAGAAATCTAGGTGGGAAGGAGGGAATGGAGAGAAAAATGGACAGAAGTGGATAGAAAAGGTTGAAGATGTATTTGGACAAGCTGTGTAAACTTTATGCGGTTTGTGCAAAGACATGAATTCCAGTGCAAACAAACCAAAATCACATGTAATTTCCTTGCATGTGTTTTATGTGAAGAAAAAATATTATTCTTGTTCTGGATTCTGTACATTTTGAGCAAAATAACACATTTTCTTATCTAAAATACATTTTCTGATTAGGAAAATCACAAATATATATTGTGCAAATTAAGTTTTCTTCTCCAGCAAAGTCACTAAGTGGAAATAGTGCTTGAAAATTGCACCTAATTCTGGTAGTTTGGGGATAAATCTACCAAAATTATTCATTCTTTCATATGAAAAAGAAATAAGTGAAGGACTGCCTGTCTAGTAAGTGGAACGTGAGGCAGCATGGCAGAAGTGGGGAAATCTATATTGGTCTGAATGTTACACTAATGTTTATCTATGTGTGGAGCAGAGGAGAATCGTACTTCAAATACATAGCACACATTTAGGATTATTAGCCAACCTCAGCTACGGGCGGATAAATCATTTTAAACTAGCACTTCCTTTGAAAAAGCTTGTATAACATAAAATACAAAACACCTATGGATTATTTTGTTTGTGGGGGCCATAACTGTCAAAGTGCAGTTCATATCTTAATTAGACTACATCAGGAACTAGTTTTAAAAAACAGTAAACTTCACCAATGAATACGAGGTGCTGTAGGCTATATTTCAGAGGAAAAAATTGGCAAAACCACCTCGAAGTATTCTTTCCCATGAAATCCATGGAGGCCCCATAAGTTAACAGTCAACTTGAAGACACAGGCACAGGTGTGCATGCATGTACACGCGCGCACGCGCGCACACACACACACACACAATATCTTCCAGAAGCCTCAGCTGAACATTAGGAGGCTGCCTAATCTCTGTCTTTCCCATTGTTCAGGTGAAACTACACAGTCCTTCATGAACTACCATCACAGCAGAAGCTATGTTGCCAAAGTGGAAGCTCTGGGATATTGTGAATTAAGATCTCTTTGTGGTATTCACCTTTATATTACTGAAAACGTCTTTGTGTTGAGTTTAAGAACACTTTTTAAATGTTAACTTGATGGTCTTCTTTACCCCAGCCCCAGGTTGTATTCTCACTGTAGAGATTGTCTGGCCTTTGTGAAAATGACACAGCAAACAACAAAGATTCTCCAATTACAAAAATTAAATTATGCATGCAGTTTGATAATTGCATAGACATAAGTGTGTTTTCACACATTAGTCATGCTCATGTAGATTTTTTTTAGTTTGTAATCTGCTGATTATGAAGAAAATTGCCCATATAAATTGGAAAAAAAAAGATACAAACAAATATCGGGAAGATATTGCAGGGATCTCCAGCTGCTGGATGCTGACATAACTACCTAATGTGTTGCTATGACCTCCATCTTTTTTTTTTTTTTCACTGCAATTCAGGAAATTTGTGGGGAGGGAAGGCAGTTCAGTGCAAGTTCCTATATTGCCCATACGTGGCATTTTAATTTTTTCTTCAGTTAACATCAGTTGTGTCAATGAGAACAGACGAATAAGAGATAAATATACAGATGTACACAGGGTGTACACTGATCAGGCCCACCTGCAATTCTCAAGAGAAACATCTTGGAATTGGCCATTTTTCCCCAGTTAGTGACATTGCCCCCACATTTCCTCTTTCTCTCTAAAATTACATCTCGTTAGTTTTTCATTTATGGCCAGGCCAGGCAACCAAGGACTAGCTTCCCACAGAAATGAAAAAGAGTGACATAAACCTCAAAGTCAAGGGCTATAAACCATTCTCTGTGAATCAAAACTAGACCTGTCAATCACAGACAACTTTACACCTGAGGGCTTAATAGCATTTGGTATTGCATCCATTAAAATGAGGCTTATATCCATGAAAGTCCATGCTAAAATATATACCATTTACTCTTGAAAGTGCCAGCACATTTCTCCACCACCACCCCTGCTGCTTTCCTCCTTTTCAGACTACTAAGGATGTCATTCTTCTCTGGTTTTCTTCTTGAAAAAAAAGCAAGAAGTAATTTTTAGCCTTCCTTCTGAAAACTTTTGAAAACTATGCAGTGGTCTTATTATTTTCTACACAGGTGAAAAAAAAAAAAGCCCTCTTTCCTGTGTGGAAAAGGCTGTTTTCTTTTTAAATCTACCACATGTACATTTGGTACAATACAAGTCTAATTATATCATTTTCTGTACAGGAAAATGTTTTTTGTATCCTGAAAATAATATTTCTGTATAGAAGTATTATTTTATGCACATAAAATTTTGTTTGTACTGCATGCACATATTAGTCAACCTCAAATATCAGCAGGTAGGTCATTTTAAAGTACAGGGGCCTTTTTAAAAAAAAATACATGATTTAAAGGAGGAAATATTCATTGGTAATTCCCTTTGGGAGACATGGCTGCCAAAGTCGAGTTCATGTATTAATTAGGCTCCATCAGGAACCAATTTGAAAGCTAGTAACCTTCCAGAAGGGTTGCCTACTTCTCATATATAGCAAAAACAGTTGAGGGGTGGGACTGAAACCTAGGTCCTTTCTGCAGTGTCCTCCCATCCCAGCATGGGGACGGGAGAGGAGTGGAAGCGCAACAACATTTCAGCATGACATTGTTGTGGTCCCACTCCTGTCCCATCCTCAGGCAGCATAATCACAGATTAAATCATTGACAGGGTTTCCCTGTCAATGACCCACAATCATGCCAACATTCTGTATTTACCTGTCCTGTGGAAGGGCAGGAAGTGTGATAGTGGTGCTTCCTACTCCAGAGCAGCCTGGGAAACTCCTCTGCTGAGCTGCAGAAGGAAGAGTTGTGTCCATTGCACTCCCTTCCACAAGGAGCTGGTCTGGTGTGGAGGGGAGCACTTCTGTTGTGCTCCCTTCCCGGCAGAGCTGCTGCCAGGATTGCCACTGAAGGACCATGTAAGAAGGTTGGGTATGGAAAGGGCCCTATTCCAAAACAGCATTGAAGATTTCCAGGACAAACATTTGACCCATTCTTTCTGGGTACAAAAGAAGGAGGTTGGAAGGGAGGAACTTGAGAATTGAGGGCCATGACATCAACACCAGATAGGATATACTTTGCCCACCTCTCACTTTATTGTTCATTATTTGTTTATTCATTTTATTCACTTTAAGATTTCATTTTTAATTCTCTCCTCAGCCAAACCAAACAAGCTAATATCTCAGAGCAGCTTGCATTCAATCAATAAAAACATGACAGTCTTGGGTCATAGATTTATAACCTAAAAAAAGTGAAGCAACCAGAGAAAAGGATAAGGGAAGGCAAATAGTTCTTCAACAAGGCTGGTGGGCTAGCCTAGTTTCCCATCCCATCTCCTGCTGCTACAACCTGCTTGATTACTATCTGTGATCTACAGCAAAGAACATAATCTCATCCTCTCAAAGGATGTTCTTTCCTACATATATGTAGCAATTCCGTGTGGGTATCACTGTGAGTAAGCCTCAATAACAACCTGTGAATTACTGCTGAAAACCATGTGCAGTGGTTTCTACAGTTGATTGTAATAAAACTAATGATGTCCTTCCATTAAAAACAAACAAACAACTGCCTTGATCTGCAATTTCTTTTAAATCTTGAAACTTATGCACACTGGCATCAATTTCTACTGTAAAGGGAAAGCTATGATTAATATTTTATCATAGGTATAATTGAAATAAACATAGGTGCTCATCTTCTAAAGCATGACAAATTGGTTATTTTTATTGACTTTTCTATTTCTTTGTGGTACTTTCAAGAATCAGTTGAAATGGGACAGATGTTATTCATACAGAACAACACAGTTATAAGAAAAGATAATTATATCATTTACACCTCATCTTCCCTCTGCTGATTCCAAATTTAAATGTTGCTTTTGAATTTAAATAGAGTTTTACTGGGAAAAGAAGATTAGAGTCAGAGTCATAAAAATGTGGCACTAGCCTGAATAGCAAAAATATAATGGTGCTTCTGCACAGAGCCACAGTGAAATCAGACATGAACAATTTGTAAAGAAAGAGTAGCAGTGGGATGTGTGATTTTTATGAAGCACCGTTGGCAGGTTAATCCATTAATCAGCTCGATTGAACAATTAACATGGTGCAGCTCAGTTCTAAGTTTGACTAACTACACATTGGCCCTACATCACTCAGTTTTAAGCCCTTGCTATTCCCCTTTCCTCAATATTTCTTTGGTCAAACTTTTTCCCCCAATTCCATTGGCTATGGGAATAGTTCCAGTGATCACTTTAATTTAGCATTTGATCTCCCAATTTCTAATAGTAAAAAAGCAACAGAGCATCAGTCTCCTGTTCCCCTGCTAGGTCTGAAACTTGTTCTTTCTAAAGGAGAAATGATAGCCCCTCCAGCCTTCTGACCAGCTGCCTGTCTCTCTCTCTCTCTGTTGACACGAATGGGCTATGAAACCATTTTCCTCCACCAGAGAGGTCTGATGTTCAATCTGCATAGCACATGCACAGAGAGACACATCTGCATGCATATATACATATACTAGTGTATTTACATGGCATTGCCTGGGATTTTATTTTCTCAAAGGTAATACTTGTTAGAAATACCTTAGGAATTACCTTATCTTAGGAATTAGATGCAGTTGAAATATACAGATTTGGAAAATGTTGGAAATGTGATGAGAAAGAGGGATCTTTTTCTCATATGTGGTGGACCTGTAAAATAGCAAAAAAGTTTTAGAAAGAAATACATGATGTAATTCAAAGAATGTATGGTTTTAACTTTGAAACGAAGCCAGAACTTTATTTGTTGAATATGTCAGGGCAACAAAGAGAAATAAGATCTCATCAAAAGACATTGTTATATATAATAACTGCAGCAAGATTGACTTATGCTCAACATTAGAAAGAAGGAAAATATGTTGATATAAGAGAATGGAAATTCAAAGTCCCGGATATGGTAGCAACAGAAAAGCTAACTTTTTCACTTAAAAATAACCCAATCCAGGGCTTTGAAAGAGAATGGCAAGAGGTATTGAATTGGATAAAAGAATGAAATGGGGGGAAGAAAGAAAGGCTGTGAGAAAGGAGGAAGACAAAATGAGGTGGTAAAAGATAAATTGCAAATAGTTACATATAAGCTAAAAGTAATAGTATATGATTGTTATAACATGGAGATAATGTACGGAATGGAATGTTAATATGGAACGGAATGGAATGTTAAACTCAGATTCAACTGGGGAAATTGATGTCTGGAAGTGGGGAGGGTTTTTTTATTGCTTTTTCACTAAAAATTTTAATAAACATTAATTAAAAAAAAAAAGAAATACACAGATTTGAGATCCTGTTTCTAATTCCCCAATCTGTCTCATCCAGTACGTGTAACTTTTCCCCATATTCCCAAATCCAATCTGTATTCAGAGTTATTAACATGTAGTGGTTGGGTTACTGTGGGAATACACTGCCCTCCTTCTTACTGGTAGGCCTTACCTCCATTGCAACCAGCCTGAGCTCTCTGGTTGAGAATTCTTAAGACCTCTCCCAGAACTGCCAACCTCAAGATTCCATAGAATCTTCACAGCCAGCCAATCATATGAGATCTTTTTGTCTCACACAGCCAATCATATGAAGTCTTCACATGCCTGACACAGACAAACAGACAAAACTCACTCACAAACTTTTAAATGATGTGAATATCATCTTCATTATATGAATATCACACACACACACACACACACACACACATATATATATATATATATATATATAAAATATATGAATGATGTACATACCTTTCAGTCTCAATATCACCAAACTTCTCCAGGTCCCAGTTGGATTTTCTTCCTATACTTTTCATATTGGTTTCAGAAACTTTTGATGTCTTCCTTTGACATTGAAATTGTGCACATTTTTTATGCATCTTCCCAGAACATTGGCTTTTCCATGTACAATTCACCTATTTGCATTGAGTAAATCCCTTCAGTTGCTCACATTTCAGCTTACACCTTTTCAAATATATGCAATAGTTTTTGTATATGTTATTTTCTGGGGAATGCTCAGTAAGCCTTTCAGATGTCCTCAAGATGACATGTACATTTTCAAAAAAGTTTGGGAGTGTGTGAAAATTTTCTGTTTTTAAAGGTCATAGAATCCAATTAAATTTCTTTTCATCCCTAAGTTGTTCTCTCTCTTCCTCCTTTCCATATAGCTATGATCTTTGTATAAATGTACCAAGGATTGCATTTGGATTTGTCACCCTAGAAGCAACAAATCTGGATTTTACCACTGTTTCATCTGCAGCTGCTCCCAGTTGAACAGAGTTTCTGTTGGTGATAAATTAGGGGGCACTACAGCAGAGCTCCATACATCTCAGAGTCTCAGAAGCTAGAATGGCAGAAAAATCTAGAGCTGATGTATTTCCTCCTTGGCAGTACCTTTACAGGTAGTGGAGCTTACTGCTAAGTAGTAACAATTTAGGACTGCAGCCTTATGCAGTGAACCTAAAAACACTGGATTTAAAGTAATGAAAATTATTTTTTTAAAAAAAAATGGGTTGGAATATTTTTTAAAACAAAAAAATAGAAAAAGAAAACATGAGTGCTATTCAACATCTTCATCAATGACTTGAATGAAGGATTAGAGGGCATCCTGATCAAATTTGCAGATGACACCAAATCGGGAGGGGTTGCTAGTACGCCAGAGGACAGGATCAAAATTCAAAATGATCTTGACAAATTGGAGAGCTGGGCCAAAGCTAATAAAATGAATTTCAACAGAGAGAAATGTAAGCTCCTACACTTAGGCAAGAAAAATGGAATGCACAAATATAGGATGGGGGACGCGTAGCTGAATAGCAGTACATGTGAACGGGATCCAGGAGTCTTGGTAGATCACAAGCTGAACGTGAGTCAGCAGTGTGACGTGGCAGCCAAGAAAGCCAACGCGATTCTTGGCTGCATCAATAGGAGTATGGTGTCTAGATTGAGGGAGGTAATGGTACCACTCCATGCTGCATTGGTTAGGCATCATTTGGAATATTGTGTCCAGTTCTGGGCACCTCAATTCAAGAAGGATATCGACAAGCTGGAATGTGTCCAGAGGAGGGCGACCAAAATGGTGAAGAGTCTGGAAGCCATAACCTATGAGGAATGACTTAGGGAGCTGGGTATGTTTAGTCTTCAGAAGAGAAGGTTAAGAGGGGACATGATAGCCATGTTTAAATATTTGAAGGGATGTCATGTTGAGGAGAGAGCAGGCTTGTTTTCTGCTGCTCCAGAGACTAGGACAAAGAGCAATGGATTCAAGCGGCAGGAAAGGAGATTCCACTTCAACCTCAGGAAGAAATTCCTGATGGTCAGAGCTGTCTGGCAGTGGAATATGCTGCCTTGGAGTGTGGTGGAGTCTCCTTCTTCAGAGGTTTTTAAGCAGAGGCTGGATGGCCGTCTGTTGGGAATGTTTTGATGTGTGTTCCTGCATAGCAGGGGGTTGGACTGCATGGTCCTTGTGGTCTCTTCCAATTCTATGATTCTATGAGTGGAGTCCCACTCAATTCAGGAAGATTTAGTTTTGAGGAGGTGTACTTAGGGTTGGGCTATACTTTAAATGAAAAAAAATAAACTAAATTGTAATTCTAGTATGAAAGAGCCACTGCATGGACCTGAGGTGGGGGAAATCTAGCCCTCAAATCCTCCCAAAGTTTCGACAGCCTCCATTTTTTAAAAAAAGTGCCAAAAAGGCTTAAATCCTCTATAAAATCCAGTAATTTTGCCCCCTGACAAAATTCTCAAACACTTCAAAAAATGAAAAGATAACAAATTGGCCCAAACCCATATGAAATGAAACTGGAAGTGTAGTGAACTTATTTCCTGTTGTGTTGAAGCTGTTGGTGTGACCCTCACAGGGTGCATAGCAGTGATGTAGACTTGAGTCGACTGACTCAGACTCAAGTTGGACTAAAGTCACTTCAGTGACTCAGCTCAGGCTTGACTTGGCAATAAATGATGCACTGAATCAACTTAACTTGAGACTTGTAGACTTTCAGTAATTGACTTGCTACCCTTGGTTCAGTAACAAAACATATTCATCCAGAAACCTCACAACTTTGAACAATGCTTCCATTCCTTTTTTCCTACTGGTCACATGACAATATGTCTCAAGTCCAAAATGTGGGCACATTTCTCAGAGGGGAACAGCAAACAGGCTAGGCAATGGGCTTGAGGTGGACCTGAGGTCTGCTCAGCAACCTGTTCCCACTACATATAAGAGCAGCCTTCTAAAACTTTTTCTAAGAGCATAAGGCAAGACTTGTGCCCAGAGTGCACATCTCAGAGGGGACCAGAAAATATGTTAGGCAACAGGCTTGAGGAGGAAAGGTCTTTCCTTCTAAAGCTTTTTAAGCTTCAATAATGGGGAATAAGAAGGATCCTATTCTCCACTTCCAAAGCTGCAAATGGCAAAATTGCAAACGTGGAGGGCCAACTCTGCTTAAATTCTTATAACTGACTTTATTTGAGTCTGCCCAATAATTATGGAATTTTGGTTGGGGTATAAAGTTGCCTTCCAGACTTGACTTAAGATTTGAAGGTAGAGACTTGACTTGAGACTTGGAGTAAAAGACTTAAATACATCACTGGTGTGTAGACAAAAAATGGCCCCCATCTCCCTTGCAGTTGCTCATCGCTATCTTAGACCAAACCCTCACCTACTTGGCTTAGCTTCATATTTGAAAACTGTAAATATAAATTCAAGTATATTTCAGAATATCACAATTGTCTTTTTTGTGTTTGTTAGATTTCTTCTTTTCTCTTTTCTTTTCCTTTTTCCTTTTTCCCTTTTCCTTTTTTTTTTTTTTTGATACTTGTCTGTACAAGTATGAATGGCTGCATTTTGAGTCATAAAATCCCCTAACAGCTGTCTTAATGTCAGAACGAATCAGTTTCAAAAAGTTTCACTGTAAAGCAGCTAAGTGCTACTTTTAACTACGTCATCAGCAAAGAATGTCCTTTTCATTCTTTTGTTAGACTTGGGATCTTGTTTTATGTGAGGTTTCTGCCAAAATGAGGTTCTATGTTATGTCCTGAAAGTGTAAAAATCTATTTCTAAAACTGGAACTTAGGGAAAAAGGAAAAAGAAGATAATTTGGTATGAGGTAGAAACAATGTTTTTCCAGTCCCTTATACCAACTCTTGATGTATCTAAAAGCAAAAGAGATTCTGGAGTCTTTTCATTTGCTCTTTCTTTGCACCTCAGGTTATTGTCACATTGTCTCCATGATAACCCTTAAACTTGACCCATTCGGAATCTTTTGGCTAGGATGAAGGAATAGAAATGACCTCCATTTTGTAGTAAGTTTGTTTTTAAAGCATGGTAAAAAGGCTTTTTCTCCTTATGTTTGGGTTAGTTTCAGCTATAAGAGTATAAGTTAGAGAAGCATGAAACTATTCTCATGATTGGTCATAGGGAGAAAAGATTTTTTAAAAAGAAAAAGAAGAGGTGTAATTCAGAAAGATTGAGTCAGAGGAGGAAAGATGGTTTGACACTGAGAGAAGACAGAGTCCAATCTGCAGGATCTGAATAATTAATTATGAGTACCACACCAAGGCCCTTTTCGCACAGCATTTCTGAAGAGAAAGGGCCCCTTGAGTGTCGCATAAATGTGAGGAGCAGTCCACACAATGCACTCACATTTGTGCGATGCTCAAGGGCATGATGTGGACTGCGCAAGCGGAGCCTCGGGAGCCGGGCCGGTCACGCTTCCTGTGCAGAAAGGTCCCAGGCTGCACTGCAAAAGGAAGAGGTGGGGCGCTTGCATGACCAGGAAGCAGCTATGGAGCAGAAGCCGCAGGGATGCAAGAGCCTTCCTCCCCAGGCTTCTCGCACTAGCCCCGCATCCCAGCTCCAAAAAAGGCTAGAGTGCGAAAAGGGCCCAAGAGTGGTGTAGCCAGCATGGTATAGTGGCTTAAGCAGTGAACTATGACTCTGGAAACTAAGTTTTGAATTCCTGTTCTGCCATGGAAACCCACTGGGTGACCTTGGCAACTCAATCTCTCTCAGCCTCAGAGGAAGGTGAAGGCAAAGGCAAAGCCTTTCTGAACAAATCTTGCCAAGAAAACCCTGTAATAGGTTCCCCTTAGCATTGCCATAAATCAGAAACAGCTTGAAGGCCCACAACAGCAACAACCAATCCAAGAAAACTTAACACTTGGATAGAGTAGAGAAACAGATTGATCTATAACTTTGCATAGTTCCAAATATTCCCACTTCTTTTTTTTTTAAAAAAAAAAGAACTGTTCTGTCTTGCTTAAAATTAGTGTAGCGACATACATTACTTCTCTTTAAAATTTCATGTGTTCTCACAGCACATGAAGCTAATTGATTAATTAATTACGCAAGCTTCAGATCTTACACACAATCTTCCAGGGTTCCAATTGGCTCAAACTGAGAATGCTTATAGGCATAAATAATCCTGTGTGATGACCCTGTGGATGTGCCACTTTTTACACTGCCCACTCCTCTGCCACCTAAACAGTCCTGATACCATGTGGCTTTAAGGACTTTCCAATATGGTAGCCATTAGCCTGCAGATAGAGTGTTTCCCTTCTTCACCTCCACCTCTTTTCCTTATTTCTTGATCAGTTGTATTTCCATTGTTCCAACACCTACACATGATTGGTTACATCTCTCCTCATCCTTCATCCCATTTCCTTTCTACTCTTCATCAAGGTCAAATCACACCTCAGCTTTAGAGTAGAGTGACTAAAATCCTATCTTTTAGTCTTTTTCCCTTTTTACGATGAACATAAAAATAGAAGGGGTCTGTGTAGCTCATTGTAGCTGAAAAAGTGACTGACATTCTTCCCACTACACTTAAAATCTTATTTGCAATTTTATCAGGCTTTTTTTGTATCTACCCCAAGTCTATTATCCAGTGCAATCTACATAAGCATATACTGGAGACCTAGAGAATTTGTAGTCTAACTTAGCTAAGAGAGCAAGAGATAGAAGACTCCTATCTAGAGAATGGGAGCCAGGAGGAATAGGGCAAAAGAAATGTGACACTGAGCACAAGATGTCAAGATGGGAGTGGATGCAATAACCAATTGTGATGGGGGAGATATTGATTGCAGTGGCCAACAGTGAAGAAGACAATCAAAATGTGTTTGAGCAAGTGAGGGAGGAGGGATGTTACTAATGTCTTAAGAATGTCACCAAGATACTATAGTATGAAAACGGAGCCAAAGCAGCAGACATCTGTACTACAGTGAAACACTTGCTCCCCCCCCAAAAAAAAACTACTGCAGTTGGAGTTAAGTTAAATTGCTGGCTGTATAACACTAAGGGAAAATTGTTACTGCTTGGAACAGGTATGAGTGAACGTATCATGTGAACAAAGAATTAAAAGGCAGGAACAGCTGTATACAATCAGCCACAGTTAGTGTTACATTTACCCTATATGAATTTGCCTACTATCTGGTTAGCTTAACTGGATGAATTTATTCCTGGTTCTTTCTGTTATCCTGTTGCTAAGATGGAGTTAGGGTATGTTGGGAATGTAAAGAGTAATTGCAAGTTTTTTCATCCACAATAAGAAGGAGTGTTTCAGCACAGTAAGTTAACTCTCCGAAAAATGGTAAACTATTGCAATTTTTTTTTGTTTCATAGTTTTAAAAAAGTTTGAGCAAAAATTGCTGAAAAGACAGGGTCATTGCACAAATGTATTTTTCCAATTACTGTGCCAATATGCAAAACAAGAAGAAGAAGAAAGAAAAAGAAGAAGAAGGAAGAAGAAGAAAACCAAAAACCAAAAAACCAAAACCCAAAAACCCAAATGCACAATAAGCCTATCTCATAACCTTTCAGTGAGGAGAAATTTGAATTTATTTGTTTATGCATGCAATAAATAAGAATCTTTCATATTCCTGCATAAAATAAGCAAATATTTATATTCCATGCATGCTTCAGATTTTTTTTTCTCCCAGCTTCCCAATTCTTTCCCCCCTAGTCATAGGAGAAGCCTTGTTATTTAAAATTTTGTGATCTTCTTTGTAACTATCCCAAGTCCAGCCTGCTCTACCTAAAGCAGATACTTCAGACTTTGAGAATTTGGAAACTGATTTAGCTGAGACAGCAAGAGAAAGAAGACTTCCATTTGATGGCAGTGAAGAATGGGACTCAAAAAAGGTAGAAAAAGAAGAAATGGTGGTACTGGAAACATTATTTTGTTATTTATTCTATGTCATTTCTCCTAAGCCTTAAACTATTGCTATTTTTGAACTGTGTGTGTGCTGACTAGGATAATAATCAGCTGTGATGAACCTTGTTCTGAGTCTGAAAGACTCCATGTATTGTAGTTTGAATATAAAAGTTCCCATGTAATGTAGAATGTAAGGCTGTAGACCAGCCAGCAAAGACCTATTGAACAATGACATCCTCTCTAAATCTGGCTTCCCTTATATTTATTTGTAGAATGTTTTCACATTGGGGCCTCTGGGGAAGGTTGTTTAATTAAAAGCTCCCTTCTCCATCATTCTAAAGAGCTTTAGATAAACCCTAAACTCTATTGCTAATTCTAATTAGAACAGACCCATTGAATCAATGGAATTTAACTTGCTAAGTGCTCAATCATATTCCCATTGACCCAATTAGCATCCCAGCTCAAGATCACCCTAGACTCTGAGGCTTCTGGGCCAAAACCTGAGACCTAGGGACCGCCCCATTGATGTTATTAAGACTTATGGATTAAGCAGCAACCACAGTTGCTCACAGCTTGTCATTTAAGCATATAGAGACAGATAGACAGACAGAATGTATTTTCCCTGTTTGAGTCTTAATACAGACAGCTTAGCTAGGGAGTTGTTCCCAGATCAAAGTGAAATGAGGAGATTATTCTCTCTCACTTCAGAAAACAGGATAAGGAGTATTTAATCTAGGCTACTTGTTTTTAGCCAGAAGATGGATGCAGAGCAGAGGGTGAGATCTTGTACCATAATGAGTGGGAAGGAAGTGGGAAGCTAACATAGGGCCTTTCCGCACTATACTGTTCTAGTGCTATTATTTGACTTTCAATATCCTATGGAATCCTGGCATTTGCAGTTTTAGGGAGGAACATTTAAAAATCTCAGCCAGAGAGCTCTTTGGCCTCAGTAAACTGCAAAGCCCAGAATTCCACAGGATGTTGAAAGTGGAATAATAGCACTAGAACAGTGTAGTGCAGAAAGGCCCGTAGACTCCCTAAAGAGTTTTGGCCAGTTTCCACAACAAATCAACTAAGTCTTGTGAATTGTAACTGGCTCCAGTTCTACTAGCTGAGTTGGAGACTTTCACACAATCATTTTCTCTTGAACAGAGTTGAGCCCACCAAAACAGGAGAATTTGCATGCTCATCTCCCATCTGGAGATGACTTAAAAAAAATAATTGGGGACACAGGTCCACACCCTGAGGTTTGTCAGTCTTACAGACAATGGTCTAAACCATTAAGGACTAGCAGTTAGATTAAACCAGTGTATGCTTCATTCCTCCCTTGTGGCCTAAACCCTGAACCATATAGTCCAAATTTTCTTTTGAGTACTTGATCAGTACAATTATACTGTCAATGTACAATTAGACATTGTTTATATATCAATGTGATCAGCAGTTACTAAAATTATTTCAGGTTCCTGGAATGGAAACTTTTTTCAAACTTGGCATGGTTAATAATTTTCCCCATTTATAAGGTTAGTTAACTTTGTTTTTAAATAACAGATAGGTAGGAACTTACCACAGCTAGCAAAAGATATCTGAAATAAAGTACTGCATCACTAAGGTGTGACTGTAATCCTGGCTTTTCAGCATTTGCACAATATTGGTACACAAGACTTGACTGTGCTAAGTCAAGCTGTGCTTTAAACCTCGCAATCCTGAGGGTCAGCCAAAGAAGTCTTGTCAGATCTATAAGGATTAGTATGTTGCTATTCATCACCTGGATAGCTTAAGCTACCAGAATACTAATACGACAACTTCTAGGTCCACTCTAATAGATAGTCATATTGGTAGCGCAACAAACAATGACAAGGGAGATTGGACCTGACAACCAGGATCACTGCTGGAAAGAAAAAAAAGCTGCCGTTACTGTGTAGCAAATCATCAGACAAATATATAGCAGCCCACAATGGAGTGCTCAGGAGTATTTAGAAGCTTAGCACCAGTCCACTGAACCCAGTTGCAAAGAATGTAAACTTTCAGGATGAAATAACTTAATTGCTCCCAGTGGGAATCACCAGAGAATCTTAATAAGAGTAACCCAGGTCTGGCAGAGACATGGCCATATTACAGCAAGCAATCCCGCTAAAGGCTCCATGTGTGAATGTCATGGTTGAGGAAAGAATCCTTTCCTTTGGGGCACTGACAATGATAAACAATAAAAGAGGAGATAGCCAAAATTAATGTATATAAACTCAAGTTTATTATGCTCCATATGCATTAGACTATCAGGTGATATGGAAGTATCATATTGTCCAGTGAATTAATGATCAAACATAAAGAATAGTTTTCCACTGAGAATATTTTACTTATTCTCCTATTTATGTGCTAAAGACAACATTGTATGATTTGTCTAGGTAGGAATAATGAATGGCACCTCTCCCCCAGTACACAGATAGCCAGACGGTATGGTTCTGCTCCATGGAGTTTTTGAAGGAGAACACAATCCTATTCTTGCATTCTGCCAAGACTGTAGGAACATGGCAATGACATCCACAATTCAGTCCAGTCATGCTCAAGGGGATTAACATGGATAAGCGTCCCCAGGTGTGCCCTATGATCCTCATATGTACAGAGAGAGTGATAGATTAAACAATCTCTGACTTCATTAGCATCCGTTTACTTGGATGTGACGAGATACTTTCTCACTTCATGGACAGAAGGCTTGTGACTGAGGAAGGTATTGTAGAGATTCTACTCTTTGCTATTCTCTGGGGCCACTGGGAAACAAAGAGACCATTACCTGGTGTCCCATAAAGTCAAAATAGTAAATACAAAACATCCTCTTAGTGTGTCACATGTTCACCATGATGTAGGCCTCCAGGCTATTCTTTTACATATTCACGGTCTACAATGCAGGAAAGGATAAGGAAAACACAAGAAAGCAGTAAGTCCTATGCCCATTCTAGAAATGCTACTGAGAATTTGTCCTTTTGCCTGGGGCCAGGAGGATGCAGATGTCCACCTCATCTTTAATAATAATAAAAGCAAGAATGTGTCAAGAAGGGATGAGCAGAGACATTGTCTGAATCGCAGGTATGGACACCAACATGTATGGACAACAGCATGTTAAGAGCTGCTTTTATTAGCTTTTGCATGTCAGATAGTACCTTAGAATGGTAAAAGAAAGCTTCCCTTCCCCCATTCCCTCTAATCCTATCAAGCCATGTGTTTTTTAAGGACAAACTGTTTGCATTCTGTTTTAATGAGAGCTAATCAAATAATCATCTCTGCTTTTTCCAAAGAAAGAGCAGAGGCTTAGCCTTCAGGCTTTTCTTACTTGAAGGGAGCAAACAGTGTGAATGCTGGAACCAAATCAACCCTTCTTTTCCTCTTAGTAAAGAGAGGAAAGAGAAAACAAAGATACTTAGCCTTTTTGTTGCTGTGTGCCTTCAAGTTGTTCCCGATTTACGGTGACGCTAAGTTGAACCTATCACAGGGTTTTCTGGGCCTGAGAGTACGTGACACACTCAGTGGGTTTCCAGGGCCAAACAGCTCTCCAGGATTGTGGTCCAGTGTTCAAACCACTACACCATGGTGGCATGCTGCTAACAAATAAGGAGAATTTGAAATATATCAACACATGCACACACAATCGCATTGGCCCACACACATAAACAGGCACCTTCTTTCTTTAAACTGGTAAAATGACAACTCATCTCCATTCCCACTGGGAATGTAGTCACCCTTGAATGGCCTTGAATATTTAGAGAATTTTTAAATGTTAACAATAAAACTAAAATCCATATGTTTCCTACTTTAGGCACCCTAGCTTGGTCTTATTGCTTTCCTGGTGAGTGTTCTAAAGCACTAGTTACTATGGAAACTCCACAAGAATTGTTTGGTATATGTAAGATTTTGCTTTGTAGATGCAGTACTGTTGGTCTGATTTGCCATCTTGTCCTCTTAAAGGAGAAGAAAAGCTGAAGCATAAGACTAGGAGAGTCATCTCCTTGTTATTCTTTAGTACAATTAATATTTTTTTAAAAAAAAAAAGAAAACAAAGAGAGAATGAAGACCCAGCTATTGTGAAACCAGAAAACAGGCAAACGAAAAATAACACAAGTCAACAACCCTCTTTAGAAAGGAAATGAAGAGACAAGTTCAACAGATGCTAGAAAATTGTGTGTTGGAATGAAGTATTGCAGCGGAAACACTTCTTTGGGGGCAATTTCAAAAATATCCACATTAACAATGGTTGAATATACACTCTTCAGTTTTTAAAGGGAAGCATTCACTAATACTGATTATCATTCACATTTTATCTATTGCTGCTGTTATCTGCTGTAAGTCTTTTTTGACTTAATAGTGATCCTATGATTTATATATGTGATTATGATAGTTCATGTTTTAAGAATTGTTTAATAAACGTTTTCCATTTTTTTAAAAAAAAATCTACTTGTAATTTTTTTATAATATTTTTTTTAAAGTTTCACAAATAAAAACATCCTACATTTTAAATAGTACTTTTACATGAAATATTTCTGTTCTTCCACTCTGATCTAGTTTTCATTTCTGAATTTCTATTCACTTATTACATTAAGCATCAAAATTTCTATTTTCCCATCTTACATGTTTGATCTTGCATTTCCCTCATCCATTCATGTTATGTTGCAGTTATCCCTCTTTTATTTCCAAAACCATATTCAACATTTTCACTTGGCAATTCCCAGCTATTACCCTTACAATTTGCCATTCTGCTTTTACCTGTTCATCCAATTTCCCCTTTAGTCTCTGAGAAACAATATCTACATTTCTATTTTCAAAAAACGTCCCCACCATTGTTCAATTGTGGGTATTTGCTGAGATTTCCACTTTTTTAGCATATTCTTCGACTGTCATTATCATATACAATATTAATCTCCAATGTCTCTTAATACTAGTATTCTAAGAACATTTGTCATGTATAACAGATAAAATTCAGGTTTTTTTACAAATTGAACCTTCAATATTTCACACATCTTTTTATGTTTTTCACTCCTGGTATTTCTTTGCCTTGGGACATGACCACCACATATGAAATATTGTTCCACCTCTTTCTGACATTTCCAACACGTTCCCATACCTGTATTGTAAATCTTTTTTAATTTATCTGGTGTCATATGCCATCTATGAAACAATTTAAAATATTCTCTTTAAGGTTCTGAGCCATTGTAAATTTATGTGTCCTTCTCCAGCTCTGCTCCCATTCGTCTAATTGAATTGAATGTCCAATTTCTGCACCCACAAAATCATTGCAGATTTCACAGTCTCCTCCTGTCTCTCCTGTATTAAATTTTCTTGATATATATGGGCTAATAAATGGGTGGTTTATAAAGATCCATTTAATCACTCCTGTTTTTCCATTTGATTCTATTCCATATGTTTTCAAATCCATCTGAAATCTCTCATTTAACTACCTGAACGGAAACCAACTTAATGATAATCCTTCCTGTTCCAATTTTTCTCTTAATTTGATCTTATAAACATTTATCATCGATTTCTCTAATATATCGTCGTATCTCAGCCATTTCTCTGATTCCATCCATCTTCCAAAGAAAGCTTCTTGAGGGGATACCCACATGGGTAGCTGCCTTATTTTTTTTACTCTTATATTCATTCCATATTTTCAGAAGCGATTTTCTGATATAGTGATGTGTAAATCTTTATCGATTTTTGCTTTATAAAACATATAGGCATACAACCCATCCTCAAATCCGCTCCTTCCAGTGCTAGCATTCTTGTATCTTGTAAGTCAATCCAATCTTTTAACCATGTGAATGCCGCAGCTTTATAATATAACTGAAAGTCTCGTATTCCCATTCCTCCTGGGAGATATTTATCCGTCATAATATTCCGTTTAATCCTTGGTTTTTTGCCTTGCCATATAAATTTAGTCAGATCGTTCTTCCACTGTATGAAGGGTTTATTTTTTTATTATGGGGAGGTTTTGAAACAAAAAATTCATTTTTGGAAGTACATTCATTTTAATAGCCGTTATCCTCCCATCATTGACAATTTCATGGTAGTCCACCTTTCCAAATCTTTAGTTATCTCTTTCCATTTTTTCTCATAGTTGTTTTGAAATAGCTCATTGTTCCTTTTTGCTATTCAGACACCTAGATATTTTGCTTTTTTGTTTTTTATTAAGTCCATTTACAAGTGCTAGTTCCTTCTCCTCCTTATCTGTCATGTTTTTCATTAGCAGAACTGTTTTTCTTTATTTACCTTAAATCCTAAAATTCTGCAATTCTTTATTATTCCAATCAAGTTTTGTATACTTCTCTTGGGTCTTAAGAAACAGTACCAAAATCATCAGCAAAGCTTTAAGTTTGTATTGATATTTCTTGATTTGGACTCCTCTTATAACATTGTCTTCTCTTCTATTTTTTTTAATATCTCCATTGTCATTATAAATAGCAAAGGGGACAGTGGACATCCTGTCTTGTCCCTTCTTCAATTCAATCTGCTTTGTTTTTTTCTCCATTGATGACCAATCGAGCTCTTTGTTGGTTATATATTGCTTCAATCCATGACACAAATTTATCTCCAGTTTGCATTTGCTTCACAACTGTCTTCATAAATGGCCAACTAATCATATCAAAAGCCTTCTCCGTGTCTACAAATATCATGGCCATTTTCTTTTCATTATGCTTTTCGTAATATTCGATTATATTCAATACTGTTCTTATATTATTTCTTAAGTGTTTTTTGGTATAAAACCATTCTGATCTTCATGAATAAGCTCTGGCAAAATCTTTTTAAGTCTCGTTGCAAGGATTGAAGCAAAAATCTTATAGCCTATGTTCAAAAGTGAGATTGGTCTATAATTTTTGACTTTCTGTAAATTGTGCCTTCTTTAGGAATCAGCACCACATTTGCCTCTTTCCAGGTATCTGGTACTCCTTCTTTTATAATCTCATTTATTGTACTTTGCAATGGGTTTGGGAAATCTCATGTTGTAGAGTCTTATAGTATCTTACCGTAAAACCATCGGGCCCCCGGAACTTTTCATCCTTAGTTCCTAATCGCTCCATTACTTCCATCATAGAAACTGCTTTATTTTCAGTGAATCTCATTTTATTTGTTCTTTCCCAATATTCTTCCAATTCCTGCTGTTTTTTTACTTTAGAAATCTTACTCATCAGTTTCTCATAATACTTATAAAATGCCTTTTTTATTCCCTCTTGTTTGGTAATTCTCTCTTCTCCACTTTTTATTTTCTGATATGATATTCTTAGTCTGTTTTCTCCACAACAAGTTGAGAGAAGCTTTGAAGATTTATTTGCTTGCTCAAAGTAATTATATCTTGTTCTCCATATTTGCTGTTCTATTTCATTCAAATTAAGTTGGTTCAATTCAGCTTGGCATCTTTCATCTGTAGTCTGATTTTCTCATCAGAAGGATTCTTCCTCATCCATTTCTCCACTTCCTTCATCTTATCCAATATTTACTGCTCAACATTTCTCCTCTCTTTTTTAATTTCCACAGACCATCTGATAAAATTGCCTCGCATCACTGTTTTGCTTGCATCCCATATAGTTTTCATCATCAAATCTGGTGTCATGTTTTCACTGAAATAGTTAATGGCTCCTTCTTTTCTTCATTTATGTATTCTATTTATTGAAGACCTCATCATTTAATCTCCATGTTCTTTTTCCCCATCCTTGACCTTCATCTTTAGAAGCAACAGGTTGTGATCTGAGCACAGGTTCGGAAGAATGTCTATATCTGTAGCCTTCAACAATATTGATTTAAATACCAACATCATGTCAATTCTGGACATTGATTTATGTTATCTGAGTAAAAGGTGTATCCTTCTAAATGTCCATTTTTGTACCTCCATACATCAAAGAGACTCAAATCATCCATCATGTTGAAGAAGCTCTTAGGTAATTTTCCATTATTTCGGGGGATAATTTTTGTATTGATCTGTCTAATTTTGCATTGACAACTCCGTTAAAATCCGCCCGAACAGCAATATTCAAATTTCCTGTATCACTCATATATTTCTGTATCTCTTCCTGTACTTTTGGGGAAAAATTCACCCTTCACCCTGTTTGGTGCATAGATTCCGACTATCAATATTTTGTCTTATTTAATTGTCACCTCTACTCCTAAATATGAAACCCTTGCTATCCTGAAAGATCTATAGCACCATATCTTGCATTCACATATATTATCACTCCCCGCTTCTTTTTGTCAATCATTGCTGTATAATAGCTCCCTCATTTTGGTTTGAAATTTAAATCTTAGTCCCAATTCGAGCTTCTGTAGGCATATTACATCCAAGTTTTGTTTTTCTAAATGGTGAAATATTTGTCTTCTTTTATACTCAAAGTTAAATCCTTTAGTGTTCCAAGAGTATATCCTTAAATCCAATTTGTCCATTTTATCCATTTTATTATTGTTTATAGTTTAAAGTTAGCTTAATCCTTTATTTGATCTCCTTCTAATTCCCCTTCTTCCTGCTGAATTTCTTCTTTTTCTGCATCACATCTTCATCCTCTTCTTGTGATTTCACCTCTTCTTCTCCTGGGGGTTGTTCTTCTTCTTTTTCTTCCTCTAAACCTGTCTTCTGAAAATCTTTCTTCAATCTTTCCATCATTTCCTTCGCCTTGTGTACTGAATTGATTCTATGTCTTTGATATATGTCGTGAAGGAGATACCCTTGATTTTCTCCCATGATAGCTGATCTGATATTTTACCAGAAGATTCGCCAAAAGCTTGCAATCCTGTCTCTTCTTTAATATCTGAAATAGTATATCTTTGAATATTCTCACATCTTTATCCTAGTCTTCAACTGTCCTGTAACTTCGTTGTAATATTTTATCTCTCATTACTGTCCTGGTAAATGTTATGGTAATATCTCTTGGAAGCTTCCTCTCTCTAGCCACTTGAGAAGTTACTCTGAACATTCTATCTATGCACATTTCCAATTTCTTCTCTTCGATGTCAATAAATTCTGCCAATGCTGGTAACATCTTAGCATACAAATTCTCCCCTGTTTCCTCAGGGACTCCCCTAAAGCAAAGGCATCTTTCTTGATATCTCAATTCCTGTACAGTGATTTGAAATTCTTCTTTTTGAAGTTTATCTTTCTACACCGTCGCCTCTGATTCTAGCTGTTTGACTTGTTGTTTTAGTTCTTTAGTATCTTTTTTAATGTAGTTACTTCTTTAGTCAAGATCTCTAATTTTTTCCCCACTTGTTTAATTTCTTGCTTCATATTTTCTCATTTTTTTCTTCTCTCTTTTTAAAACTTTTCTGATATCTTCTCTAATATTTTTTTAACTCCTCCATAAATTTTCAACATAAAATCTTAATTTCTGGGGCATATTGTTTATGTCGTATGGCAGTTTGAGTTGTTACAGCAGCAGCCACTCCTCTTTTTGACCTGGATTCCATTCTGTTTTAAAAGTATCTTGTTCCCTGGTTTTCCTTTTTTTTATCAAATAAAATCTATTTATGCTTATATCTTATATCACAATCAGCACACTATAACAGTATAGTATTATCAAAGCAATATGCTAACTATATCATGTACTTAATTATTTAAATCCCTCTAATTAATACTTATTGAAATCAAAACATATAAGCATTCAAAGTCAATGTCAAAATTATACCTAGTTGTGTAAATATATAAGATGCTAGATATAAGACTTATTAATGTAACTATATAAATGTTTACATATGAATTATATAAACATTACTATAGCATTAAAAATAAAATCAATTTCTCCACTTTAATGCACTGTGCCTAGGCCCATTTCTCACTCCCCCCTCCCAACTGAAGCTCTCTGTACTTTCCTCTCTCTGGGCTGCTCGAAGATCTTTCTGTATCTCAGCCGTCAGTTACATTCTGAGCCGCTCCATCTCGTGGGAGTGAGGATTTTGCTTGCAATGTCCTTCCAGCACAGACTGTCCAACAGTCTAACAGTCTGAGCTCAACAAAAACAGTTCTAAACACCAGGAACACCAGGAACTAAAATAGCACTTCTCAATGTCTATAGACCTCTAATATCAGAGTTCCAAAGTCTTAAAATCCAACTTGCCAGTCCTCTCAAATCCAATGTAATCAAAAATAAATCCAAAGTAAATCCAAAGTAAGAAGGTTAAAAAAAAAGAAAGTTCAATATTCAAGTAAAATTAGTCCATTTCAATCACGAAAAAGCCATTAAAAAAAAAACTTTAATCCTGAATGAGATTCTTCTCCCACCACAAAGATTCACTGTTCAGATTCAAGTCCTTTCCAAGTCCTAGTCCTTTCAAAAGTAATTCAAAAACACAGGGAAGAATCCTTCAAAAATCTCAAAGTCTTATCATTTAATCCCCCCGTGCATACGAGAAAGAAATAATAATAACAACAATGTATTCAACATAGCTCTACAGTCTCTAGTTCTCAAAGAACTATTTCTTAGTCCGATCCAGTCCATTAACTCTGTCTTAAAATCAGTCAAAATTCTCTTTTACCTTAAAAAACTCCAGTCGCTAATAAAAAAAGCAGAAAAGCCACTTGGCAAACTCTTTAAAAAAAAAAACAGCTGCCCCTTTAAAAAGAACTCTCAGCCATTACGTGCTCACAACATCTCTCCGTCCTTTCATTTCTCTGCTTCTGCGCACCGTTGCAAGTCAATTTCAGATGTGATATTAAAATCAAACACTAGATCAGGTAGCTTACTGTCTTTAAAAAAAAAGTTTCTTGCTTTAAAAGTCGGCGGTGGCACTTGTGCCGCTCTTGCAGCAATCCCGCTGGCTCCGTTGTGGTCCTTTATCCCCTGGTGCTTTCCCTCTTCCCCTCTGGATAGAGCCAAACACCAGTTACGAGGTCCCCTTTGGACCTCTTCCGCACCCCTTTACCAGAGGAGTGTCTAGCCACATTAGATGTTTTTTAAAAAAGCTGCTGGAATTGCGCAGCTTCAATCCAAACTCACACGTGCCATGCAACCGGAAGTCCAAAAAAAAATCTATTTGTAATTTTTGTGGATGAAAACATAAAATAGTTTGAAATTTTGTTTTCCTTCCCAATTCCTATTATATACATATATTGTCAATCCTGTTTTCACGGGCCCTAAAATTTTCATAGCCCCTAGGCAATGGGCTTAAAGTGCATGATGGGTAAGGCAGCCCTGGGCAAAGGCCTCCTCTTCTAGCCCAGATGGCCTCCATTTTGACAATGCAGGAAGAAGGACCACTAAGGACCAACCTGGACCTCTAATTCTTGCAGATGGTTCTTTGAGACTACACTGTGGCACCTTTGAATATTCTGTGTTCCTGCAGAGCTGAATTTTATCTTCCACTTCACTAAACATCTACAAGAAACTGAGGACACTGGGTTGAGATATCACCAACATGAGTGACTTTATTTTTATTTTTCAATATAGCATCAGAAAAGCTAAATCAGTGTCTGGCCATGGTAATGAACTGAATGAAGACCAATAAGCCTTAGGCCATTTCTGCACGACACTCTTATAGCGCGATTATTCCACTTTCAACATCCTATGGAAACCTGGGGTTTGCAGTTCAGGGAGGGGCCAGACAGCCCCTCCCTGAACCGCAAACCCCAGGATTCCATAGGATGTTGAAAGTGGAATAATCGCGCTATAAGAGTGTTGTGTGGAAATAGCCCAAGATAAGAAGAAAATATTGTAACTACATGATTGATCTACTAAATGGAGTGGCATTCATCTGGTGTTAGAAGGAATTTTCACCTTGGAGTGCTCCTTGATCCATCTTTATCAGTGGAAACACAAATTGCTTCTGTAATATAGAGTTCTTTGTTCCACTTTTGCAGGAACACCAGATTCTACTCTGTCTGGACCAATGTATTCCAACCTCACTTATCCACATTCTGGTTAAACTACAAAATCCTTTTTGTGGATTTATTGTTATTATTTATTTCCCACCCCACCCAAACCAGGACTCAATATAACTTAGAAATTAATACAGATACAATACAGCTCAACACAATGCAATAAATATAAGAACAATGCAGTTAAATTAGCTAAGTGTCAACAACATTACAAAGAATTCAAAACATACAGTTTAAAAATAACAAATGACTGTTTAAAAACAGTACAGTTACAGGCAAAGGAGAAACCGATCCAAATTGTTGTAGTTTAAACATGCACTTCATGCAAACCTGTTGGATTAAAGAAAAGTTTTTGTCTGCCAGCTGAAGAACAGCTAGGAGGTGGCTATAGCCACCCTAGAAAAGGCATTTCAGTATCTAAAGGGACTCCTGGAAGGCAATTCAGAAACTGCGTTTACTGAAGACTTTGGCTGCTAGATTATTAACTATGACTGGGCTATTGTAATCAATTTATTCCTGTAGCAAGCAGTCTACACTAGCTTCCTAATCTGTTTCTGGGCTACTTCAGAAGAAAATCAAAACTTACTGAAATCCTTTACGGCTTAGGACAGAGTTATTAGAAGTTCCTCTCTTCGTATATACATTATGTATATACATACATTAAGAAAAACACAATAAAGGAAACAAAGGAAACAAGAAGCTTGCCCAGTTACAGAACCTTGTCCATATTGATGGTGAAATAAGGCTCTAGTATAGCTTCCTTGTTATGCAACTGCAGAAATGAGGCTCAGATCTTCCCTGTAATTCATGTTCTTTCCAATGGCTTCTTCACAAATTTAAGTGCCAGACAAAATAGTGATTGTGTTACTGGTTAAATGCGTATTATTGCAAGAATCTTTACATGCATTTTTAATGCCCTCTGGACAGTTAGAGATTCTAGTAATAAAAGTAATTATCTAGTCAGTCTACACAATGGAAAATAAATGTACTTTAGCTTCGAGCAAGCAGAAAAGATGTTTTAGTTTAGGGCCTATCATACATCATATCTGCTTATGGATCATTCCATTCAGTTGCAAATTATCTCACCACTTTGAAGAAAGTTCATGACATGCTAATTTAGAGATGCTGGAAGTTTTTTCTACAAATTAGAAAAAAAGACACAAAACAATTTCATTAAAATCTTCTTGGTATATTTCTGTAGGATTAGAAATGGCTAAGTGGTAATAAATTTTTAATATCCCTCCTTTGTTTTAATGATTTGTTCTATAACGTTTGGAGCAGCACTTAAAAAAAAGAAAAAGAACAAACAGCTTATTTTTGTACCGTCTCCATTCTTCTTTTGCCAACAGGCAAGAATCCACCCAACAATTTTCCATGCCCAATAGCCAATGCCCGGGAACTGTAGTGCAAATAAGTAACATTTCAAGGTTCTACTCTGGAATTCTATGATGTATTTCATTAATGAAAACGAAGATTTTGGCTGCCTTTCCAACTGAGCTTGCTTCTCCCCATGCCCTAAGAGAGATGCTTGCCTTTACCAATGGCACACAAACAAAAATGCCATTGCAGCTTTCTCCATTACTTTGGCCATTTCCAGACTAAACTGCAATCCCTAGGATTCCATAGGATGTTGAAAGTTGAATAACAGTACTATAACAGTCTAGTGTGGAAATGGCCTTGTCTCCGCAACAGTTATGCACTGAGCTGGTCTGTTTGTCACTCAGGTGTTATTTATTACTGTTTATTCCAAACTTAAGCCTCAAGACTGCTCAAGCAAAGCAAGGTAGACTAACAGTGACCTGCCTCAAACAAACCATTCAGTCTTATGGCTGAACAGGGATTTGAGTATGGGATTTTTATCCACACTCATCAGTGGAGCTACTATACCAGTTTAGACAAAACTGTGATAAGCTGAAAAACAGATAGGATAACATGCAAGAGTTTTCACAGTTGAATTTGTATTTGACAGCTGCGAGGTAAAAAAGAAAAAAAAAAGCTTTCACTGTTATTATGCCCCAGATTTCAAGGGTGCTATCCTATTTCCTGCATTTTACAGATTATATGAAAACTGCTATGTAATATGCTTCAGCTCCCCCCACCCCCATCACTCTGGCTGTTAATGGCCTCCTAGCTATAGAGTAAGCTATCCCTCTTACTATAGACTAATGCATTATTGCCTGGAGCATTAGTTTAATTATTTAAGGCCCAACCATTAAGACATAATTGTTTTCTTCTGATCCTCCAGGAGCACGACTCCTTCCTCTTCCCCCTCCCCTCCCCACTTCCATTTCTTTTTGTATGCTTGCTCATTTCTGGTAGGAATGAAAGCAGTTTCACAACTTTAGGAGCAGACAGAACTTCATCAAGGCAGAAAAATGTCTGTTGGATTCCCCATCTCAGCTGGCCAATCAGTTGTCCTTTTTTTCATCTGCCACAAACTGGGCTCAAAGGCATACTTTGTGCTGAGGAAATAAGAAGGAAAAAAAATTGACCGAAGAGAAAGGAATCCTTAAAATTCCTTAATTGCAGTTGCAGTTGCAGATAGGATGCCTTGTCTTTTTAATGGGATAATCCCCTTTTAATTGATATCATAGATGTTGAACCAGGAGAAAATTGCTGTCTGATAATGTACACCAAGTCTAAGATCCTTTCATGTTCTCCTTCTGATCAATTCAAATAGTTTAATCTTCTCAAATCGTTTGTTTGGCTAGATTCTACTCTCTACCTTGATCTAAAGTGAAGAGTCTTAAGAAGACAAACAGGCATTTCAGGGATTAAAGGAGAGACTAGACTAACCATTAAAAGTGGCGGGTGGTAACAGAGGATCAGCTTTGATGAAAGGAGCTTGACAGTGTTTTTTTATGCCACAAAACTACTGCTGCCTTCCTGTTCAATATTTAAGGTTGGTAATGGAATGTGATGCCAAAAACCTATCTCTGTGGCCCTTTTCGCACGCTATTTCTCATGCGAAATGGCCTCTGAAGTGTTGCATGATTGTGAGGACCATTTCACATGACATCCTCACAACTGCGCGACGCTCCCAAGGCCAGCAGGTGGCGATCACACAATATATCATTGCGCGTCACTCCCGGGCCCCACATGCACTTACCTTGTGTGTGGAGCCTTTGGAGATGTGACCATCACACTTCCTCCCCCAGCACAGCCTGGAAAAGTACCCGGCTGTGCTGCGGAAGGAAGAGGTGGAGCCTTCATGCTTCCTTCCGGCCAGCACGCAGCTGGTGCTGAGGAAAAGCAAAGGGGACATGAGTGCCTCTCGCAAGAGACTTCTTGCATGATCCCTGCACGCACACGTCGGGAAAAGGTAAGGTGCGAAAAGGACCTAAGACAAGCGGCACTCTAACCAAAGGAATACTGAGGCAATGTGAACCAGGGAACTGGGGAATGACTGCAGTGCTCCTCTGATCATGGGGTGCACTGAGACAAGCAGCTGCTGCAGGACCTGATGGGTCTCTCCAGCTGCCCAACTCAGTGCATCCCATGACTTGGACAGCATTGTACTCAGTTCTCTTTTCCAGCCCCTTGATCTGCAGCCAGTCCAACTGAACCCTAATCTACAAAAACCAATTCACCCCCAATCTGCAGCCACTCAGTAACTCTTCAGATGGGATGCTGTCTGGCTTAAGAGGTAGGTTTTTAAGGGGTCTCATCAGCAGGAGTGTCTATGAAAATAGACATCTTCTTGCTTTCTCTCAAGACCTTCTCAGACCCACCTTGTTGGCCCAAAATTAATTTCCATTGGGCAAAGGTGGATTACCATTTCTAGAAACCTCCAGGGATTGTGTTTCACCTTTTAAATTATTGCCCCTCTATGCTATTTTATTCTTTAAAGAAAAAAAGACATTTTTTCAAAACTAAAAAGTAGCCATTTCTGGGGGTGCATGTGTGAGTATGTAAAGGGATAGTATATATTTGCAGTGGGGAGAGAATTTGCAAAGGGTTTATGCACCCACTTCAACAGAAAATTGGAAGCTGCTGACCTCTGGAACATGCCCAACCTCATCAAGATTGCCTATGTATGCACATAGATTTTACTAGGAATTATTATCCAAGGCAAAATATTCAAAGTATCTAGTGTATTTTAAAATGCACCATATACTTCTGAATATATGGGACAATATATGAGAATAATGGGACAAAGAAAATGTGTCCATTTAGAATTCAAAAAATAGATCTTGAATTCACACAATGGTAGCATCACAGTTTAGGCTTAGTCTGAAGGAGTTGCATTCACTTTTGTATCTCATGTGAAAAACATGTTCTAAATATCTGATGTCCAGCTGTGAAAGTACTTGGTAATGTAAGGACATCTTAGACATTCTAACTTAGAATTGCATCACAAGGTGTCTTAAAATATTCTAAAGCAAATTCTTCATGGTAAATTAGAGGCACAGAGCAGCTATTGTGTCTTTTTCTGCTTCATGGATTTTCTGAGGTAAGGGAAGATATGGAAGTCAGAAAAATAAGGAGAACAGTAATTATGTTTTGGAATAGAATAACACAATAACATTGGATGCTATCCTGTCCTAAACCATTCCTTTGGAAAGTTGTCTGCAGTGTTTTATGCACTAATACCTTTAATTGACAGAGAGGGAGGGAGAGAGAGAGCAGAGTCCTTATGAATTCATGGCTCTCCTTTCAGCTCCAACTGGATTTCATAAACACTTGTAAAAGTTATTCTCTCTTGCAGTGGTCAGCTGGGATTCTTGCATTAGTAAAAATGAAAATATTACCTAGGATTAATTTTTTATTTAGGATGTTACCAATAAAAATAGAACTGAAAAATTGGCAATTACTAGTGAATAATTTTTGTAATGGGAATAAGAAAGCGAGGATCAATAAGAAATTTTGGTACAAACCCCAAAAAGAAGGTGGATTGGGCCTCCCAAATTTAAAATGGTATTATAATGCAAATCAACTGAGATATATTATAGATGGAGTCTTGGGAAAAGGGGATTTAGAATAGTTAGAGATGGAAACAACAGAAACTGAGAACAGATTAGAGAATATCTTTTTTTGGAACTTTGGTAAGAAAGAAATAGAAAAAATAGAAAACCCCTTTTTGAAGAATATATTAGAAATTTGGAAGAAAATAAGGAAAAATTAATGCCGGCTATTTCACCATTAACCCTAGTAGTGATGCTGGAAAAATTTCCAAAGAATTTGAGAAATGAATTAGAGAAGGAATGAAAGAAGCAGAGAATATATAAGTTAAAAGATTGGATGAGTATAATGACGAATAAAAAAAAAATAAAGGAGAGATTGCAGGGTACTAAGATGTCATGGTTTAATTATATTCAGTTAGAGCAGTGGACAAGGAATTGGAAAAGTAATAATAAAGATATTGGAGAATGCACTAGATTTAAACAAATGATTAAGCAAAGAGATGGAATGGATGAAACTGAAATATTGAACTGAAATATTTCAGAGGTGAAATATATAAAATATTGACAATATATAAAGATGAAGATGAATGTCTTACAAAAATATGGGAGGAAGAATGGAAAATGATTTGGAATCAGTGTCATTTAAAACATTTATGCATAAGGATAAAAGAGAATTATTATAAATTGGTCTGGAGATGGTACCTAACACCAGTAAGGTTAAACCATGCAGATAAAAAACACTCAAGGTTATGTTGGAGGAGTTGCCAAGAGACTGGCACATATATTCATATGTGGTGGAACTGTGAGGTGTAGAGAAATTTTGGCAAATTGTGTTTAAAGAGATAACAGGAATTGACTTACAAATATGTCTGAGTATAGCATTATTATCTATATTTGAAAAAGTTAATTGTACTCAGGCAATTAAGGATTTAATTACAAATTTATTAACTGCAGCAAGGTTAATTACATCAAGAAAATGGAAAATGCAAGAAGATTTTCAAATAAAGGATTGGTATAAAGAAGTGTGGAAAATACTGTAGCAATTAATGGTAAGCTAGCATGTTGAATTAAAGTAAAAAAAGGAATAATGAAAGGGAATGATTTTGAAGAAATATGGAAGATATTTGTGGAAAAAGTCCTAATAAAAGAGGGAAGTGTCACACCTCCACAAGAAGATTTACAATTTTGGAAAGCAGAGTAAGCTGAAAGATAATTGGCTCAGGGGATGAGTTTACACTTAGTGTTAGGGCTTACATTTAAGGTTTTATTTAAGGTTACATTTAAAGTTAGGGTTAGTATTAATACGTTTAGTAATAGGATCATATTTAGCAACAGCAATAGGTGAAATATAGTTGAAAAGGATCGAGTTAAGAAAGTAACAAAAATATATAAGCAATATGATATATAACAAGTGGAATAAGTATATAATGATAAATGATCTGGAAAGAAATAATAAAGTAAGCTATTTCATTGTAACGTTTTCTTTTTCACTTTTATGGTAATCATGTGGTGTTATGTTTTGTTTGTTTTTTCTTTTATAATTAATATTTTTTTAAAAAAATATTTAGGGGGAGAAAATGTAAGTTGGTATCTAGTTCAGTGAGAACCAAGCACAATCCATTTTTATGAAATGTTGAATGTAGTGGTGATTATGAAATCTAAATGTTAATGGAGTGATCTGGAGGGCAAAGACAAAGAAAAGTACCTATCTGACTATCTAGCTTAAATCCTGAATGGAAATAACCCACGCTCCAAAACTTCGTGGCATGTCACCATTAGTCTTTCCTTATTTATATCCTCTTCTTCAGATGCATGATAATATTCTTATTTTATGTGAAACCTACATATATTATACAATGTACACTTCTGTGGATGTGTGTACTCCTGGTATTATAAAGACTTGTTTATTAAAGTTTGACCCTTCCATGTAAAGGGAAGAAGGATTCCATGGCCATTTCCACACGGGGTTTTTAAAACGGTGCAGTCTGTCCTCCAAGGAGGAGGTCTGCACCTGGGAGCAGACTGGGTCAGAACTATTTAATGTAGCTCTGCATCTCAGCCTGCTCCGGAATGACCCCAAGTGGTCGTCCAGCGTGCTTTTGAAAGACCACTAAAAATAGGTCTTTCAAAAGCACAGAGCATGCCACTGTGAGCCTGCTCCCTTATGCAGATTCGCAGGCTTGCCCCAATGCGACCTTGCAATCTGCCAGGGGTGGGTTTTAGGCTGGCGAACTTCAGAGGTTGGTCAAGACCCTCGACCAACTGGAAGCTGCCATTTGGGATGCCAGAACAGGGCATATTGACAAGCACACGCTGCTCCAGAGTGGCGTGGACTGGACCAGGGAGCCGAAAATACAGTAAGTAGTGGCGTGGGGCAGTTCTCTCGTCCCATGTAGAAATGGCCCATATCTCTCATGCAGAAAGGCCAGAGGCAAGAGGAAAGGAATGAACCTGCTCTTGCTTTCTTTCTCATGACTTGAATGTAGGTGTTAACAGATCTTTCAGAAGAGGTTCAGATACTTTACCAATGTAAGTGTTCACCAGGAACAATGAATACGACTTCAAGCATCTAAATTAAGAAACCTACAATCCCATCTAGAAATCTAAGATAGAACGTTATTATTATTTACAAGCACTGAGCTCTTGAAAGCACACAATAACTCAGTGTCAGAAAATGCATTCAACACTTCTTCTGAATTATAATTTCGAGCTACTGGTTTGTTTTTTACATTAATAGCTCCATAAATCTACAGTTATTTTTTTTACTATTTAATGCAAGTACATATTAGCTCTAATGAATTTTACAAGCTGAGGTTTACTTATTTTAAATGATGGACACAAACATTAAAAATGAAATAATTAAACTTGAGACTGAGCTTTTGAAAATGAGGGATTGGTTTAAGTTCCTATTTTAAGCTTGGATTGTGTGTAAAGGATGGCGAGCTAATGAATAACGGTGGTGTAAAATGCAAACCTTCACTCAGAAACAATATTTCAGTTAAATGAAACATCCAAGTAAAATGGTGTTACGGTGATGCAATCATGGCAAAAACAGGATAATCCAGGATATCTCAGCATTACATTTCAACCTGGCTTCCAAATAGCTTCTACCCGCAATTCAAAATGCAAGTTTTGATGTGTGTGTGTGTGCCTGCATGCAACTTCAGGTCACTTGTCAACTTACAGGAAGCCCATGAATTTCACAGTTTTCTTAGACAATGAATATTCAAAGATAGTTTCCCATTGCCCCAGGTATTCCTTGGCAGTTCCCATCCAAGTACAAAACAAGCTCAAGTACTAAACAGGGTTGGCCCTATGTATCATCCAATATCACCATAGAAAGTCCTAAGTGGCTTGGGTCCAGGTTATCTGAAGGACTGCTCTCCTCACCATGAGCTTGTCCGGAATTTCAGTCCCCAGCGGAGGTTGTGTTGCATGTTCACCTACCCTACAGGGATAGGTTGATGAATACACAAGACAGGACTTCTTCTCCAATGGGAACTTGATTGTGAATTGTGTAGTAAGAGAAGTCAGGCTGGGCTCATCTCTCTATAGCTTCCAAGCTTCCTTGAGCTTGGCATGATGGTTGGTCCTTAAAACCAGGATTGATCTTTGCAAATGTTTTGCTTTTGTGTGGTTTTCAAAGCTGCTTTTTAAAAAAAAAAAAAAAATTGTTGGTTTGTTTTTAAATAATCTTTTTAGCTGTTGTACATTGCCTCAGGCTCCTTGGCAAGCTGCAAGGTGATAAACAAATACTCTTTAATAAAATGCCTGACAGACTAAAATTAGGGATGGTGTGAAATACTGCAGAAGATAAGTGAATTATTGGAGATTTCCTTGTTTTCTGTTTTGTTCATATGTGCTGCATGAGTTTGCACAAGTCCGAACAGGACATTAGGAATATTGCTGGGCAGAGGGAAGATACAGAAATTAGTGACTTTATTCAAAACTGAGAAAAAGACAACACGTATAGAAACAATTCACTATATTTTTCAGGGAGGGGGCAATGATGGAAAAAAATAAAACATGTCTAGGGAAGAGGTTGGCAAAGTGCAATTCATGACCCACATGTAGCCCGATATGTGGGTTCCACAGGCTTCTGTCTAATGATACCAGTGCTAATGGGGTGGGGGCTGAATGTGGTTTTTCCGTTCCTGGAGTGTTCAAGGAGTAGTAGTTTGGATTTATAGGGGTCAGATGTCCTTCCAGATCACAGACACTGCCCTTAAAAGTTTTAAAGCTTCAAAAAAAAAAAAAAGCATATCACTATGAAAAGCATAGTGATATCCAAGAAGGTCTAGCACAGCAGGACATGGTTATAGCTGTAACAGTGAAAAAATGAAACCTGCTTCTAGTATGTTCCCTTTTCTAATTTCCTAAAACTATGACCCCAGTGCCATAGGCAACTCAGGGATCTATCACACGACTCTCTTATAGTGCTATTATTCCATTTTAACTGCCATGGCAAGATAGTATGGAATCTCAGGATTTGCAGTTTAGAGAGAGAGGGGCATTTAGAATTCTCTGCCAGAGAGCTGAAAAACTACAAAGCCTAGAATTCTACAGAATGTTTCCACAGCAGTTGAAGTGGAATAACAGCACTGTAAGAGTGTAGAGTGATAGGGCCCTCAGATGCAATCTGGCAAACCTTCAGGAGTTTTTTTTTTTAATCTTTTGGAGATTGTAACTATGACTTTTCTAAATATGAATTATTATTTGTACTCAGTAATTTCTTGTTTTGTTTGCCATTATCTGGGAATTTTATAAATGTTTATAAAACTTTAATAAATATATATTACTAAAAGAAAAAAAAACCTCCCCACATTTCTGATTCCTTTTCTACTCGATTTATGAATGCAAATGAATAGCACATAAGTTAAATAAATCAGAAAATACTTAGCAATGCACCACAGTGGCACGAAGAACAGGCATCACAGCTCTCTAAAGAGCTTCTTTAATATCCAGCTACAGAGAACAGTGTGAGATCTACTGCAGATGCAAAGACTGGATTACAAAAAACAAAACCTTCTGTATTCCCTCCAGTCTTTAAAGAACTGGTAAAAAGTAAGCTAGAGTAGACTTTGGTGTGTGGTGGGAAACTCGAGTTGCCAATCAGTTTAGGTGAGATACCCATGACCTATTCTGTAGTACTATATTTCAGAAGTAGCTGATTATAAACAGGGCTTGGAAGTAATGTGTTGAAAGTGACAATGTTCCTTCCAACACATTGTTTCTGGATTAAGGAGGGGCAATGCCATTTTTTTCCCCCTGCTGTTTATTCATTAATGTTAATATTCATTAATGGTATGGCAGGTGGATGAGTAGTTATTTCTAAATGTTATTAAAGTTTCCCAGTGTTGTTAAAGTTTCATTGGAAAGGGGAGCTTAGTCCATTTTAAAGTTTTCTCTAAGAATTAAAATTTAATTTTAAAATATATTAATAACCTATTGCAAATGTGTTACCTCAACTCCCAATACTAATATTAATGTTAAGACTTCATTAAAAATAAGATTAATAACTACCATTAACACATTAGCCAGTTTAGATAGTAATGCCAACCTCCAACTACAAACACAAAGGTACTTGTAATAATTTTTTTGCAATAACCAAAGTATCTTTCAGATGAGGGTCATTTTTTTTTTCTGTTTGTGCAACACTGTTCTCTAATGTTTAATATTGCTTCTGGTAACTGCCTTTTGCTCCTGCTTCCAAACATTGGTAAATTTCATCCTGACTTTTTAAAAAATCCAACTAGAGTGGTTCATAAAGAAGCTCATTCTGGTTCGTTTGTGAGCCTCAGCTCATGTTGTAGGTTGTGACACTAGTTATGGGTGTGTCCAATTTCCTTGCCTCCTTCCCAGTTTTGTTTCTGTTTCTAGTTACACTGCTGGAGAAACATGGATAGTTTCTTCTTCTTCAGTCTTCCTGTGATTTGAGTTAATATTGGGAGATAAAACATCTTGGTGGGAATGTTATAAGTGCACTATAGCATTGTAACCACATCAGCATAAGGACTGGTGATAGACACAGCATTCATGAAGGGAGCAAGGTATTGGAGATCTAGGCTGCTCAACACCATTGTATAATTCTGGGGAAAGTGCAACCTCTAACTACTCTAGCATGGTGCATCACCAGGATTCCTGCCTCCTATGTCTCTTTGATTGGTTAAAAGAATTTTGAGAACTTGTTAGAAAGTGGACACCAGCTGGGAAGCCTGCTGTGGCCTGAAGCAGAGTCAAATACTGTACAATCAGGCTTGTTAATATGTTATTACAGTGACCTCTACGAAATCCATTTGAATGTTTGTCTTTCATTGGGAGCATGAGGTGTTCCGTATTGTCAATCTCTTTGTACAGCAAGCATACCTTAAGAATGTGTTTCCACTGTGAGGATGGTTCAATATATAATAATCACAGCAGCAGGAGGGGATAACTTTTAATAGGAAGCAAGCAATAAAAGCTGCTGGATCAATGTTTGTTGCTTGAGAGAAGGAGGGTGTCACAGACAGACTCTAAAAGATTTATCATCATTAAAATTTAAAACAGGCTATAGGCACAGAAATTCATGGAGGAAACAAAGCTATGTATATTATTAAACTGAGGAACATCTGATTAGATATCTGAGAGAGCAAAGGGATAATAAACTACCTTCCAGCACTTGGTAAGCTGAGTATACTTTCTAAATCCAGGCTAAAATTCCATTCCTACCCACATATTTTTGAGGGATTCCTCTCCATGCACATTAGTGGGAAAGCACTATTGGCAACTGGGAAGAATTCATACAGGTCTCAATTGCTGGATTCTATCTTTACATAAAATGATGATGATGATGATGATGATGGCTATTATTATTATTTTTTAAAAGAAGGTTTACCACAATTTTAAATGGTAGGTGAGCTACCCTCAGCAACCTGGTAGAGTTCCTTTCCTTTATTCCTTGCCAGTGATGTACTTTATTCCCAGGGCATTCTAGGTGACTTCTACCACTAGCCTTATGACCATATCCCCTTCTCATGTCAAAACTTTTCTTTATGATTGCTTAGTCAGAATCTTTTTCCATCCTGAAGGAAAATTTGATATAATAGTACCTGGGATCTTTCATATTCAGTTGCCTTTTGGTCACAGAAGAATAACGCTTTTACCTAGATATGTATTAGAGCCTAGAGAATTGCAGCTTTCATTGCAAAACAGGTAATTTTCCAAACCTTGTAGTTGTGGAGGAAAAAATGGATAACATAATTGCAGTGTGTGCATGTATTCAATTTCTGAAATACGTTTACTTCAAAGTAAGAGATTTCAAGCAAATGTGTCAGTCGGCTTTTGTGAGTGTTGCGCTCTCAATTGTACCGACCAGGCACATAGCAAACTCAGCAAAAAAGGCAGTGATGCTTGGGCTGAAGCAGGGAATAGGGATCTAATTCTTCACTAATTTTCTTCTCGAAGGAAGCAACAACTGATTTTAGTAATTTTCTTCCCAATGCCAGTATTAAATAACAGCAGAATCAAACCCATCTTGCTTTAACACAGATTAAAAACAGCAGAGCACCATGAAATCCATTTTTTTAAAATAAAAACAGTTTCCAGAAGTTTGCCGGACAAGAAAAGTTTTATCCTGTCACTGAAAGGAAAATGAAAAAGGAGCCAGCTAAGTTCAGAAAGAGAGGGATTATTTGAAGCTGGAGAGAAGCTGTGCTTGTCAGGGTTAAGGCATAGGTCCTTTCAACCTTGACCATTTCTGCACTTGACCGTTACAGTGCTATTGTTCCTCTTTCAACATCTTATGGAATCCTGGGGTTTGCAACATCCATAGGATGTTGAAAGAGGAATAATAGTACTATAACAGTCCAGTGCAGAAATGGCCCTTGAATAAGGTTGTGGTAGTTTCAGTTATGTATTTAGGGGGGCACAAAAAAAGACTAAATACTTTGTGGTATAATTTCTATATCATAATTTGCATCTATTTTGTATTTCTTTTTTATTTAGGGCTATAAGATTACAGTACTATTGAGTAGCATAGGTGGAAGAGTCCAGCAATCAAGTCCTTCACTGGAATTTCACTGGATGCGTGGAATTTTGGGGACAGTGCATATGTGTCATGTTTAATATACAGTGTGTTTTATTGTAGTTAAAAACGTACATCAGAACATAGGTCACTTCCACCCTACATTGTTACAGTGCTATTACTCCACTTTCAACATCCTGTGGAATCGTGGGGTTTGCAGTTTAGGGAGGAGCATTTAGAATTCTCAGCCAGAGATCTCTTGGGCCTCAGTAAACTACAAACCCCACAATTCCACAAGATGTTGGAAGTAGAATAATAGCATTATAACAGTGTATTGCAGAAATGACCTTAGATTGTTCTTGTGCTTGCAATATTCAGTTATGGTTGACCTCACAGAAGGCAGAAAGAGGTAGGTACTTCATGACATATATCTTCTGAATGTGGACTTTCTGTAGGCTGTCACACATTAAGCATGAAGATTTGAAAAAGTTTTCTAAGTTTTCATTGAGCTGATTCTGTTTCGAAGTGTCTGTGTGGTCTTAAACACAGTCATAATGGGGTTTAAAACTTTACCAAGGCTTTAAAAGGATTCTGGTTTGGCAACCCTTTTCAGACATTTACAATGAGCACTGTAAAATCAAAGCTTTCAATGTTAAGAACGTTTCTGTTGTATTTTATTCTGTTCCTTTCTCAAATATTTTGGACAACTGCAGGTCATATCACGAGTCAGTTCTGATAGGGTGGACATTTCATGGTGTTTCATGGCACTTGAGAAGTCCCAGCACACCATTAGATAATTATGTTGCCCTAAATCTGAGTTAGGTATGCATAACCCCACCCAGGTTCTTACATTAAGTTTTACCTGCTAATACCACTGAATAACTGTTTAAACAGAAAGATATATCTTCTGGAAATTAAACATAATTTAAAAGGTCACCAATAGGTAACCCTAGGACATTTATCATTCTAAATTAGATATAAAAGGTACCTCAGCATGAGAAAGAATAAGAGAAGGGGGCTATCCAAAATAGTATTGGAAATCACTAGCTTCCTTTTCAGATAAAATTTTTTTAAAAAAAAAAAACAACCTCTTTATGAATGCTTTGGGGCGGCACTAAAGAAACATTAGTAGGAACATCAATAAATGCTCTCAAGAAAAAGAAATAAATGTAGATTACTTCTGTACACTTGAGGCAAAATACGTTAATTCCATCAGTACCATGAGTTTATAAGATCATAAAGTGAATCAGTACTTTTAAAGCTTTATCATGCCTTTAAAATTGCTTTTAATCTTTTCTTCTGTTTACAAGTGATTCAGAAGCTCCATATTGAATTAAAATGAAGTGATCTACGAATCATTTGAGAATACGGCTGCACTATTAACATTCTAATGTCTTTCTACTCTACTGAACACTCAGGTTTAGGAGTGGTGTTGCTTGTAGGTTAAGAAAATGAACTGTACTGCACAACAAAAAGCATGATGGGAAAAATGGAGGGGGAGAAACCTAAACTTTAGGGATCTCCTCCAATTGCAATTTCAGTCTATATGATCAGCCAAAACAGAAGCTTCTGGACAGTGGTTTCTTTGTGTCAAATATGAGTAGTGAGGTTATGGAAAGGCAGATTCTCAATGGATGCTCCCTAGATCCCTCTTCCTTTGAAAAGGAATGAAGCAGATATTTAGTAATAATATGTATTAAGGATATTAGAGAAACTCACTGGGTTTTGAAGCTAAACTTCCCCATCTGATATCTCCAATGGTATTCTCTGCAGGCTGAACACAGTTCAAGGTAAGAGGAAAGGCCATTCTAGCAAGATGATTTACTTTCCTCCTAGTATCCACCAGTTAGTTGTAAGCAGTTTGCTGCCAATTTTTGTTCTCTCCTTTCTCTTATGCTTCCTCTATTCTTTGCAATCCGATCACTGTTCATCAGGATGGAGGGAGGGGGTAAGATTCCAGAGAAGTTTGGGAAGAGATCCCTAACTTTAGCCAAGTAACATCAGTGCTCCTTCTGACTTTTAGGTTCTTTCTGTTTGTAAGCTGATCGGCTTTTCTGCTAGCACTAATAAGCTATAATGGTTCACCACTGCCTTTGCATAGCAAACAATGCCAGAGAGAATTCACACCACCAAATTTTGGCAGTCACATATTTTTGCTTGTGCAGGTTTATGGGAGACATGCAGGGCCAGGCAACCACACATGCACACATACACAAAAATGGTTTCATAAAGCCCATGAATCACAAATTCTACATCCTGCTGTAACTAGAAATTCTTAAAACTTTTCCCTGTATTTCTCTCAGTTAAATAGGCCCTTTGTTGTTTCCCTGTTTTCTACTCTCATCTGGATTACAGAAGGGGTGTCAACCTTTTCAAAACACTAACGGATATCTGTGTAGTCACTGAAGAGTGATTCACAGCAATCGGAAGACCATTTTAAGATCTCACTGAGGAAACATCAAGCAATATCTTGGATTAATAGCCTGCAATCCATCCAATGAAGTAAACATTACCTGGCACCCATAAAACCGTTACACACTGAATATTTATATATTTGGTGGTGAAACACTCTTTCACTCTACCTTTTCCCAAGAGGCAGCAGTTAGCATTTCTTGAGAGAGCAAAACAATGAAATACAAATGAATTCATTGATTTTGTGTCATCTCATATCAACTTTTGTCATGACATGAAATTATAGCTACATGGCCTAAGTGCGGATTTCAAACAAAACTATTTATCAGTAGTGGAAGGTTTGTGATATTAAAGGCCAGCATGCCCTTGCTTGAATGTTTTAATTAACTGTCATCAGGAATAATAATGGGATTTCATTTCTATTTTAGAATAATCTTTGGGGACCTATAAAGGTTCCTAAGAAGTTTTCTATGGTATGCTACTCAGTCTGTAAATTTTTCAAGGCAGCAAATTGACAGCTTCAATTTCAACTTCGTAAAAATTAAAAGGGTATTTGTCTTCCTAAGATGTAATCCTTTCCTTTCTGTCAGGGATACACAGTAGTACTTGAACCTCACTTTACAAACTAAAACCTCATAGGAATCCTTGCGGAATAAAAATGTCCCTCAGATAAGAAGAACCATGCAATTTATCTCAAAATGCACTGATCATCACAGAAACTTCACATGACAAATTCCACTTTCTGAGCACTTCTGTTTTGAGAATATATAAGTCTGAGAAGCTGAGGCACACATATATTTTAGAGATTATCCAAGCTGAAGCCCCAGAGTCCAAATATCATGCACATTTGTTAGGTACCTATCTTTCCCTTTAACAGTGCTGGCTGAGCAATAGATTCTAATCTTAAGTATGTCATCCAGCTTTATAAGGGCTTTCTAAATGACTTGGAATCCATATGTGGTGTACCTGAGATTAGAATCTGGTCTTTTGTGACCAATTTACATTCAGTTACACAGATGTGAGTTTCTTATTGCAGTTTCCATTGGGTTTGTTCGTGACTAACTTAAATCTCATTGATTTGTTTTTGAAGAGCAAATCTGAATTCAACTCCCTTCCTTTTCAGCACACATTTTTTCCAAAATGTCATGAAAGATAAATGGGAGTTGCACGATGAGTAGCTAGTTTTAAAACTACTCCATGTATCTAATTTACTGGATTTCTAAATATTTGAAGCATTAATAGTAAGTAAAATACAGTTGTTGTTTTTGTTGTTGTTGTTGTTGGTATAATATAACTGGGACACAAAGAAACCCTTGAATGTACTTAAGGCATATACAAGAGGAACGGAGGAATTGCTGGTTTCTTTGCAAGGCTGCATCATATGTCATTCTAGAAGGTCATTAAAACAGCCAAATATTAAGTAAACAAGCAGCATAAAATAACATTGTGGTTGACATCTGTCTGCTAGTTGGGTACTCATAATGTGGAATGGTAGCTTCAATGCTGTGATCACTTCAATTGCATAGACTCCACTGATCTGTTCCAGTGAACAGACAAATCTGGGGCTTAAGTTTATCAGTTCCCACTGATAGGTTCAAAGTGAAGCTGTATTTCAGCACAGTACAGGATATTATCCCTTATCTATATTGTCTCATTTCTGCTAACAGCTTCAATAATCTGAAATTTTGGAGCTTGACTGAATATAGAAAGACTTTGACACCACATGTTGTAATAAAAGATGAATTGTTGATTATTTTATTTGTTGATTATATAGTACTTCAGAGGTTGTAAACTAAACTTTGTTGATTATATAGCGCTTCAGAGGTTGCAAACTGAACTTTGAATTTGTGCCCCAAAATTAGACTAGTGCCAGTAAAAAGAGATTCTGCATAATCAGTGTAAATGGTTGTGGTCAAAACTGCCTGCAAAATTCTAAACTGGTTGAAATCTCTGAATGTTCTTTAAAGGCAACTCCATATGCCTTTCCAAAAGAGATGCACCTAAGATATAGGTCTGTGTGGCCAGATTTGGCATTTCCAACAATGGATTGAATTAGAAGACTAAACTGAAATCTGGGCAGGCCTGAATCCACGAGCAGACTGAAATTTAAAATCCTCACTTTAGAGAGAACATCCAACCTACCCAAATGGAAGGAGGGTATGTGTACATTCCCCTCAGTTATTTCATCAGTCATGCCTCTGCTTGAAAGGATTCTACCAAGAAGCTCCTGGACCAGATGGATCCTCATTCTATACGGAGGTGGGCAGCAGTGATTAAAAGCACAGGCAAGCTGGTGTCTACCTGAAGGACCATCTGTCTGCAAGGAGAAACTTATCACAAGTAAAGGCATCCAGATGAGAAAGCATTACTAATAACGGGATCTGACAAAATGCTTGAATCTGATCCCTGAGAAATCAGATTGATGAGCCCCAACACTTGGTAAGGAGAGTGAATAGAAATAATGTTTTGTACTGGCTTCAGCCCTATGGATCATCAGATCTAGTGTTACTGCAGCCTAGGCCTACCCGGAGGTAGCACCCGATATTGTTTTTGATATCAAACCATTCGGATTTCCCCTGCCATCCCGCTCCACGTGTTTGCGAGGCCACCGAACAAGCATGCAAACAGGCACGGCCGATAATTGCTGGACATTCCTTTCCCTACCTAGGCAGGCCAGACATAGCCGGACCGTCACTTCAGGGACCTCTCTGGCAAACACCCTCATTATGTATGCACGCTGTTTACAAAGGACTCCCTGCCCTGAGCAGGTAACTTGGAAAGCTAGAAGCTTAAAGGCCAAGCACTGAGCATTTGCATACAGTCAATTCAGACTTAACTCAATCATGCTAAATTGTGACCTTTCTGAGACATTGTCTTGCACCCAAAACTCATTGTTGTCCCCAAGTAAGGCAGAGTCTGTAGTCCCAATTCACCCTATAAAACCCCCTGATTCCAAGACCTTCCTCGGATTGCTCCTGAGTTCCATCCCACCTTGCTTGGCGAGCCTTCCCCTCAGCTCCAGTAGCTGAGACCTCAGTAACCTCAGATCGCTCCGAACTTCCATCAAGCTCTACTGTTGCTGTGCTTGGCAAGCTCCCCTCAGCTAATCGAGCTGAGTTTCTTCTCTGCACCCCCTGCTTCTCTCCTAAGGTCCAGGACGACGAGACAGGTGTCGCATCACCCATTTTCCCTGAAAATCTCTATCCTTAATTCAACCTCTAATCTCTTAGTTAGCTGTGTGACTGTGGTGTCTTTAATATTTGTTTGTATGCAATAAAACATTATTTCTATTACTTTAAACCCATCTGGCTGCTTGACTGGCCTGACCCCATAGGCATTGGGTTGCAAGATCCTGCTAAGTTACCCTGCCTCTTGCTAGCTTAAGTGAGTGCTCCAGCTAATTTTCTCCAAAATTGTATGCTGTTGTTTGGTTATTTAGGGGTCCCTCCTGGGACCCCCAGTAAACAGGGTATCACTAGCCTCCTATGTAGTGCTGGATCTTGAGTTAGAGCATCCCCAGCAAGTAGCTGTGGAGCCTCTTTTTGAAGACTTCCAGAGAAAGAGACCCCATCACCTTTCTTGGAAATTGGTTCTGTTGTGGAACTGCTCTCACTATCAAGAAGTTCTTCCTAAAGTTCAATCAAAATCTACCCTCCTGTATCTTAAAACCATTAGACCTAGTTCAACCCTCTGAGACAGCAGAGAACGAGCCTGCACTCTCCTCTTTGTGGCAGCCCGTGAGATATTTAAAGAGTGTAATCACGAATCATGAAACCTCTGAATCTTCTCTTCACCAAGCTGAACATGCCCAGTTCCTTCAACATCTCCTCTTATGCTTTGTTCTCCATACTTCTTATCATCTTCATTGCTTTTCTGTGAATTTGCTCCAGCCTGTCCATATTCTTCTTAAAATAACTGCACACTGTATTTCAGATGAGGTCTGATCAGTGCAGAATATAGGGAGACTATTACTTCCCTACACTTGGAAGCCACACTTTTATTAATTCAGCTAAGATAGCATTTGCTTTCTTTGCTGCAGTATTACAGTACTCGATCATGTTCAAGTTATGATCAACAATAATTCCAAGGTCCTTTCCACATGTGGTACTGCTCAGCCAGGTACAGAAATACACAGAAAAGCATACACCATGTTGTTGAACAGTTGCATGCAACAAGAACTCCTCTCAGGTGTTAGGAGATTTATAGCCACTTGACTATAGACACACCAAGAATAGTTTCCTGTTTTAGCCTCTGCAAGTGTGATGGCTCTTTTGACCTGCAATTTTTCGTGCTGCCATGCTGCAAATGACAGGGACATTCCTTTGATGTCCATCAGTTCTGGTTGAAGTGGGGGTCCCTCTTGACAAAGCTCTTTTCTAGCTCCATCTGCTTTCAGTTGCTCAGGCATTGGAAGGGAATTTCCATCTGGAGCCAGATGCCTCTCTAGATCTGAGTCCTCTGAGTCAAATTCCACAGGATAAGTTATGATACCTGCTCAGTTTCTTCCCAAGTTGTACAGGAGTATCTGAAGGAAGGCTTCTATTACCATGTTCTTGAATGTGCACTGAAACCTGAAGACAATCAGTATCCTTGCTTTATCAGGGTTCTCAGTCACAGAGAGACTTCTAATGACCTTTAACAGAATGCAAGTAGATGTCCCCCTCAAACCTCTCTGCTCAGTATGGCCAGGCCAAGCATGTAGGTGTGAACACTGAGGATGAAATTCACATGTATACCTACATCCCATCCTCAATTTTGGTCCTCACATGAACAGGTTGTATGCCTCCATAAGGATTTTATCTTGCTGAAATGACACCCCAGGAAGATATAGTCAAGTGAAGCAATGAAAGAGGTATATTTCTTTACCTTTCAGTTGTAAGCAACAGAATTTTAAATGCAAACTATATTTTGCTTTAAAAAGTAACAGCACATCAATAGTTGCGCAGCATTAAACTATTGGAACATTTTGTCTGTGGAGTAGCGGTCAGGATGGGTAGGAACAATGATGAGAAACAGCATGGTGTAGTGGTTTGAGCATTGGACCATGATGCTGCTGATCATGGTTCAATTCAGCCACAGAAACTCACTGGATGACCTTGGTCACATCACACAATCTCAGCCCAAGAAAAACCGATGATAGGTTTGCCTTAGGGTCATCATAAGTTGGAAATGACTTGAAGGCACACAACAATAACAACAGGAACAGTGGTGCTGTTAAGCTTTCATTTCATTTCAGTCCATTAAACACAACAGAACCTTTGGGCAGTAGATTATAACTGGCCACCATACCTTTTGTTCTACCTATCTCTCATTTCGCTGTGACACCCTGGTCCCCAGTCCCCGTTCATTTACTCTGTCCTGTGGACACAAAATAACAGAAAGAACATTTAATTAAAAATATTCCATTTTGATTTTGCATGCTATTAATCCAACATATGCAGCCCTTCCCCTCAAATAAACCTTATCTTTTTATGGAAGGTGCAAATTAGAAATGGTTTGCACATAATGTCATTCTTTAAGTTCGTCTGTATTGACACAGGCCTTAGAGCTTTACATAGCCTGCCTATATTTCATTTACTTGTCATGTTTCTGCTTCAAAAATTACTTCTTCATCCTGGGGCATAAATTTTCTTGATAGCTTCTGAACAGCTGTCAAGTAAAATTTGTTTTAGTTGATATCTGCTTTGTGTCCCAAATTTGCTGTTGATTCCCAACTCATGGGGCACTGGCTTTGAATTATCTCAGGCTCGGCTTTTGAGAATCAACAAAGTAATTTGGCTTACTGGTGCCAATGGGTGCTAAAGAGCAACCAAATCCCAGAAATGGGTTTGCCTTAATATATTCTTAGCACACCAATTCAAGCTGGCAGAGGCAACTTAACTCAATGGCTGATAGAAAGATATCCTGCTGTGATACTAAATCTAATGACATACAGGGAGAGGGATCAGTTTTGATAGTTGGAGCCAACAAAATTGATGTGGAAAAGCATGAGAAGCTTAAGGAATTCCTGCTCATGGAAGAAATAAAAGCCTAGATAAGCAGCAGTGGTGCCCTAAGTAAGAGGAGCGAAGTAGGTATGTGGTGAAGGTCACAGGTTAGAGAACTGATAGCAATTCTTTTTGTAGTTATGCACCATTCTTTACCATAGCAACACTAATGAAAACAATCTATCACTTGGGGAAACTTATCATTCCAGATGGCATGTAGCTTTGTTTGATGTGGAATATTTCATGTACCAATATAGAGGGATACCGGTTTCTGCAAAGCTGAGTATCCTGAGAATATCTGCCTCTCTCCATTCCACTGCTATTCTTTGTTCTAAGATAATTTTACAGTCTTCATCATTGAGTTTGGTAATGTTCAAACAGCCATATTTACAGTGATGTATTTAAGTCTTTTACTCCAAGTTTCAAGTCAAGTCTCAAGACTGGAAGCCAACTTTATACCCCCACCAAAATTTCAGAATGAATGGATAGTGAAATAAATTCAGGCCCTTTCTGCACCTTACTTTTTTCGGCACTGGGGTGCGGGGATCGTGCGGGCAGCCTCCAGTGAGAGGCTCTCGCATCCCTGCTGCTTCAGCTCCATATGAGCTGCCTGCTTCCAAGCGGGTAATGCAAGAGCCCCACCTCTTCCTTCCGCAGTGCAGCCTGGGAGCTTCCCAGGCTGCACTGGGACAGGAAGTGTGACCACTGTGGCTCCAGAGGCTCTGCACACACAGCAAGTGCATGTGGGGCCCTGGAGCAATGCCCGATCACACACCATTTTCGGCTGAAAGCCGAAAATGAAAAAGTGCACGAGCAGCACCTGCCAGACTCTGGAGCATCACGCGATTGTGAGAGCGTTGTGCACACCATTCCTCACAATCACGTGACGCTCTAGGAGCCCTTTTGCATGGCAAATACCATGCGAAAAGGGCCTCAGTGCAGAAGTGGGGAATAGGATCCTGTCTTACTCCCCATTACTGAAGATTCAAAAGCCTTAAAAGGAAGGCTTCTTCTTCCTCAAGCCTATTGACTAACACATTTGCTGTTGTCCTCTGAGAAATGTACCCTGCATTCTAGGGGCAAGTCTTGTCTTTTCCTCTTAGGAAATGTTTTACAACTCTCCTCTGAAATGCAGCAGGGACAGGCCGCTGAGCAGCCCTCAAGCCTGCCTCAAGCCCATTGCCTAACCTGTTTATTGTTCCCCTCTGAGAAATGCGCCCACACTTTGGGTTTGAGACAGATTGTCATGTGACCAGTAGGCACGGAATATATACACACTTGTATTGCATTGTCAGAACCTATAGGACATATATCTCCCAACGTACAGCAACGTCATATACACAATAAGAAATAAACAAAGTTGCACGAGTAGTGTTACATGAGTAAGCAGGTAAATAAGATAACTTAAAGATTACATAGAGAGATATCATTATCATCATAAAAGATACCATTATCATTATATCAGATTCATTATGTTGGACTCTGGTCAAAACCAGATACATCCTAATTCCATCTAATCGTCTATTTCTGTGTAATATGAAAATTCTGTTAACAGCTGACAGAACAAACAACAACAGAATAAACGATATCTTGTTAATCTTCTACCTCATCTTTTCTGGGTCTACTAGTCTGTCATATTGACTATATTTATATTAAGAAGCTTCTGTACCAACTCTGTAGCTCTAAGCCTAGTAACTCCCGAGTCTTTTAACTGAAGTATAGTTGGATTAACATTCAGCTGTAGTTGTAGAAACCCATCTGGGGAAATGAGAAAAGAAAAAGAAAAAAATCAGAATTCAGTCAACTACTGGGACATGATATCCAACTTAGTTTCATTTCCTAGTTTCATAAATCATCTACTAAAGAGAACAAATACAGATTGATGTCAATTTATTGCTAATGGCCCTATGGCTCTGTAAACTCTATGAGCAGAATAGTTCTATGTGGGACATTAATGTGGTATTATAGAACTTTACTAAAGTATTGTAATAGTCAGTTAATCAGAAATTAGTTTTCCCCATGTTCAAGTACAGATAAGTTTTGAATTACCAACAACTATTCATTTTTAATTTTTCCTTCGTCTTTTCCCTTAATTATATGTGAAAACATATCCATTGTTTTCATTTCAAGAACCTCATAGGACCATTCCTCAAGTGTAGGGTGTCATATTTTTTTCTGGTTTCTTGCAAAGATTATCCTTGCTGCTGTAGGCAGATATAACAACATCCTCCAGAATTTAGAAAGTTTTGGAGGTAGATCTTGAGTCATGTTCAGCAAATAAAATTTTGGAGACATAGGGAATTTGCAGTTGAAGGTATCTGAGATTTTATTATGTATGGTGATCCAGATTTTTTTTTTCTTACACGTACACCATACATGACAACATCTGTCTTTTTTGAAACACATCTTTCCTATGGCAGTTTGGCAATATGCTCATAGATGTTGCATTCGGATAGTCCAAGAAACAAAAGCTGAATGTAAACAATTGTCCTCCAATCTCTTGACTATATGGAGCCTTGGACTTTCCTGAGGTGATGCTGCCCTCAAAACATGTACACACACACAGAGAGAGAGAGAGAGAGAGAGAGATAGAGAGAGAGAACAGCAGCAGCAGCAGCGCTTATATCTCATAGCTCCCATATTGCTATAACTGGGCTAGATGGCATTTCCTTATCACAGTGCTGACTTATTATCCATGGGCCTGGAACAGAAAGAAAGGAGTTGTTCGCAGTAAAGAAGTCTTCCAGCTCAGACCAAAACATGCCACAGCAGTAGCTGCTGTTGCATGCAAGTCCTGTCTTCACGTATCTCCCCTGCAAAGATACTCTTTGACAGCTTCCATTCTTTCCAGAGGGTGCTAGACTCTTGGGGTTACATGGACCCCCCCAGCCCATAATTCAGATGTATTCAATTGTGAATATTTCCTCCCCTTCCTCAGCATTCCATGTTTTGCAAGTATTGTGTTCTTTGTTTGTTAGAAGAAAGTTAACACCAATTGACAATACAGATAATATAAATTTAAATTAAAAATAATATGTTTCTCTGTGTAAATATATACCCGTGTTTCCCCAGTTACAGCTTGGCTGACTCAATGAGGTGGTTATATACATACCCACTAATATTTCACAAATTTAAACTGGGACACATGTGGCCAAGCTACATCAGAGTGAGGTCTAAAGGATGTGGTAAATCAACAAGAGACCAAAAGTTATGAATGAGGAAGAATACACACGATAGAAAAGTTTAGTAAATTTACCGATATGAACTAGTCTTGTACTTTGATGGCAGTGTGTAGTTGAAGTAAGCTGAGGATGAAGGGGAAAAGTGGAAGGGAGAGAGAGAAACTGAAACATTTTAAGAGCAGCTGAGAAAATGAGGCAGCAGAGGATTAACTGGGGCTATCACTGCCAAACCTGCACAGCTGGAAGGTATATTATGTATTGTTTGGCAAAGAATTATTGAAGTTCAGCAAGTCACATAGTATGTAGAATGTATTGTTAACAGATACAATTCTTGATTGCATCAGACCTTTAAACATTATGAAAACACCCAGTGAGAAACACAACATAGAAAACAAAGTTTCTGAGGAAAAGCTCAGGTTTTTTTACCATGACTAGCATCAGACTGAGAGTGAGTGGGTGAGAGTGAATGTTTAGGTATTGATTCTTAAAAAGGGAGGTAGGAAGAAGCCACTAAAGAAAGCAGATCTTGCATACTGTGAATGGCGTATGTGTGTATAAGCGATACATACTGAGACAAAGAGTTTAGAGCAATGGTTCTCAACCTGTGGGTCCCCAGATGTTTTTGGACTTCAGCTCCCAGAAGCCCTGAGCATTGACCATAGTGGCTGGGGCTTCTAGGAGCTGAAGTCCACAAACATCTGGGGACCCACAGGTTGAGAACCACTGGTTTAGAGTAAGATTACTTTGGATGAGAGAAAAAACTGTGTTTGGAGGCTGCAATCCCACACCTGTTTTGCATTTAGGATCCTTGGACTAGATACAGGTTTGTCCCTATAGCCAATTTGCCTTTGCATGTAATAGACTTCTGAAGGAGCACCAAACTGTGCTTTTTGGACCTCAGATCCTATCTGTGCCTTGCACTCTGATTTTGCACCAAGTTACATGTGCTTTAGCCTCACATCTTGACTTGGAATTTAACTGTGTTTTAAGTTTATTCCATTCCATTCCAAATAAATGACCATATAATTTTGCAAATTGTGACAAAGAGGAAGAATGAAACACTAGCTCTGTGGTGGGAAGGAGTGGAGGGAAAGAGAGAATAGCTGCAACATTCTCAAATTCTCAAGGTTGAGGGGTTTTTTTGCTTTGTTTTGTTTTTTCAACAATTAAGTCAAGAAAGCTAAGACTTTTGTCTCAAGAGATAGCCTTATGATAGAGCAAGTATGGATAGGAACGTAGTACAGATTTGCATCAAAGGTATGGTCATTACAGAGTATTTCATTGCTTCTGCTGCATACGTCAGTGACATGAATTCATGGTTCTGTCTTTGCCTTTAAGCAGAGGCACAGCCATAAGACGCACACACACACACACACATGCTCAACCACCTGTCCTTTACCTTGCCATCAGGAGCTGCCCCTGCCCTGATTCATGTCTTGCACTCTGTCCTTCTTCCACACACATCCACCGCTCTGCATTAAAACAGACAAAGTGCAGCTGCCTGTATGGTTATCCATCAGGTTAATCAGATTTTCTCCACTCTTTGGTCAATGCTGTACAGTGTGTTACCCTGCTTTTTAAGGGGCTCCCTTAAAGGATTCCCAAAATCTGTTAAAATTGTGGGGAAAATTAGCTCAGAGCACTGTTTTAGCTATGCGAGAGGCAGGGTAACGTTGCAGGACCTTTGTAACCCAGATTTTACAGAGTAAGACCACGCCAAAAAACCAGGCAGGTTGTTCAGTTTAAAGATTTTATTAAACCCTCAGTAATTAAAGCAAACAACAACCAAACCCCCTCACACATTCATTCAAGAGCTAAAGAAAAAGAAAGTAAGGAAAATTGATAGGGATTTTGTTTTGGGGTGTTCAGAGGCAATACTTTACCTTGATTTAATGCCCAAGGGAGCCAATGTTGAAAAACTGGAGATTCAAAGCGATGAAACTCAAAAAGTGGGGGAAGGGGGGGGTGAGGCAAAACAAACTGACAGGGATTCAGGAGGAAAATGTGAATGAACCCACGAACAGAGAAAAACATGGGGTTTTTATAGGAAAAATATACCTGGAGGGCTAGTTCTCTCCCTGGGAGAACAATAGTACAGGAGGCTAGATTAAAAAGCCTTTAATGATCAACATCTCCAGCTAAATGTTTTTCTCAGTCCTTTGTGAATGACACTGACCAAATGGACAAAAGGCCCAGGTATAGTGAGATTGCCCACATTCAGCAGGCTGATTGTGATTCTATTGAGCTGCCATATCAGTGCAAAAGGGCCCTTTTGTCTGTTTTATGGTCCTCATGTCTTCCAGGAATTCCTGGCCCATGTGGCAGATTCAGTCTGAGTCACCTTTTGGCTTGGCCAAAGTTTTAACTTCCTGCCAGCGTGCACTTTCAGTGACCCTGTTATACACATGGAATGATTTCTGATATTAGCCATGTGGAGATATCAATTTAATGTGATAAATTAATAAATTGTAGACCCTGGGAGAGAGAGAGATAGCTGATGGTGGTACTTACAAGTGGACAGGGCAGAGCTCTGCTGAATTTTGTCTTATTTTGGATAAGAGGAGGAAAGAGTGGTGCTGTTGCTTATCCTCCACTCCAAAACTCAAGGTGCCCATAGTGGAAGGTAGTGGGTGAAAGGAGCCATCATGGCCTAATGAAAAAGGCTTCATGACTGTGGAATGAGCTTCTAATTTCTGCCCCAAATTCTAATGGTGCCAGTACTCTATCCATGCTGGACTTGCTTAAGCAACCATCTCATTTTTTATTTCTCTTTCTACTGAAATCATATTAATAAAAAGCATGAAAAATTGTCTTTTGCTGTTTGGAGCCACGCTCTGCCCAAGAATCTTACCTCACATTTGTTAATACACTTGGCCCTCCACATTCGCTAGGGTTAGGGACACAGGACCCTTGCAAAAGTGAAAAATTTGCAAATAACAGAATTTATGTGTCTGTGGGAAGGGGGTTGAGGCACAGGTGGGGAAAGTGGGCATCCAGGGTCTAAACCAGGTCAGGGAAAGTAGATGGTTGGCATGGTGATCCTGTACTTCCTCTCTCTTGCCCATCTCCTTCCTTGGGTATGTGTGGGGCATGGGTACAGGTTTTGTGGTGCTGAGAATTTGGGCAGAGAGCCATCCTTAGCTGGCCAGGCAGAGACTGGTAGAGGAAGAGGAGGACCAGAGGTGGGTTTTCAAAGGGATATGTATCCTGACTGGAGCCACCAAGAGGGATGATTCCCCCAAAAAAGAAGCACCTGAGGTGGGAGGGCAGCAGTTGGAGAAACTCGCAAATAATCAAATCTGTGAATGTCAAACCTGCAAATGTGGAGGGCTGACTGTGTAAGAGCAGAAATAAATACTACTTCAGAAAATGTTTTTCCCAAAATTGTATCTGCTGATATAACTAGAGTGTGGGGATAGAGAAACTATGGGTGGAGAAAAACTTGATTTTTCTGTTAAGATACCCTCCTCTGCAATTGTTACTCCCCTGCCCTAGTCCCAACAGTTGAAGAAGTGACTTTAAAAGGGGAGGATTAGAATGACAAAGTTATTATATCCAAAGGCCAATTTTCAATTCAAGTGCCTCCTGCCTTTGTGTTAATCTCTTGAGAAACCATTGTTTGTTTGTTTGTTTTATTTTTAGATCTGCTCTGAGTTATAAGACTGGAAAAACAAAAAATCCTAATTACAATATTTCCTTTATGAACTGCTGTGATGAATTACTGTACTTCTCTAAGGAAAAGACAATAATCTTTCTTTTTATTTTGCAAAAACTGGGAGTATCTGAAATGGCCATATTTGAATGGATATACATGTGGAAAAAGTATACAACATCTCCCAAACAGGATGGAGGTATGGGTAGTGGAATCAGTACAATGGGCAAGTAACTCCCAGAACAACATAATTAAACTGTAGGCTTTCTGTCAAGCCAAGGGGTAACATAGCGTGAGAGGGACTGTGACGATCCCATAGAACTGTCACTGAAAGCTAAAAGAACTTTAGGCTTCAGTGCTTGCCTCACACAAAGATATATGTAAAATGGTTACTGTCAGCTTCTGCTTCAAGTTAAATAAGGAATAGAAATCAAGGTTGTCTCCCTCTGTTCCACTTGGAGCACTGAATGCCTGTAAGCTTCACTGCATTCTATATGTGTCACCAACAACCAGGGGAATTCATGAACAACCCTGAACAACTTTTTCCCCTCATTTAAACTTAAATATAATATCTGTTTCTCTGTCCCAGCCTGTGTGGTTAAAATATATTCTATTTCATGCACACTACCCTACTTTTGTGCTTTTCATTTGCTTTTTAAAATGAGGGCAGAAGTTAATGGAGCCTTTGCAGATTGCAGATTGACACAAAGTGCATTTTCACGGTGTTTGAATTTTCTGACATTTTTGCAATGGGTAAGATTTTTTCTGGAGTAACATAAATAAATAGTCTGCTTTGTTGCTGTAATCATCTGGAAACAATCTTTTCATTTTATTAAATGTATTTCAGGATGAATTAGTCAAAGGGGAAACAGAAGTTTCTTGCTATGACAGCTTCACTGGCTACTAGTCCCTTCCCAGCATAATTCAAAGTGCTGGCTATGACCTAAATGATATAGTATAGGCAACCCAGAAGATCACATTCTGCCCATGTAAATCTGCATAAGTTTGAAGGTCTGCAGAGGCATACCCTCCAACTGTCCTAATTTGTCAGAGACAATCCCAGTTAATCCCTTGTCATTCCACTTTTTCAATTGCTTTTAAAATGTCCTAGTTCTAGTTTGTCTCTCCTCTCATTTTCCATCCTCCATACTCAGCTTACTTCCATTGGTGACAAATGAGCTCAGCATGCAAAAGTAGTTTGCACTGAATTAACTTAGCAATGGGGAGAGGAAAGGCGGGAGCAGATCCTTGCCCTTTCCAATACCTTCCAGCAGCCTCTCCTAGCTTGTGTGTTTTTCCTTTCTCATCTTGATGTTGCTTCACTATACATGTCCAACTTTCATTTGTGAAATAATTAAGAGTATGTAACTGTAACATTTGATTGTCCTGATGTGTAACTCACATGTAGGCCAAGAGGCTACTGTTAGGATAAAATGGAATGGATTCCAACTGGTGAGGGAGTAGAGTAGGGTGGTGTGATAACTGAAGCCCCTGTCAGAGCAGCAGCTGCTGGTCGCCGGTGGCTCTGGCTGGAGATGAGTCCTGCAGCTCAAGAGCTCCCCCTGCTGCCATGGACCAAGTAGGCGCAGACATCCCTCTGCCTGCTCCTTTAAAACAACAGGGATCCAATTCTGTGCCTGCTCCTTTGGAGCAACAGGGACCTGATTCTAAAGAGGCTCTGGAGCCTGGTTCAATAAGCCCTCAATCAAGGCGGAGACAAAGAGAATCCTGAGTTTGTTGTCACAATATACAAAGTGACTAAGTGACAAAGTGAAAAGCCCTGGAGAAGGGAGGCCTAATTCACTGCTGCATGTGTCCACGCCAACAGATGCTGGTAAATACACAGGCTTGTGCTGCTACATATTGAACTTAACTCTTTTCTATCATCCCTAGTTGGCTGTAACCTTTCCTATTTTCCCCATTAAATCAATTGCTGTTTGTTAGCTACCAGTCACTGCGATTGTTGGAATCCACCCCATGTTAGTACAACAGTTGCTAACACTGAGAGAGGCCTTCAGCAGTTGTTTCCAGTCTTGGCTGTAGAAGCATACTGTTGATTTATAAATTCATTACACTACAAAGCAGGTACTGAACCACTGAGGTATGTTCTCCCCAACAAGATGGTCCCTTGATTGTGATTTCAACTTTTTTATAAGACTAGGGCAGATCTATATAGGTAGTGTTTATACTCTCTCATTTAATGAAAACAACATTTTAACAATCAGATTGTAGTGGTTGTTTATGAGGTAATATTCTTTTTACCATATTTCTAGAGATGCACTTAAAAATTCTTTTCTGAAAGGACACTCCACACAGCAAATGGTTGCTAGAATATTAATGAAAAGCAAACATAATGGGACACAATACACTCAATTGTTTTGCTTTATTTGGCTTTTAAAAACTCTTATTTTTGTGAAATATGGTGAAAGCACAAGCAACATGCTTATTATCTTGGCTTTCTAACTTTCTTACAAAGAATGCAATTTCCAGCTATTTGAAATAAACCAAAAAGATAATAAGACATATCTTTTGCATTGTTTACGGATCATTTATCCAATTCACATAAATGACCACAGGCTTATATGCAAATCAAACTTTGGTTCAGACATAATTCAATATTTTTTAATCTTTTTAAAAAGACAAGACATTGTGTCACAAAAGGAAGAGTTGTTATCTGAAGATTACAGTATGGGGAGATTGCTAGAATGTTATTATCATAGTTACATTTGTTTCTTTATCTGTAAAATATATGATTCCCAATAAATGCATGCATATTGATTCTTTTCTGACATTTGGTTTTCAGTGTGTAGCTTTGAAGATGAGATATGTACAATTCCATTCTCCTTTGTGTGCATTCTATATCTTTCAATAGCAAAGGATCCCTGTCACACTGTGACAGCTGGAAGGTATGGTGTTCAGTGTATATGATGCAGTTGTATAGAAAGGTTTTCTATCTTTCATTGATAAAATCTGGGACATGCGCTTGAGCAACATCAGAATGTGGTCAAAAGGGTGTGGCCAGAAAGCATACCCAAGACTACAGCTGGAATCCTATTGGTTAGTCCCAACTAGAGTAACCCCATTCAATGAATTGATGAATGATAAGTCAGAATGGTGTAGTGGTTTGAGTGTTGGACCCGGACACTGGGAGGACAGGGTTTCGAGGCATCCAATGCGAGCTTGTAAAGTTTTTTCTAAGTGGATGGCAGGAATGAGGTGATGTGACCTTGATAGCTGCTTGGTTGCAGCTGGACGTCACTGCCCTGTCAGCACTCTGCACATGCTCTGAGGAGATACCTTGTGCTACCCTGACACATCGTTCAGATCCCTGCGCAGACTTGGAAAACCATTGGGCAAGTCACATTCTCTCAGTCTCAGTGGAAGGCAATGGCAAACCACTTCTGAACAAGTTTTGCCAAGAAAACCCTAAGCCAGAATCAGTTTGAAGGCACACAACAATGATATCAACACATAAGTAAATCTCACTGATTTAATGGGTCTCCTTTAAGTTGGACTAGCAACAGAATTCACTTCGACTGTTTTAAGCAGGGTAACCCTAGAATTTATGCACTGAGTTTAGGAAAACCTGGGGTGGGGTGGGAACCAAATGATCCTGCTGGAAATGGCAAAAACCCATCTCCTCCTCTTTCTCTATCTAATTGAGTGGAAACTACTTTTGTACTGTTACCTTTGTTCACAGCAGCTGAAGCAAACTATAAAGAAAGTGAGAGGATGAGAAAGAAATGGGAACTTTTTTAAAGTGATTGAGAAAGTGGGATAGCAGTTGACCTCTGCTAAACTGAGAGCTGGAGAGAGGAACCTGTTGTGTAGAAAGGGCTTCTGTCTTTTATTAAATCATAAATCCATTCAGTCCCTTGTTCATGGCAGTCTTCAATTTATTTATTTTTTTCAAGTCTGCCCCAAACCTGTTGTTTCCGAACACTTTCTCTCACAAAGTTCACATTCTTGTGTACATTTTAGCCTAAAAATATGCATATTCATAGCCATTATAAGCAAAGATATACATTTCATATTCTTACATTATATGTACTTTTTGAAGCAAAGAACTGTTCCAGAGAATTTGTAGACATGGAAAACCGAAGGATAATGGATCCACATATTACCCTAGGAAAAGTGAATCAGATCTCAGACAGACAGACAGAAAGACAGATAGAATGCTGACCCAATGCAATCTATGTTTACATCCAGTTTGCAACTTGGCTAAAGGCACCCTTGCCTCTCCTTCTATTGGTGTCTTTTGCCCTTAAACCTTAGCTTTTTTCACCCTTGCATACCTATCAGTGGAACACTCCCAACAAGTTTTTCTTTTCCTCCTCATAGAGCCCTTTTGAGAAATGATGTAGAGATACCCTTTGTTACTTGAAGCCGTTGGTTACTTTGCTGTAATTCATTTCAGGCAGGATGTGTGCTTTTTTAAAAAAAAACTATACAGTAAAGAAGAGTTACACAGTGTCATCTTAGTGAACCTCGCATAGCTCAGGAATTGAGCTTTCCTCTACGGGACTGTCACAGCACTCATTAAAGAAGCAATACATATTCATTGTGTTGTCTGTGAAATAAAAGGAAAACCGTGAGACAGCATTTGGAAAGCTGCCTGCAGGCTCTGGAAACTCTCTGAGGCATCTAAAAGAGTGAGAATCCTCTCTTTTTTTATTTCATTCTGGTTACTACAGATAATGTGATAATGGCTCCCACCGTTCAGTGGTCTAAAACACAACAGTCATTCCTGCCCTAAAAAAGGGATATAATCACAAATACAACAACACCAGAACCAATATTATGGAAATTTTATGTGGTTGCCACTAACACTTTATCCATGTCATCACATTCTAAATAGCTCAATGTCTTGAATGACATGGGAATGAGTGGATGGATAAAAAAAGTCCTCTTTGAAATTAACAGCTTGAGTAAATGTGATGGGTAGTTGAAGATTTCCCCCCACAGCTAAACAGAACAAGTTTGGGTTTAAGTTTCAGGAGAGAACTCTGTCACAAGCCTTTGCATTTAGAACATTGTTGTCTCATTATAACTTACAAACTGAAGAGTAAAATGAAATAGTTAAAGAAAAGAGAAGGGGGAAGACATTCTGTCACATTGCTCTATATCCCCTTCTAAAACCTAGAAGAGAGAGTCTTATTTTGGTTCTTACAAAGGCATTTGGGTTCCTCCTGTCTTAACCTTTCATGAGGAGAAAAAGAAATATACCCGTGCAGCACTGGGATCAGATGTAGCCTGAGAATTGAATGTAAATAATATACTCTTTTCTAGTAATGTTTGCAAATAAAAACAAACGAAAAAGAAAACAAATGAAACCTTTACGAAGACATTCTCCCATTCCTGTAAAATAAAGCAGTTACATCAAGGTCAAAAATACCCCATAACATGCAATGCAAAAGTATACATAAACAGACTATAGGGTCTAACAAGACTTACCGTTTTTAAAACAACAATACAGCAAAACACATATCATTAACATTCCATAACCTAAATATAATCATTGCTCAAGTATAACAGTGCAATAAACATAAGTTGTGAATTACTAGTAGCAACAATGTTTCACAGACCTTGGCAACTATACCACCTGAGCACTTAATGTATCTAAGCACCCAATGTGCAGTCACCATATTCCATAACTGCACAAATGGCCACATAAAACACATGGCTTCTGTCGTTTCTGTCACTGTGCCCACCACAGATACAACACCTTCCTCTCTAACAGTTTATTTGGTTTTATTTGTTTGTTTGTTTAGAACAGTGGTTCTCAGCCTGTGGGTCTCCAGATGTTCGTGGACTTCAGCTCCCAGAAGCCCCAGCCACTATGGTCAATGCTCAGGGCTTCTGGGAGCTGAAGTCCAAAAACATCTGGGGACCCACAGGTTGAGAACCACTGGTTTAGAACATTTGTACCCAACCCTTTGGCCCAAAAGGCTCCCAAGGCTGTTTACCAAAATAAAAACAAAAACCGTATGACAATTCCTGCCCACAGGCTTACAGACTAAACTAAAGGCATGACGCACAAGGAATAAGGGATGGAGTGAGAAGGAAGATACATTTCAATATGCTAAGTGGAGCTGAGGCTATTTCATAGCTCATTGACCAACTAGCAGAGTACTCATGTACAATTTGCTGGTTCTTCTTAATTATGAAAGGGCCTAAATATATCCTAAAGGCACCAGATCCTGTATGATCTTGGAAGCTAAGCAGGATCAGCTGTGGTTGGTACTTGGGTGGGACACTGTCAATGAATACCAGATGCTGTAGGCCAGTGGTTCTCAACCTGTGCATCCCCAGATGTTTGTGGACTTCAGCTCCCAGAAGCCCCAGCCACTATGGTCAATGCTCAGGGCTTCTGGGAGCTGAAGTCCAAAAACATCTGGGGACCCACAGGTTGAGAACCACTGCTGTAGGCTATATTCCAGAGGAAGGAACTTACAAAACCACCTCTGAGTATTCCTTGCCTAAGAAAACTCTATGAAATTCATGGGGTCACCATAAGTCAGCTGGTGACTTGAAGGCAGGCCAGTTCACACACACACACACACACGCACACACGCACACACAGAGGTTATGAGCTTCCAAGACTATGCCATATATGTCATCATTAACAAATAGTGTTTTCTCATTATGTATTTGGATGGCATATATTGCCTTTTTGGACAATTTCCAATGAATAGCAATAACTCTTCATCAGTTGTAACATTCATAAATGGTGCCGTAAGAAATTATGTGGCTGGGGCAAAAAAGTCACAAAATTTAGATTAGTAACTCTTTGTGACAATTAATTAGAATGCTGAGAAGGGGCAGTTTTGCTGGGTTGCAGTGGGAATAGACAGGGCAGTTGGTGTGGAATCAGAGTGCTGTAATGGTGTAGTATTATAGGGCCCAGAAGTGTCCCACAAAAGCTCAACTGTAGTGAGTTTTGGATTTGTCGTATTAGTGAGTTTTGTCAACTGTAGTATAAGTGAGTTTTGGATTGATCAACTTGGGAAATGTTTAAGTGTTTTCTGACTTTGACCACTGCATAGGCACAGAGCTGAACCATCCTCTTGCATAGGCAAAGTCTTGCTTTCCTGAGCAGAGATGAAACTATTAAGAAGCAAATGAAAGGAAAAGTCTATTTGATCTTTTTCACTATAAGAGCGGGTTAGATCTCCCACTTCTGCCAATCCAGTATTGCCTCCTTCTTTGGGACATGAGACACCATATGGAAAATCAGACCTGAGGTGAATATTTGTTCTTCAGTTATGTATTCAGAGTGCAATCCAGTTCCATTAAAATCAACAGGATGTAGGCTGCAGCCTTAACTCCTAACTGCTTCGTTACGATAATACAAATTGTGCAATTCTACACAATAGCTATATTCTGCCTCCCCTTGTACTATTATTTTTACCTCTGGGGATGTTAGCTTTTCAGTTCTCAGTTTGGTTTAAGTTTCAGGGAATAATAGGTCAGGAAATTAATAAATAGGGATGGTGACAAATCTTCAGTCAAGGTCACTGCTTGCTTAAACTGCATTATGTTGCTGATATCTGAAATGCAGCATGCACTTGTCACTAGAACGTATGACACACTTGAACATAAAATGGTCTTGACAGCAGAAGAGAGCCCCAGCTAAACTAAACAAGGACAATGGTGACTGGAATAGCAATCAACTTCACACTATCGAGATTTCATTTGTTAAAGTCAGGAAATCAAGTGCAACTTTTTCAGTTATGTATGTAGCCTGCAATTTTCATTTCTGTTTCATATAAAAACCTTACAGTACCTCCTCTCTCAATCAGAATACATTTTTAAAATACACTACATAAACTCCTAGAATAAGCAGTTAGCCTCTACTTTCAGAATGATTTGCGTGGTTTGACTGCCATTGAAATGAATAAGATAGAGGCATTTCGAAAGCTGAGTTGATCCAGTACATATGGTATGCATATGGTATGCTGAGTAACTTCCTGTGCTAATTGCCCAATCTGGGCCTCATGTGTGGTGTGTCTTTCACAGTGGACTGCAGGGAGGAAGCTATATAAAAGCAGGACCCAGCTATTGTCTAGCCATACAAACTGGATTAATTGAATTGATCAGCATTGGTATCCACTACTTGCCTAAGTATATTACATTAGAAGGTTTAGATTGTTTCATGGAGTTGTCCACATGCAATAAAAACCTTACACGGAATTATTTACTTCATGTGGATTCATATCTGATGGGAAGGAAGCCGGGATGAGCACATTCACACTGCCCCTTCTCATCCTCTCCCCTGATTTGAGAGGCAGCTGCCTGCTGGAAAGAGTCTGTTCTATTCATGTAGGCTCTGCATGTGAACCTTGTGAAATCGTGGTTCCAAATCACTCAGAGGGACTAGAGATAGAAATGATATTTTCATTTTTTTTCTGCTCAACAGGAAAGAGTCTTTCAATACCTTAAGACAACCAACTGAAAAAAGTCAGCTGTCTCATATATATTTGCTGTTGTCTTGAAGACCCTCCCAACTTATGGTAACTCTAAGGCAAACTATCATCGGGGGGGGGTGACACACCCAAAGTCACTTAGTGGGCTTCCATGGCCAGGCATGGAATTGAACCTTGTCTCCAGGGTCATATTCCAATGCTCAAACCACTACACCATGGTGACATGCTTTCTCTTTCTCTCTCATTCTCCATGCGCGCGCGCGCACACACACACACACACACACACACGCGAATGATACAGAATTTTCACCATTTTCCCAGCACCAAATTTCAATGGATAGCAGGAGCATTGACCTTGCACTGCATTTCAAAGATGTTGGTGAGTTCAAGAACCAGATCTTGTACAAAGGAGAAGAATCCCAGGATACTGATTAACCAGATAATTTTGTGATGGCTTTTGGGCATTTTCCTATCCACTTGTTCTGTCAAGGACCCAGTGGACCCCTGGAATAGAAAGATGATCCAGAAGGTTGGCACATCACTCTTGAGCAACTGCAGTCAATACAGCACAAAACCATCTTGTTCACAAAGAATCATAAAGCTGGAAGAGACCACAAGGGCTATTGAGTCCAACTGTTACCCTGTTTACTGGGGTCCCGCAAGGGACGCCAATCGTGCTCCAATGTTGGTGGGGAAAATTAGCTCAGAGCACAAGTTAGCAAAACGAGAGGCAGGGCAACGCAGCAGAATCTTTAACCCAATGTCTACAGGGTCAGGTCAGTCAAGCAGTCAGACAGTTTTAAACTAGCAAAGATGATGTTTTATTAAGGACAGACGAACACATAAGACAACACAACCACACCACTAACTAAGAAATAAGGGTTTGTCAGAGGAAATGGGTGATACGACACCTTTCTCGTAGTCCTGAAGAAGTTGAAGATGGAGGGAAGGAACTCAGCATGGTTCGCTGAGGGAAGCTCGCCGGGCAAAATGGCAGCAAGGCAATCTGGAACTCGGGAGAGATCCGAGGTTGCTGCGGTCTCAGCTACTGGAGCTGAGGGGAAGGCTCGCCGGATAAAGCAGCAGCAAGGCTTGATGGAAGTTCGGAGCGATCCAAAGAAGGTCTTGGAACTGGGGGGGGTTATAGGGAAAATATGACCGTGGGCTAGTCTGTACTTGGGAGAGAACAATGAGGTTTGGGCGCGAGACAATGTCTCCGAAAGGTCAGAATTTAGCATGATTGAATTAAGTTCGAATCGACAATGGAATGGCCAGTATGCAGTGCAGCTTTCCTGGGTGGTTAAGCATTTAGCTCGTCAAGTTACCTGCTCAGGGCAGGGGGCTTTTTGTATTAGCGTGCATCTTTAATGAGGTGTTTGTCTAGGGAGGTCTCCTAAAGCAAGATCTGGCTGAGTCTGGCCTGCCTAGGTGGAGAATGGAATGTTCAGCAGTTAATGGCCATGCCTAGCTCTGTGCTTGTTCGGAGGCCTCACAAACACTTGGCCAAGGGTGGCAAAATAGGGCTGAATTGTGATATCAAAATGATATCTAATATTAGGCTAGTAAACAGTGATAACAATCCCCCCCCCCGAAAATGAGCAATTTGAAACAAATTGAGCATTTTCCAATTAATCATTTCAAAATAAATTTTGAGCCGAATAGGGGTCTACCGATTCCAAGGTCGTATCACTCCTCCGGGAAAAGGCATTTTGCAACATTAAAACAGTCCTTAACTAACAAAATCCTAAACCTAGTCACATGCACACAGACAAACATAAATGTACAATGAAACAGCTACAGCAATGAACGGTGGTCAATGAAAAGAATCCTCCCGCCAATGGAGAAAAGCAAAACAGTAAGGCAGAATGGAAATCAATAATGAAATACGGTACATCCAATGCAGGGTATAGCAATGAGGGCAAACCAACAAGCAATTTGTAGTCCAATGTGAAATTTCATAGGTGAGGTGTAGGCCAAAGCCTCGGCACCCCCTCCCCCAGAACAGGGAAAAGTCTAGAACCAAGTGAGCAAATAGTCCAAATAAAGCTGGAACAGTGGCAAAATATCCAAGTTCGTGGTTAAGCTAGTCCAGGCTTTGCAGGAGGTGGCTTGCAAAAAGCAGCAAGTGTAATAGTCCATGCAGCGGAAAACTTTGTAGTCCCTGGAAATGGCAAAACAGTTCATGAAGTCTGTTGTGGAGTGGCTGGATTGCCTCATCTGAGGTTCCCAACTGAGGCAGCGGGAACAAGTTGTCGTATCGGGCTTAGCTCCTCGACTGGAACAGCAATGTCTCTGCACTCACACACACACACCCCACGGTGCCTGGGGGTGGTGGATGAGTCCAGGGATAGTCTAGGCTCTCTGGAACCGTTGACCTATTGCTCATAGAAGGAAATACTGACATGGGTTATAGCCAATGCAGACATTCAATGTAAATTAATGGCACGGAGCCTGTTGGGAGCTGGGTTCGAGTCGTGAAATTTAAAATTTGAAGATGATGGGAGCCTCAGTTGGTTTTTAATGAAATGCCAGGCAAAGTCACTAACATGGAGGAGACAGGAGTGACTGCCCTAGACTGTGGTCACTGTAAAGTGTAGAGAGGTCTGATCGCACCTCAGTAGAGGGGGCCTCCATGCGAGAAGTACCATCTGGGGTGGACCAGGCATGCAACAACTAGCATGGTGTAATATGAGAGGGCGGATAATGCAATCCTTTGTATTTTGTTACCCTCTGCTTGACAGTTGAGGATTCTTCTAATCAAGCTGCCTGCTTGGGGCAGGGAGTTCTTTGTAAGTAGCGTGCATACATAATAGAGTACTTGCCTTTGAGGTCTCCTGAAGCGGTGGGACGGCTATTTCTGGCCTGCCTGTATTGTTGTTGAATATTGCAGAGATTCGCAACCAAGCCTGTTTGCATGCTTGTCCGGGAGCCTCGCAAGCACGTGGGAAGGGATGGTAGAAGCAAGCCAACTTATTGATATCAAAGTGATATCTAATGTCACCCCAGGTGTGGCTCAGGAACTGCAGTAACAGGGTAGCCAAGCAACACTTGCTGCAGGTGTATCTACCCACATTCTCTGGAAAGAACACAAAGATACCACAGCTGCTGCAGGTGACTGCAGCAGTTCCTTCAACACCCATGTTCAGTAGTCCTAAGTATACAGTGAAGAAGGTCTCTCATGCAAAACACTAATGTAGAATGCCTGTTGGCTGAGTTCCTGTTCACCGAGCTTCAGTGACTGGGGCTGCAGTTATATAGAGAGCCAGTGGCTGCTAGCTCCTCCATCAATCAAGTCTCTGGCCATTTCCACACTAGACTGCTATAGTGTTATTATTCCACTTTCAACATCCTATGGAATCCTGGGGTTTGCTGTTTGCCTCAAAGGCTCCTCTCTAAACTGCAAACCCCAGGATTCCACAGGATGTTGAAAGTGGAATAATAGCACTTTAATGGTCTAGTGCAGAAATGGCCTCTGACTCACTTACTCTGGGGCTACACACAAGAGAACAATAGGGTCCTAACAGGCACACAAGCAAGCGTGCCTCGGGTCACACAATCAAAAGGGACTGGAAAAGGACATAAGCTTTGGCTTCTATAGGTTTCTACAGGCATCCAAGCATATTATCTTATATCACACATAGAATGATGGATGGGCAATTTCTTGGAATTTTTCTGTACAAGAGAAAATAGCATTTAAAGAAACCAGTGAAAAATATCTTTTTGTTCCATATTCTTGGAACTGTTTGATAGTCTTTTTGTATCTGTGGTAGAACGTGGGAGCTTTTATGCAGAAATTAACTTCACTGTCTCTTTATCTCAACCCCAGTCTTTTTCTATCTTGTGTGTTTTCTGTATTACTTTCCTTTTCTAAGCCAACATATGTGCCTGCATGTTGCAGATCAGTCCTAGCTGCTGTTGAACAGGATTATTGTTGGAGTGTACTTTGTGCCTATAAAGCTTCTTAAAATAATTAGCTGTTTTAACTTGCATGTGAAAAATATCTCTTCCTGCCTGCCTGCTCTGTCTTTCTCTTTCTCCCCCTTGGCAGTTTACAACTTACTACACTCTCTGTGTCTTCAGGAAACATATTCAGGGCAGCCGTGTTGGAAAAAGAGAAAAATAAAACAAAATCCAAAATCCACAAAGGAGTGATATCATTATTGGTCAACCAAAATGTAGAAAGCTTCACTGGTTTCTTCATCAGACAAAGATGTTAGAAATCACACAGGAGAGTCACAGGCCTATATTCTTTCTTAGACATTTGGCTGTTGTCAGTTAAGATGGTACTGAGGGATTTCTGTATTGGGAGAGGCTACTTCTTCTTGGTCATATAAGGACATGGGACAAAGGGCAATAAAAACTAGTGTGGTATAGTGATTTGAGCACTGGACTACAACCTTGGAGACCAGGGTTCAATGCCCTGCTTGGCCATGGAATCCCACTGGGTGGCCTTGGGCCAGTCATGTAGTGGCAGGGGAGTGATTTTCCCTGAGCAGCAATGTTTTTTGGGCATCTCATCTCGTAGCCATGCCCCCGCATGCCCTGGCCACACCCCACACACTGCAGCCATGCCCCCATGTACCACGGCCATATCTCCATGCACAGTGGCCATGCCCCTCGTGCCATAGCCCCACCCCCTCCTGCCCCCAAGCCACATGCTCCAAACTCTGCCACTGCCTTGGGTGCATTCCATGCTTTCAGCCCCAGAAAATCCTGTGATACGTTTGCCTTAGGGTTGCCATAAGTCAGAAATAACTTGAAGGCACACAACAACAACAACAACAACAACAACAACAGTTCAGCTCTATTAGCAACAGAAAAGTAATATCCCTTGAAATCCAGCTGATCCTGTCCTGAATAGAGCTAACTGCTCCTTTCTTAGGCAGCAAACATTGATTTTCTCAAGGACTGTCTGTACCATTACATCTAGAAAAAACTTTTCAATGCTGTGTAGGTAAAACCTGACAATTACAGTCCAAAGAGAGAGCTTTACCTTTGTCTTGTTGTTACTACTAGTGGTGGTGGTTGCTTTGCCTTTTATTCTGGAAAAATTATTCTTAGAATTTATCTTTAGGGGAGAAAAATGCATGTCAAAACTTAGACAAGAGTGAGTGCATAACGCAATCCATATGAATCACCAAGTGCATACCAAACCAAACTCTGAGATATCAAGTGACATACTTGCAGCTTAACATGAAGCAGACTAGTGTAGCCTTCCTTAACCTGGTACCGTCCAAGTTTTTTGGACAATAGTATCATTCAGCATATAATCCAAAACATATAGAGGACAATCTTGAGAAAGGCCAATCTGATATATACATACTAAGGCTAGCTGCAGAGGAAATAAATATTTAGGATGGAAGACTGTTGCTCTAGTGCGCCAGTCATATAAATCTTGCCATAACAACTTTCCTTGGAAGTGTGTGTGTGCGTTTGTCTTGAGACTCCTTCTGATGTTTCATCTGTTGTAGCATGTGCTGCTGTATCTGGTCTTGTAAGCACATGATGTAGCTCTGCCTAACAATACCATTGTTTAACTCCTGGGATAGTGACATGGGAAGTAGTTTTGATATAGGTTCCTTATGTTGCAGAAGTCAGAGCACGGTAGACCCACGGTAAGGAAATTAGACCCACGGTAAGGAAATTCCGCCTTTATTCAGTCAGATGAAAATCTTGGCGGAGTTGCCTCCAAAAGACCGAGAGAGCCCCGCCCCCACATGTTTACAGCAATTTATACATTTTACAGTGCAGGGTCATCACATGTTCAAGAGAGGACACAGTTGTGGTGTACAAAGCTGATTGGTTTCTCTTCACTACAATAGACCATTCTCTTTAGGCCCTTTCCACATGGGGTGCGGCAAAATGGGGGAAAACGGGGTGGCGCACACGGGGACGGAGCTTACCTTGCAGCGGGAGGCTCCGTCCCTGCAGGGAGCAGCAAGTGTTCGCCACTCTAAACAGCGGCGGCATCTGGCAGTGGCTGGCAGCGCCCAAAATGGCGGTCGCCGGCTTCCGGCTGCGCTCCGCCAATCAGGGCAGCGCACCAGCCAGAAGCCCATCCCCCGGCAGCTCTGCAGGGACACACTAGCGCATCCCTGCAGTTCTTAACAGGGCGCTGCGACGGGCTAGCGCGCGCAAGTTTAAAAAAACCACTTAAAAAGTGGTCTGTATAAAACACAGAGCGCCACCCCCGTGGCCGCGCAAGGGCGGTTTGAGGTGTAGAACCTCACCTTTTTTCACTGCCCTAGCGCACCCCGCGGTGTAGACAACCTCCATGTGAGGTCATCCCAGCACGGAGTTTTACCCCCGTGTGGAAATGGCCTTAGCTGTACTAAAATGTTGCAATGTAGCAAGATACAGTAGCTGGGAAAAGACCTGACATTCCATTCCCAGAAATTCACTTCTTCCTTGTTTTTCCTCCCTTACACTTATGTATCTGCTACTCCATAACTGGCTCATAAAGAGAGAGTTTCTGAGGTTACGTCAGAAGAAACTCCTGGGAGAAACCCTACATGCTTTGACCACTCAGGAGTGGTGTCAGGGGTTGTCACTGCCTGCACGTGCCAAGGTCTGCCAACTGATAGAGGACCCACTGCTGATCCACATCACCACAGCTACCACCCTGCCAAGTCTTCTGGGCCTGGTTTCTCTTTCTTGTTGTTGCTGCCTATTCACTTGCCCTCTCTAAGCATGCAGACAGTGACAAGGACAAGGAGGGGGAGAAAAAGTAGCTAGTTGTACCTCTCCTCCTGGGCAAAAGGTGGTCTCTCCCACACTGAGAGGATGATCTTTAAGCTGGACTGTCATCTTACTGATAGCCTTGGCAAAATCTGAAGCTGGCACTACCCATATTCTTAGCTGTGACCCATAGCAGGGAGTAGGATGTGCACTCCTGCCTGAATGTATGTAAAATGATTAACTTGCCATTGATTTCTGGCTGCCATTATTTAGATCAGAAGGTTTAAGTCTGCAACCCTGAGATAGTGGTGTTAGAAATATTGATGTCCTCAGCACCAGTACAAGTGTTACTTGCTGCAAAATAGACATCCACTTACTTAATTAATCTAGTAAATTCTCCTTGTGTACAGCTCATATTCATCAGCATGCATTACATGGCCATGTCATTAGCCTTCAGCTCACATTACTGAGATAGCTGGCAATGCCTCCTAATAACTGATAGCATGCAGGGTCATGTATCATCCACATTTGGGAAACCTGTGCTGGCAAAACAAAAACACAAAATACCTTTTATTTCACTCATAATAATAAATTCCTTGGCAAATGCTGTAATAGTCATTCTTCCATATTTAGAGTTCTTAAAGCAAGAGTGGATGCATATTGATAAGTCTTTCTCTGTTATAGTTAATCTCTTGGAGATGAAGGGAATTCTTAAGGTGTAGATGAGATGCCTGATGCATGACTTTGAGATTTAAAAAAAGATACACAAAGCAACACTGGTGATAGGCAAGTTCTTTGATATGATAAGTAATAAGCTGCTCCAGAAAAGTTCAATTTGAGTTTGATTCACTCTATATGACTAGAAGCAAAATGGGGATTTCTGACTCCCCAAAGAACTTTCCTGCATTGCCTCTCATTCCCCAAAATATCACAGAGGTAAAGCCACAAAATGTGGAGGCTGTAGTTTTGGACCTTCACTGGGGTTTCAGTACTGCAGCAAAATCTTGGCACAATAACCTGTGGAAGATGTAGTCCTATGGAACCCAACATCCTAAAGAAATAATCAGGATCCATGGGATCTGTTAAATCCGGAAAAATAAGAGCTCCCAGAAACTCTTGTGGCTGTCTTTTCTGGTTTTGTTGTGGCCAGAAAAGAGACGAAGACCAGGTTTTCAGGGAAAAATCAAAAAGCCTTTTTATTTTCCCAATCACTTGCGCAAGGACGACAGCTATCCCAGAACTGTCGTGCAGATTAATTAAAGTAGCATCACTATATACCTTTGGTCTTCCATGTCAGCAATCAATCATTCATTTAGCCAGCCCATCACAGAAGAAAAAGATTTTTGGTTAACTTTCCATTATATCATTAACTTAGCACACACGTGTACAGAAGAGAACAAAGAGTTAGTTAGAAAATGATGCAAATTATAGCTCACGGCCAACTGATCCTCCCGACATATTCTCTCAGCCATTCTTAGATAAAAGTACAAAGTGAGCCTTTTTGGAGAGCAAGCTTTCAAGGTTACATCTGCTGTTTCACTCAGAAACTCAATTCAATTTGCTTATTTTCCTATTCAAGTAGCAATTCCCTGGATTTAACCCTTTCATTCCCCCCTTCATGCTAAATTCAAAACTTTGCAATTTCAAGCATGTACTATTTCCTATTTCCTTATAGCACAAGTGATACATAGCAGCAGAATACATAGCAGCATTAGGATTCACTAACACACATTACACGCTGTTCCCAATAACGGAGGGGGTCTGATTTGTGCATATAGAGGTTAGCTTCCTAAACCCCCCACAGAAATCTACCCCCAATCTTCTATTCCTCAGCAGTTGCTGGGTCTGTTTCGGCAGCCTCCGGAGTGCCAGTTGTATCATCTACCCCAAAACCCCTTCTTTTTTCTGCAATCACCATTTAGGCATACACAACAGCTTTCCCCTTTCCATTGACTTGAGCATTAAATTAGAAAACACTTTAACATGCAGAGTAAAGACAGGCAAATTTAGGAAGGCCATTACGTTATACAAAGTACTTCTGCATACAGTGCCTTTACCCATACTCACTTAGGGAACCCAATAATCATGTCCACATGCCTGAAAGCCACTAGAATGATTTTTAATATTGTATACTTCAAAATGCTTTTTCCCCTTTTTTGCATTCAACTCATTTTTTTGTGCACTGAGTGAAAAGTGATTTCCTCAGTGGCCAAATAATTCATCCCAGAAGATGAACCATATCCTATTTACCATTGTAAAAACTGGTTGTTTTTTCAGAACTGACTATGGAGGACCAACCCCCCTTTTTTTCACACAACTCAATAAAACCAATGCTATAACTGAAAAGAAGTTAACATTGAGACATTTCCCTGGGCATGCCTGTTTGCCATATACACATATCTTCCAGTCCCTAGTGATAAAATGGGAAAAACCCAAATTTTCCTGCCCCTCCTATACCTACCTAAACCCATGGTATTTTCTCCACATTCAAAATCTGATCATGCATAAAATGATGCATGTGTCCGGGTTTGCAACCACTGCATCCTGGCCACCTTTATCACAGTGGGGGTTGTCACTACTACCTGATAGGTCTCCTCCACCCATGTCCAGGTTCCCCCCCAATCCTTCACCCATGTCTCCTGGTTTGAGAGGGTGTGCCTGTGCTTGTAGGGAAAGAAGCCCCTTTTTTAACATTTCCTCCCTTGTCGTACTCAGAGCTTTCCCTAACGCACTAACTTCTTCCTGTAGAGTTATGTTCCCTTAATCCATCCAAAAGGGCTTTTGCTGAAAGGTGACAACTTTATGACTCTGTGAGGTGTTTTATTTGCATCTTCTTCCCCATCATAATGGGGCTCTGGGAAAAACAAAAACACCCCTGGTTTCTCTGTTGTGGGCTGCACATGGAATGAGAGTGAGAGGTTTCTAAAAATGGGCTAAGAAGATAAAATTTGGTATCATGCCACTTGCCCTGTGCTGGCATCCAGCCCAAAAACATAGCCAGGGCTGTTATCTGGGCCATACACGTTGAACTACTGTGTCTTCAGGATTTTGTTTCATCTTCTCCAGTTTCCTTATTCTGAGGTCTGCAGGTACAATGTGACTCCTCTGGGTGATTCCTAGAACAGTGGTTTAACCCTTTGATGATCTTGTGGACAAATGCAGGTCTATTGTTTGAGCCTTTGGGGGTTGTGGGTTTTTTCCAGGGCTGTTGTTGGTCTGTTAGCTGTCTCACAGCTTGCATCTCTTTTTCCTTCTCCTCTGCCTTCTTCAGCCAGAGCCCCTTTTAACTGCAATTCCACTTCCAAACTGGAGAGGCGCTCTATCGCCTCTCAAAAATGCCCCCTTATTTTCTCCCTCCCAACTGGGTGCACCGTCACCTCTTCTCCCAGCTTGCTTGTGGGGGGTGCTCCATCACCTCCTTCATCCTGCTGGGACTGCGCCAGGGACCCTTTTCCAGTTTCCACCTTATCGGGAACTGGTGAGGGGATGCTACTTTGCAGTTCTGACTCGACCCTTTCCCGTATTCTCCATACTTCTGCTGCCAACTTTTCCTTCCCAAATGTCACAACTCTGAGCCCTTGCCCTGTGTTTGTTTAGGGGGTAAAGGAACAAAATTTTTCCTTTTAACTGCTGACCACTGACATTATTCATGGAGTTCTGTTGTCATCTTCCACAAAAGGATTTCACCATACTTTCACCTCTATTTGGTCCCTGCATATACCAGTTGGACCATCTATTCTGCTGTCCTCTTCCACATCCCCACATATCCACATCCTTCTCTGACTGTCTTCACCATCTGTCCAAATTTTTCTCGCCTATCCCTCTCTGACACTGGGCACATTGGCACACTCCCAGAGACCCTCATCCTCTTTTTGGGTTCCCTACCACCTTCTCATCTTCTGACCTCTACCTTTTTTGGTTTTAAAAAAACTTACAGCTCCTAGTATTCACAGGCGGTCTCCCATCCAAGTAAAACCCAAAAGGTCCGCCCCCTGCTTAGCTCCCGAGATCAGACGGGGTCGGGCATGTTCAGGGTGGTATGGCCGTAGGCTGCTGAGCCGCTCCTCTTTGCCCTCTTCAGCCCCTTGCATTTCCCCTGGACTTTTGGCTGCCCTGCTAGCTTTTTCTGTCAGCCGCTTGACTCTGCTGCATTTTTTTTTCCCTCCGCCGGTTCTAAAATTCCAAACATCAGACGAACTAAGGAAGGGGGGGGGTTAACCCCTTTTTCAGGACTGACTCCTGTGTTCCTGCTACTTATTGTTAGGCTTAACGGTCCCATACCTTCCAGTCTTTGCCGCTCAGGGGGGAAGAGTATGCCACCTATTCCCTCTCTGTCTCTCCCAGCCTCGGCTGCATCCCTCTCAGCCTCTGCTGCTCACATCCCTCAGGCAGCCTCCACTGCATCTGCCGCCACTTCCATTCCCCCCCCCCCTCTGTCTCCTAGGGGAAGGACAGGCAAACAGGCATGCAGGTACCTGAGTAAAGAAACCGGGGGGGGTGAAGCGTGGCTGTCTCCTAACGAGCTGCCGCTGCAGCTTCAAAGCCTCTGTGGGGGCTCTACTTCTCTGTTCTTTTGCATTTGGAAATTCCCCAAAGGGTTTTTGGGGGGAAAATTTTTTCAGGTACTACAATTCCCCCGTGTTCAAGATTTTCCCATGTCAACTGCTTCTCCAAAAACTCATTGTAGGGTAGAATTTTAGCTTTTAAGTCCATCATTCCTGAACTTCCCCCCTTTTCCTCCTCCTTTCTATTTGTTGGATTAGAAAGGGCTGGCCTCCCAAGCTGGGCTTCTTTTTTTTTCTTTTTTTTCACAAAGTCAAAAACAACTATTGACAATCCTGCCAATAAAGTACCTATGAGGCCATGATACTGGAGCAAAGTTCTATTATTTCTTGTGGCTTTTGGGGATAAGTTGCACAGTGTGTCTTCCCAAATTTTTTAGGGCTGATAAGATGAGGGGTTATATTAATAACTCTGAACTCACTGGTAGCCCCCTGACTGCTGAGTCCTTACCAGCTGATCTGTCTGAGTGGGGCCCTACCTCTCCCCTTTACCACTGTCATCCTCTTCTTCCTCTCCACTCCCTTCACTCTGGGTCTTTGGGGAGGGGGTTTGTCCTATGGTTTCTTTGGCTTTTTTCCCTTTTTACCCCTTGGGGCCCCTTTCTAAAATTGAGGGCATCTGTGGGGCTTGGGGATGTATCATTTCCATTTCCCCTGCTGGTAATATGGGATGTAGGCTTTTCAAAGTTCCTGATTCTTGGGGAATCTGCATATTTTTCACCGAAGGGGGAGGAGGTACCGGGGGGGCTTGTGTTTCCACAGACTGTTGATTGATAAAAAGGGGTTCGTTGGCTTTTCCCCGAAATCTTCTCCCCTGGGGTCTTTAGGTTTTGGGTGGTTGCATAGGTGGAGGTCCAGTGGCTTATGCCGCCATGGGGCCCTTGGACTTCTGCTACTGGCACTACTAGAACCTCTTCTGCCTGTGTCTCCTGGTTGTAAATTGCTGAAACATATGGCGGGGGTATACGTAGTTCTTCTGGTTCCTCAGGGGGACTATCTAAAATTATGGGACCTCTTCCAAATTTCTTCTGAGTCTTATCCACCACTGCATACACAGCCTTAAGTGATGGTGAATAGCTGGGGAAATTTTCAAACTGACAGCTCATTAAATATTCACTGAAGTTTCCTTTCTCCCTTTTAACCCGACTTACTTCTGTCATTAAAGGGGGGGGAAACTGCCTGTCTCCCCCTTTTGTTCTTTATTCTAAAAGGAGCCTTAACATGAGTTTTAAACTTTCCTGCTGTCAGTCTGGGCATTAAAATTGCAAAATCAGATTCCTCCTTCAAGAGGTGGCCAAAGAGGGCTGTCAGTTTTTTTTTTTTTCCTCTTTCAACAGGGAGGGGGGAGGGGGTCCCTGCTGGCGCAGAGTTCTCTTTTTTTCTTTCCTTTTCAGATGCAGCTTTTAAACAATAGAACTCTGTAAGCTGAAAATCTGCTCATTGAATTGTTATCTTTGCTTAGAAATGTTGCAAAAGTACTAGAGGAGAATCTTTTCCAACTCCTGGCATGACTCTCATTATTCACTATCAAGCCTCCCTTCTCCTTTCCACTATTTCCTTGGAAACTGAGCTGTTAATTGCCGGCCCATTAAATCTCCATTAAAGAGGTAAAACTTTGGTTTCCCGGAAAATGCCTTACTTTCTATCAGGGTTTAAAAGCGGTTTCCCCCCCTGCCTGAATTGCAAAATCAAGCGCCTTTTTTTTTTTTCCTTTTTTCACTTAAAAGAAAACAATGAGATTCTGCATTGCTTCCTCACTATTTCTCTTTAAATCCCGAGGTTTTGCACTGACTTAAAATTTTTGCCATTTCCCAGCCTCTGGCTAGTTAACTTCTGGCTTAAAAAAACAAATGACTACATGGGTTTTCTCCGGAGAGCCCAAGGAGGAGGGGCTTTAGGAAATGGTTTTTAAACGCCAAGACAACTTTGGAGGAAACAAACCATTTTTTCCCACACTACAGCAGCAATAGTAAAGTTTCCACTAAATCCCTTTTAAAATTTTTAACATCCCGCCCAGAGGAGTCTGCCGGCTCTCTCCCCCCCCATTTCCTCCCAAGTTCCAGACAAAACACAATGGGAATGGGATTAAAGCACGGGTGAAGGGGGTCCCCTGCCCCACACAAAGGGATTTTAATCATATTTTAAACCGACCTAGCCCCCCCCCACCAAAAACAGCATGGATGTACAAAATTTCGATATTCACTCAAATCATACACGTTTCTTTTATTAAAACGAACAACCTCCCATCAGGCCCATTAAACCACAACTGAGACGTCTCATTTATTATTCCGCCATCCCCAAAAATTTTGGGTTTTGCTTTCCACTGTTAGAGGTTCTCAGCCGGAAAAAAGGGGGGGTGGACCCGTTCCCCCTTTCCCCCCTTTCCCAAAAATAAAGGGGGGGCTACTCACCAGAGGGCCATGGGAGGCTTGGTTTCCAGCTGTAAACCCCAAAAAGGGGCCGTTGACTGGATCCCTTGTCACCAGGGACGTCACCACTCCCCCAACCAAACCTCTTTGACAAAAGGTCGGGGCACCGGGTTTTTTAGGGGGCTTTTTAAACCCTGACGTCCAAACGTCCATTAAGGGGGAAAAGAATAGCCCCTTCCCCCGTTTCCCGGCCAACGCACCAGAAATTTTGTGGCCAAAAAAAGAGACGAAGACCAGGGTTTTTAGGGAAAAATCAAAAAGCCTTTTTATTTTCCCAATCACTTGCGCAAGGACGACAGCTATTCCCCGAACTGTCGTGCAGATTAATTAAAATAGCATCACTATATACCTTTTGGGCTTCCATGTCAGCAATCAATCATTCATTTAGCCAGCCCATCACAGAAGAAAAAGATTTTTGGTTAACTTTCTATTACATCATTAACTTAGCACACACGTGTACAGAAGAGAACAAAGAGTTAGTTGGAAAATGATACAAATTATAGCTCACGGCCAACTGATCCTCTCGACATATTCTCTCGACCATTCTTAGAAAAAAGTACAAAGTGAGCCTATTTGGAGAGCAAGCTTTCAAGGTTACATCTGCTGTTTCACTCAGAAACTCAATTCAATTTGCTTATTTTCCCATTCAAGTAGCAATTCCCTGGATTTAACCCCTTCAGTTTGATCACATCTTTTCTACCAATAGCAACTTCTCTTCTTTAATTCTGTGAGGTTCCTCTCTGCAGCCCTTTTTCCCTTGGAAATATTAAAGCTGCAGCCTAATGCCACTTATTGAGAGTGTCACTGAAGTTCTGAACAAACACATATAGGACTGCATTGTTAAAATTATAAAATCATGCTCTTATCCTTTTCCTGTGTCCTATCAACAGCACATACTTTCCCTCTACCTAGGACGTGTCAGGACCAGGCCTTTTTCTTAAAACACAGAAACTACACTGTTAAAAGTTTCCATGAATGGAATGTTCCCTGACATCCTGACAGCTCCATTTTCAGACCAATTGTTCAGAGAGTTTAACAGGCAAAAGCTGACAAGCAAATAATTATCAGTTTAGAGGTTGCATTCTAAAGAAACTCGAATTTGAGGGGCAAGGAGACAAAGTCATTCTAGTTTATTGTACTCAGTAAATCAATACCTTTGCATCCAGACAGATGGGCAGTTATATTATTTTTAAAGGCTGAGTGGGTTTTCCAAGAAGTCCTCAGAAGTCATATACTATATAGTTCAGTACATCAGAAAATGATTTGTTTTATAAAGATTAATTTAAAACTCGCCATGCATGAGCTCCAATCTATAATGAAGCTGTGAGGAAGAAGATAATGCATACAACCCATCCATAGGTTTCAAGGAGGGCATTTTCACCTCCTCATAATTCATCTTGGATAGTTATAGTATAACGTAATTTAAGTGTGCATTCCAAATTGACAGTTCTAACAAAGGTTGGTAAAGTGACAAAACTGGAAGCTTTGTGACTAGTCAGAAAACTATTTTAAAACATGGTACACTTAGGCAGCAAGAGAACATGGAACTCTGTGAACATTTTTTTCCCATCAGTTTTTAATTTAACTTCACAGATTCCCTGGCATTGCTTAGAAAAAAAAAGTCTGTCTTATGGTGCACCTTTCTAATATACTCTTGCATTATTCATGGTATCCATTATTAACGTAGTATTGTAATGTATTATTAATGCATTATATTACAAATTTAGGAATAAATATACACCTCATTCTGACATTTTTTCCTGTTGTAAACCAGTGGTGTCTCTGAGTCCATTATTTGTGAAAGCATTTTGAATCCCCTATCAAGGGTTTATTTAAAGAATTTTCAATCTTGACGCAATTGTTCTTTTAGCAGATTTGCAAGAGACAAGATATATTCAGTAGATCAACAGAAAAACCAATGAGACCAGAGATGTTTTTAATGTTTTCTCTTTGCCATTTTCTAGACCAAGAATGCATACCACCCAAGCTCCTGTTAGTAATGGGGTGGTGGTGTGCCTTTGAATACCAGGGCAGATTGTAATATGACAAATACAATTTAGATTTGTTCAGGGAAATTAATCTTGCCCTGACTCAACATTTCTAAAAGATGAAGTATGGTTGAACAGAATGTTCCCTGTTCACAAAAGGCAAAGGTAAGGTACCTTTGGCCTTCTAGACATTTTAGATTCAAACTCTCACAGCTATATTGGCCATATAGGAATAATACAGCATAACATGTATCCAGATCCCTTTTGACATTAAGCCAACTCAACCCCTTGTTGGAAATTTGTAGTAAAGGAGATAGCTGTGGTAAAGGACGTGTGTTTTTCAGACAGGAGATCCAAGAAGCAATCCTATCTGGGTAAAACTAGGAAAATATGTTTGTCTCAGAAGTTAGAGAGCTGGCATGTAGACAGTCATAAGCTAGTTAGATGAATAGCTTCTAAGTCTGTATAAATTCACTTTCTGTGTTAACTTGAGAGAAAGGCACTTTTCACATGGTAATTTTATCTCTAAAATAATATTAATACTATAACATTTCTATGCTGCTTTTTAGACAAAAGGCCTCAAAGTAGTTATTACAACTTTCTTTTTTTAAAAAAAGGTACAAAATACAATAAAAATACACTGATACTAATAGAAAGAAAAAAAATATAGAAGCTAATCAAAAGAGCTGGCATTTACTACTCAGTTCTGTGGAGAGGGGATCCCCCTAGTCCCTACCTTGAATGGAAAAAATATCAAAGCTACCAGCAAATCCATCAGAACCATTGGCAAATGGTGGTGTTGGATTTCTGTGAATGAGTCCCACTCTCCACACATTGCCAGATCACTCATCCTGCATAAAAAATTAAGAAAGAAAGACCCCTCTCTAAGCAGCAAACCTCAGGATTCCATATGATGTTGAAAGTGGAATAATAGCACTATAACAGTCTAGGGAAGAAAGGGCCTTGGTTATTGGTTCGTATTATATTCAAGGGCTGTCGTAAGTTAATCAAGTGAATGAAATGAACAGATTGTGAAATCTAGGTAAGAGTTTGTATTATGAATTGTGTGTATTGTATGTTTTATGTTGCTTGTAAATTATATTTTTAATTTGTTGGTTAAAACTTGTACTGTATATTTGTATTTTTTGTATAGTATGTACATTTTGGTTTGTATGTTTAGCTCTTTGTACTTCTGTTTTAAAGATAATGTTGATTTTGTTTATGTTTGTAAGTTTTTTAAATAGAAACATTTTATAAAAAAAGATCAAACTACAGGAATCACACAAGTTTGAACCACAGAATCTTAGTTTAAATTATTTCAAGAAAGGAGATTAGTTGCTCTTTTCCCCAATAAGATGCATAAGAGCTTGTTAGGAAGGCCTGCCAGATTGTATGTTCATAAGCCTTCCACTGAGGTTGCTAAACTAGTGGCTTTTATTTCAAGTTACTGATTAACAACTATGAGATTTGCTATTCTACTCATAGGGAACAGTTGCTTGGAAGGAGTGTGTCTTCAAATGTTTGCCGATTTGTATTGTAAGATAGTTGTGTTGTGTGTAGTGGCAGGAATGATTTCTCCAGTCCAGTCTTATATTCACTCTGAGCACTAGTGTAACAGTTGTGCATTTCCCTAAGAATCCTGGACATTATAGTTCAGTTTTGTCTTTCTTACAATATTACACTCTTTTGAGATTCTAATTGCTTTATGGAAGGCATTTCCTGGCTTCCCAATGGAGAAGAAATGGCTATGGATCAGTTTCTTATATTTAATGTAGATATTTAACTGATTTCCTTTGTAAGAATTTTATAAAATTCATCAGTTTCAATGTACGCACACCTATTTTGTATGTGTGTGTGTGAATATGCACATGCGCATAATGTGTGTGTAGGTGATTAAAAAGTAAACCAACAACACTTCTAAGTTTGTCCTGGATTATATGTAATGTAACATTCTGGAATATATATTTTGTGTGTGTGCATGTAGTGGTAGAAAGCAAACCTGAGAAATTCACCCATCCAGGCAGAGAACTTTGAGTTTATTCAACCGTGTCTACAATTTCTGAATTAGGGCTCTCTCCTTCTTCCCCTGTTCTTCCCCTCCACCCTCTTCTTCTTCCTCTTCTTCCTCTTCCTCTTCTTCTTCTTCTTTTTGTATGTGCTCCTTAGTATATCCATGGCAGGTTGGTACAACATCATCTTGTCCTTTCCAGGAAATAGGGATTGTAGTACTTACTGAATTTGACCAGCACAGGCAGGGGAGAACTTCATTCAGAACCTCAAAAATTGCAGATGCTATCAGTTTCACTTTGCCTCATATTTTAATTAATTTGAGTGAATATGAGATTGAATTAATTCAAATGTGAGAGAAAATGAGACTGACAGATGGGTCCATTCTGCCATAATACATGTAAAGAACCCTTAGATCCAAACTATACATGAGCCAATCTGCAGACACAAGGCAAGTTGTAGAATCATCTTTCACCATGGAAATGGATGATAACCTATTGTGGGCAGGGAAATGTTCTCCTTCTCTCCCTCCCTTTATTTCCGATGGTGCTCCTACACTCTCTGAACTGGGATGTATGTAATTTTTTTTTTTATTTGCTCCACATTGTCTGCTTTACTTGTTCAACACTTTGACAAAGAAAAAACACAGAATTGCACACTTTGAAGGTACTTACATTATAATAGATCAACAAATAGGAGAAACGGGACTATAGCCATATAGGAAATATTTACTGCCTGCTATAGTGTGTATGTGGTTCAGTTACTTAGTCCTGGTCTTTTTTTAAAAAAATGGGGTAGGGGAGGCTTCTAGAAAATAAGCCCTTTCTTTTATGACGTTGTATGCAAAGTCATAGAACTGAAAAAGAAGCAAAAAACATTCATATATTCAGTATATCAACAACAACAAAAATAGATTTACATAGCATTTGTTTCAAATGTTTTGCCTCTGACAGAGATGCATCCTCTTAGCTGTAGAACAGATTCACCTGTCAAATTGGGACTACGAGGGATTCATTATTCACCAAAATATTTCCTTCCAATTTTATATGAGCAACAAGATAGCCAGACAATTCATATTTTCTTGCTTTTTCCAGTTTTGTCGGAAAGATTTCCTCCATGTACTGAATTCAATCAGTAGTGTGCACTCTAGTAGCCTGGCAACCAACATTGATTTTTACTAAGAGAGAGAACCATGTGGGCCTGAAAGACTGAAGGCTCCTGTCTCACCAAAAACTAGGAATCACGAAATGTTGTTTTTAAAAAATGCTCTGATCGAGCCATCAATTCCTGTATCACTCTTTACAAAAACAAACTAAAGATGAATACAGAGGCAACAGAAAAGAAGAAGATCGTGTTAACAAGGCAAGATAGAGCAATCTTTCTAGGATAAATGACTTCTCATGCATGACTTCTCCTTCTGCAGTAGCTGCTTTATTCATTCCAACACAGCCAGATGATCTATTTGCCCATCTTATTTGTCCTGTAGGGTGGGTTCACATTATACAAATGAATACCACAGTTTACATTTGCAAGAGAACTGTTTCTTCCTTTGCACACAAATAAAAGTTCCGGGTTCGTAGTACTTGTACTGGCAAATATATATAAGACTGGAATAGCATTGCAGGGAAACTAAATATATCTGTGTCTGATATCTGTAGGAGTAGCATAAAATCAGTATACAAAACTTTTCTAAGACAAAGGAAAGCAAAGATGTTATAGCAAATGTCAAAGAATGGGTAAGGGTATCTGAAAACAACACACAGACTGCTTCTTCAGCTACCATATAGCCTTCAATTGTTGGTATCACTGGAGCTGAGGCAAAAATTGGTTGGGAGTAACTTTTTACTCATTAGGGGGTTCGAACTGGGGAGACTGGGCGTGGAAAGCAATTCAGCAAGCATCCTCCTTCCTTTTTCACGGTTCATTTTCAGGTTCTGGTTGCAGCTGTAGTTGAACACCTGGGTTATTTTTATGAAGGGAAACATAGCTTTGGAATGGAATGGGACATAGAACACTACCCCTCATATGCAAGTAAATAAATACTTGCAATTTGGAAGGTTAAAAAGGGAGCCCCCAAATGTTCAGACTGCAATTACCAGCACTGAGACATTTGCTCCAAATGATGCTGCTGTCTAAACTCTATTTCTGAAATCACCAAAATGATCCCACACAAATATATACTTTTGCAGCCTGAGAAATGGGTAATGTCACATTGGGGAACTTTTTTTTTTCTTTTCACCAGACACATGCTATTGATATCTCCACCAGCTTGTGATGTCATTATGACAAGATGACCCAATCTGAAACTTCAGAGCTATGGAGTCAGGGTGAGAGTTTCTCATTTTTAAAAATCTGCCCCTAAAGGTGAACAGGTATAAATTATTTGGTTTGTTTGCCAAAATATAATGACCAAACTGTACCATGATAAAATGCATCTAGACATTTGAATTTTGTTGATACACCATGCAACATAAAATAAAATATAAATGGCAATAGGGAAGATTTATTGTACTGCAGGGTTTCATGCTTTTGATTTTAATCACCAAAGAGATTTTAGACATAAAAGTAAACATGTACTGTTTTTATTTTATCTTTTTATGATATTAGAAAATCATAATGTTATAAGTTAAGATTTTGTATAAATGATGCAAACTCCCCACGCTCTCATAAAACTATACTAGGATTAATAATAAACTCTGGCCTAATGAGCTGAGCCATTTGTCAAACTTACTCTTTCTTGATGTTTAGCATTTCATTGCCATTCCTACTATTAATACAAAGCATTTATATTTTATAAAGCAGTGCTTAAAGGTCTGAATAGGTATACTCCCAATACCTCCCACAGCAAATATAATTTTCGGATTTATGTGTTGCTTGTTTACACTGCTTAAAGAAAATACTCCTTCTCATCACAGCTATATAACCTCTAGGTCTGATCAGTGAAGTGGTGGAAATAACATTCATTTAATTCACTGGGGATTTCTCTAAACACCTCTTGTTGTTGTTACGTGCCTTCAAGTCATTTTCAACTTAAGGTGACCCTATCCACAGGGTTTTCTAGAGAAAGTACTAACAGTTATAGGGTTTTTGACAGGTCTATAGTCAATTCTTTATCACATTTCTCTGGGTTCAAGAGGCCATTGTACTCATTATTCAGAGTACTTGTATATGCTGTTCTTAAGTATCAGGCATTCCTGGACTCTTAAATGAGAACTAGCTTTATTAACTGCTACAAGAAAGACTCTAGAAAAGTTCAGTGTCATTCTGGCTAGTATACTGCAGGCCCCGCCTAACCCTATCATCTAAATGTTGAAGTGACTGTGTAAAATGGCTGTACATCTGTACTGGTAAAACCCATAGGCATCTCCCATGTAGGTGGCTTGGGGGATACATGCAACATTACACTGCTTGGAGCAATGCCTATATTCCTATCTTCAGAAAGCACAATCTGATCTTAATCAGAAGAAACATTTAGGAATGTGTAGGAGAAAGAGAGCAAGTTTCCCCTGCTTTCCAGAAGTTGTGCTGTCATTGATATTCATTGAGATATAATGGCACACAGTAAACAGAAAACGAGCCCAGTTGAATAAACTAATGGAATTATTCACAGTTCAAAGATGAAAGAAAATGTTCATTTCTATCTCTTATAGGGGAGAATTTATGCAGTTTGTATATCCTGGACCTAAATCTTGACAGTGAACCAGGAGGCTAATTGTAATTGAACATTTACAAATTTATAATCAAACTAATATATTTCAAAAATATGCCCAAACATACTTTAGTTAAAGAGACAAAAAAGCATACATTTTGAAAAATGAACACAGAAATATGTAAAAATCACAAGTCAGAAAGAAGTAGGGCATTATTCTAGATCAGCTACTTAGTCACGTAACTATCTTTGTTATGAAGCAAAGAAGCTTCTCCCGGCCTGATTCTCCCCTCCAGTCCTGACTTACGAGCCACTAAGACAGTGGTTCTCAACCTGTGGGTCCCCAGATGTTTGTGGACTTCAGCTCCCAGAAGCCCTGAGCATTGACCATAGTGGCTGGGGCTTCTGGGAGCTGAAGTCCACAAACATCTGGGGACCCACAGGTTGAGAACCACTGCACTAAGAGTAAGCGGGTTGTATTCTTCCCCCTTCCTTCGAGTGGCCTCTGGTGTGAGGAGGAATTATAAAGGGATTCTGCTTCTGACTGCTACACTGTTACAGACCTTTGTCACTTTCAATTGCTGTTGCCCAGGGAATCCCAGATTGGGGGACTTTCACTATCACTATGTATTCCCCACTCTATTGAATACATAGAAATTGTGAATATGAACCAGCCACAAATGCAAAACTCTAGGTTACATATTTGTAACTAGGATCACTCTAGCCATAGTCTTGTAAACCAATGGCATACTCAAGTTAGAATGAATTTCAAAGTGAATATCATAGAAGCTTAATGAATTCTAGTGTATAGCCAGACTTCAGACAGCATCTCACAACCTTAACAGTCTTTGTGGAATGAGGCTGAAAAGAAGCAGACAATAAAGAAAACTGAACATATACAAACATGACAGCAAAGAAAATTTAATATGGACATTTATATGTTAAATATTGTATTTAATAAAGAAGATATAGGTAAACTCATACCAGCTAAGCAATCAGAGCAATTCTGAATATCTACAGTACAAAAAAGAGGTGTAAAGAGAGAGAGAATGGTAGTGTGATTATCTGACTGTAGCAGCCATAATTAATCAAGAAATTGTGTTAGATATCTCAAAAAACTATCAGTGTTCTTTGCTTGTCTGCTACATTGGTATTTGGTTTCAAGTTGAAATTCCAAATTGGAAGGGGAGCAGCCATAAGTCATCAGGGAATTGTGATGGATGCCTCAATATTTGACAGAATTCTTTTGCTGTCATTAAAGTTCCAGCTAGACCAGTTCCAAGCCAATTCTAAAAGAGGGGGCTTCTCGAAAACAAAAGATGAGCATATCATATCTCATTGAGGAATTGTGATAGGCACTTCAAAGTCTGACATGGTGTTTATGATTGGTACCCACAATAAGCAGTTCATAAAAGATGAGCTTGCCATAAATCACCTGGAAATATTTTTTCCCCTGGCAAACAAATTAGAGGGGCTTTCTGAAGTAGAGATGCTAAGGTTCCCAAGGCAAGAAGAAAAAGGGAAGAAACAGGGAAGGGCTGAGGTATAGTTGCAAAGTTCTATGAGGTTAAAAGTTGGGAGAGGAGAGAAAAGGAGAAGTGTTGCATGTAGGTTTCCTGAGATAAAAAAAGAAGGCAAGAGAACAGATGGTTCTATGACCCTTTGCAGGGGGGAGGTAGTGGGTAAATAAATAAGCACGCTGAAGCATATTAGACATCACATCATGTGAGTACTTTACAGAAGAACTGAGTGGCTCTAAAACAAACCAACATGTAGTTGGGCATGCTATTCAGAAACAATCCATACCATTATTTTCTGAGGTAGTAGAGTCCCATTTGAAGATTATTTGAGGTTACCATGTTGGCCCAGATAAAGCTGAATATAGGTAAGGGGGGGGGGGGGAGGATGGAACAATAATAGAAATGCATGGAAAGAGCCAGCACTATCATTAGGAAGAGTAAGGGAGCAGATGTATCGGATTGCAGGGAATAGCAGAAAAGTGATGGAAGAAAGTGGTGTGTGTGCCATATGTCCTATGTCGTGTTCTCTAAGCTAGCTGTTGCTCTCTGGTGTCATGGAAGACATTGTACCATTGTGAGTGTTGAAACAAGATTCAGCTTCTGCTCTGCTTGTTTTTTACACATGGAATGAGGGAAGAGGATTTTTTTTTCTTTCTTTCCTCTCAGGCAGCAAATTGTCCTAGGAACAGAGACACCACAATCATCCTTTTTAAAATATCATAATCTGTGTTTCCCTTATATCACAGTGAGAATTTTTAGAGGTCCTTGAATTCAGTTAATCTACAGTTATTTTTTAAAGCTGAGTAAAACAACTCCCAGCCACCAGCTGTGCTCATTTTTCGTGTTTCCACAAAGGATCGTTCTCCGCTAATGAACAGGGTATTACAGAATGTCCCTAATGAACACATCTATTAAACATTTTTAAAAACCTACCTGGAATCACTTATAAATGTATTATCTCTGAATTATGTTTCCCTGAGATAATAGAAATTTCCCTCTAGGGTGCTACCTTTATCAGCCAATGATAGAAAGAGGACATTTGACCATCTAAGAAAAATGCAATTTTAGTTAAGAGGCTTAAAGGTAGAATCATGTCACATTGTGTCATATGAGAAGTTGGAAGAACTGAGGAGACAGATAAAGCCTAGTTCTAATGGCTGCCCCCAATTATTTGGAAGTAACAAAAATAGCCTTTAACCTCAATAGGAAAGGCAGCTGAAGTATAAGGCTTGTGTGCATTCCCAGATACTTCATTTTGGTCCATTTTTAGTGGTGTGGCAATACCCCCACACCACCAGTATTTTTGTTGATATCCTTCCTTCACTACTCCTTTCTAGGCAATACCCAACATAGGCGCTACCCTTCAGTACTACAAAAAGTGGTGACACAGTGGTGTCACACAGCTTTCTAGTACAGATAAAAGGATTTGGTTCTCTTTTGCGTGAGGCACATTTCATAACCCATAAAAGGATTCGGATTTTTGGTTGTTTGTTTGTTGTTTTGCATGAGGCACAGACTCTCCTGTAAATAAGTCCTCAATGTTGCCTTAAATAAATAAATTATATTTCCCTATTTCCCCTTGAAAGAAAGATCTGACCTAAAACATCCACAATCTATGTGTGATGCAAAGAAATGTCAAGCAGTGCAAATATCTGCATGACCTGGAAACTATGAAACTATGCAATATTGACGACTTAAAAACTTGGTGGCTGGTACTCAGTGAGGGAATTCAAATGAGCTACTTTAAAATAGTTGTTCCAACATTGTTCCAATGTGTATTTAATATTCCTATTGCCTATGTATATTTTATATTCTTATTGTTCCATCTTACCTTTCTCCTCCAGACTACCTCCTCCCAGTATTCCCATCAAGTTCTATGTACCTGAATTAGCAATTCACAGCTTCCATCAATCATTTGGTGTGTTTTTTGGGGGATGAGTGGGAACTTTTCAAGCTCCAACAGCCTTCCTCCTTTTCTGAATCTCCCACTTTTTTCCTGGAAATCTGTGCCCTCATCACCATTGATTGCCTTTTTCATGTCTTCAGGGACAACTGTCTTTCTTTCCTGGAAACTTGCCATGGATGGCTGCCAATAGTGGCCCACTATTCTGAGTACCATGGGTCTAGCCCACATTTTATCTGTCTGCAGTAACATCAGGCATTTTCAAACAAGCACATTGTACATTGTTGTACCAGCTATAAGTTTGGATTTGTATTTTCAGAAACTGATGTGAAGACTCAGTACACATTATGCAGTCAGTTGCATCAGTGGTGATCCAGTGGTTCCTATTAGAAGACTGGAAACCAAGTGGATAACTAAAAAGATGGATGAGTTGAAGAAGGACACACTTTTCCTCTGACAACATCAAAGTGACACCAGAAACAGCACACATACCATGGAAGCAAATTCATTTGAGATTTGAAAAGATACCAAGAAAAAAGAATAACAGCAACCTGAGTTTTAATTTCTAGAGTTATTCTGGAATGAAAATAGGATTCATTGTGAAAGGAATGAAGTCTGGATCAATGTGAAATAGGTATTTGTCATGTTAATTCAAACAAAGCACAGACAACCTTGTATGATTCACCCCTTGAAATTCTAGAATTCTCCAATCTGGATTCCCCCAGTGGTGTGAGGTAACTTACTCAGCTTTGTCCAGTTATTTTCTCACTAGAGTTTCCATTTATTAAGAAGTACATGGGGTCTGAAAAAAACTATTGTTTCCTATCCTATTCCACATTAGATTTGAAGCAATGGATAACAAATATTGATTCTGCTACACCACCCAGTTGAGAAACAATTAACAACAAAAAAAGTGGGGGGATATATTATAGCCTGAGAAGGCAACATGAAATTCAAGCGCGTTGTCTATTAAAAAAAACTAATGGAATTGTCAAGTATATTTATAAGGTGATCAATATATAACATGTATCATATATAACCAGGAATATGATATTGATACAAGTGAAGCTGGATTTCAAGGATTTCCTTACATGAATAATATAACTTTTCCTTGGCAGATGACCAAGAGACAACAGAACCCACCTTCTTTTGTGTTTCTTAATCTATTTGTTGACCTTTCCTGCCATTTTTCTGTGACCTTTGAAGTCTTCTAAATATGTAAATATTTACAGTATTTTGACTGGCAGCAACAATTTTGCTAAATTCTTCTGTATGAAACATTCCATGTTTAATGTGTTTTTTAAATAAAGAGAACATTTAGCACACACACACACGCATATGTACGTTATAAGCCCATTTCTGTGACAAGCTTTCCCTCCCTCTCTCCCTTCCTTCCTTCTCTCTTTCTTTTATCAAAAAAAGAAATAAAGGAAGATAGAAAGAGAAGAAGGAAAAAAAAGAAAATTACACAGGCTATGAGGAAGCACAGATATTTTTTATACAGAAGAATCATGCCACAGTTAGTCTCTAGTAAGAATGAATTATTGTTTTGCTGTTGTTTTGAAGCAGAAGGTAGAATCCACTATATGTTCTTCTTAGGAAATAAGCGTTTTTTCCAAGCTGTTTTTACCCTATTAAATCAAATGATGTGAAGGCTACAACAAGCCCCATTGAACTGAATAGAATTTATGTCTAAATAAACATGATAAGAATCTTGCTCTCGTGTATTAAGACATGTTGGAGAGACAGATTTATCACCAAAGTGAAAAGGTTATACTGCATTTCCTTTCATAGATGTATTACAAAAGCTATATCCTTGTCATTCAAACCATAGCAATCTAATGATTTTTTTTGTTCTTAGTAAAACCAGCGAATTAAAAGAACCCCATCCAATAAAGAGAGACAACTGCAGATCGGACTTGTTGCCCAAGTCTGGACAGCTTAATTGCATGGTGTGAAATTTGTATGTATGTGTATAATGTGCAAAGAAAGCATATTAACTTTTGCATTCTTTTTCTACTATGGTATTCCAGCCTTTAACACAAGTAATAGTAACAGTAATTCTAGACAGCCAGGACAGCATGAGTGCTATAACTGGAGTGTAGAGACTCAAATTCAAGGCCCTGCTATGTCACAAAACTTACTGAAAGACCTTGGGCCAGGCACTACCTCTCAGCTAAACCTACTGCAAACATTCCTTATATAGATAAATGTGGAAAGAGTAACCGTTAGGCCAGTGCTATAGACACTTTTTTTCTGTTATGCTTGTGGTGTTTATCTTTTGTCATATACAGGAATTTCGAGTAGTGTCATTTTAGTTTTTTGTCATCAGAGTTTTTTACTAATCACAAAAACGTACCTACGTATGCCCTGCAAAATGACACACTATCATCTTATTCATAGGAAAAGAATGAAGAATCAACCCCTAGACCCAATCCCCCAAATTAACTACATAATGATATCAAGTATTTATATATGTGTGTAAGTGTGTGAACAATCTATCAAGTATAACCATGTCCTTATATTATCAAATTATCATAGGTATACACACACACAAACACGCACATTAGGAGTGTATACCATTTCCCATTCCAGCAGCCATCACCAAGGAAGACAGAAGCTGAAACTTTTGATGGCTCTTTACATAGAGCTGTTTTTGTTAATTTTCTTAAATCAGTTTCATATTTTCTACTATCTTTCTGTGGTCCACCTTCTGCCTGAAAACTAGTTGCTGGTTGCAACTATATCATGTCTATTTCTCAGGCTCTCTATCTACCAATTATCTATCTATCTATCTATCTATCTATCTATCTATCTATCTATCTATCTATCTATCTTCTATCTGATGGCCTGAATCCTGTTAGACCCACAGAATCAATGGGATTTACTTGTATGTTGAGTCATCATTGAACATGCTTCTCAATAAGCTTCTATCTGTTTGTCTCTCTGTCTCCGATCTATCCAGACAGACAGCTAGCCTTTCCTTTAGCCTTCTCCCAATTTACCCTTTCCTCCTGGTAGTACCCAGCTCATATCCTGAGAAGCCCAAAGAAGATAACATGGTACATCATTTTTCTAAAATCCTAGTAAAAGTGAACAGTATTGCCAATGTCTTTTCTAGCAATACACAAACACAGAGAAAGACAGGAAGAGTATCCATGGCACCTTAGATACGAATAATTTTTGTATTTGGGATTATGACATTTTTACATTGCCTCAGTAGGGTAGTTTGTTCTGATGTGCTTCCCCGATTCATTCATATGCCGTTATTTGTCCCATAGTCTCTGTGCACTGATTGCAGACACATCTGTACAAAAACTAATCCCAGCTCTCTGTGAACCATTGGCAGACACTGGCTTTCATGTTAGGGATGAGGTAAAGCTACTTTGGGCTTTAATCCAGACTATAAAGGAGCTAAAATGTTATTTGAAGCGATAAAACCTAATGGTTTATTATTTTCTGAAAACAAAACACAGAATGGGAAATGTTTAAGGAAGAAAAAACAGAATAAAAATGTGCCTATTTCCTCTAAATTGTGTGAATACTGAGAAATCAAACATATATACAAAGAGCAGGACTGTTTCTACTGCAAGTGGTGTACAAGATTTTTACTGTATTGCCTCCTTGAGTAGAAGAGGGACCTCTGAAGATCATTTAGCTGCCACCATCTCCTGATTTAACTCCCATGACTCAGTAACTCCATGGGAAGTTACTGACTCTGCAGAGGTTTAACCTTCCCCCTACCTAGGGAAGGTGGGAGTGCTCTACATGTGCATGCACGCACACTGAGCAAAGACATGCGAAACAGAATATGGAAATCAGGAGGTATTTAAAAGGAAAGCTTTTACTCTAAGCAAGCAATCTACAGTAGCACATAGGTGTTTTATTCATGAAGGCATCTTCCTTCAGATGTTACTCAGGAATAGTTGCAAAGTTACAAACACAGACTAAATCATAGAACTTAAACCCTAATATGACTACCTGAACATTTCTGTTCTACTCACAATACAGATGGAGTTCTGGGTCTGGATGTTGATGGGAAGATGGGAGTCTGTACCCGCTTGGTCTACCCTACAACCAAGTTTCCTAGGTGAAGAAGGCCCCTACACCTCTCCATTAGTCACTTTTTCTCTCTCATGGCCCCAAAGTTTTTATAATCTCTCACTTGGAAGCATCTCAGAGCTTCCACACTTGTTCAGAACTGGTTTTCCTCATTAGGCATTTGTCTCTCATGCTTTCTGTTGCTCCTCTGTGATGCTGATCTCAATAAACGTAATTTGAACCAATTCATCATTAACCTTTTTTTTAACCTGCAGAAAAGACTATACTCCTCAGCTATGTTGCTCAGATAACGGGTCCAACCCATTATGAAAAAGATGACAGAGAGAATGGTTCAAAAATCACAGTGTAAAGTTAAACCCAAACTACATAATAAAATAAACTTTTTGTAAAGAATAGCATTGCAGAGAGAGAGAAAAAACAAGCAGCAGTAACCATCCCTAATTGGAAACACTGAAGACACAGAGCTCAAAAAAATCCCATATTCTTGCTAATTTTGGTATAGCATGCATTTTTTATTTTTTTGGAAATGTGGAATCTTTATTTTTGAATTGCATTTAACATGAAAACATGTTTATCTTATCTTCATGCTTGTATAGTCACAAAAGGTTAAAAGTGTTAAAAGGTTAAAAGGTTAAAAGTGACCCCTTGAATGCTTTAAAATGCTTAGTAGACAAATCATGTGCACTAAAATGTTAGTACTCCTTCATCACTCTTCCTGAGTTGGAGATGGGCTGAGATGGACCAGACAGAACAAAGACAGTTTGTCCTCCTGGCCTCCACTTCCTTGTTGTATGCCAACTGGACATAGTGGTAGAAACTGGGGAGTTGTGGGAAGCATTTTACTTTCCTTGCTTGTTTGTGGTAGTGGGAACATTGTGAATCTTCATGGAGTCAAACACCATTACTGCATTGAAGATCTTCTCAGGGTTTCCTAACCCATTATAATGAAGAGCTGCTAAACAGTCTTAAATAAATGATAAAATAAAATAAATTCCATGAGCCGACAGAGTTGCATTTCTGCACAAAATTGAAACAAAATTATAAACATATGAGATAAACCAACAGGGGCAGAAGAGAAGGCACAGATGGTATTTTCCTGGTTCAAACATTTCATTCCTTCCTATGGGCCTTTTCAGGAAGTTCAATTTATTGAATCCAGTTTCCCTAAGGAATTGCATATGGTGCTTGGTATGTTGCCTTTAGTGTGCGTTGTGTTCTTGCTACTTGACAAATGTTGTCTTCTTTACAATGCAATAAAATATAAAGAAATTAGTCCAATACAAGTGATTCTTAACAGTTCAAATAAACCAGAAGGTAAATAATATGGGAGGAAATGTCATATAGAGTGCCCATGATTTCTGTTGTTGCCTAACAGTATGCTATGAGAAAATCTTCAATAAAATGAATTTAAGTCAAGTTATTTTGTTCTGGCCTTTCACCGAACTAAACCGGGCAATACAATTGAGCAGTCTGTTTCTTTGGTCTCACCAAAGACATTAATTTTGTGTATGTTATCAGCATCTTATCTTATTTCAGAATACTTTTGATGGTGGATAGGGCCAGGTAGTTACTTGTTCAATTAACACAAATAAAGGAAGTGGGGGTTGGTCACAAAAGCCCTAGATTTCTTTTTTTAAACAAAAAATCTATAATTAAATGGTTTGGGGCTAGTAGTCTGACTAAAGAAATTCTTGTTAAGTAAAAAGTGTGTTCTTTATAGGAGCTTTCTAAAACATTCAGCACTGGTTATGTTTTTGAAATACTTACCGGCAATGGTTTGTCATGGTCTTTAACAAGCTCGGCTTACAGAGTTTGTTTCCTTTGGTCAGAGGAATTCAATGAATGAATAAAAATGAGTGTAACGATATACTATACTATTTCATATCATGCTTTCTGCCAAAACCCTCTCTTGATTATGCCAAACTATTATCTACCCATGTAAGCATAATTCAATATCTGTGCATGTATGTGTGGTGTTACTGATGTTGCTCCCCCTCCGATTTTTCAGAATTTTTCTAAGAGTGGTTTGTAGATGGTAAAAACACATTTCTTTGTATTTATTTAGCCTTTAGAGGTGTATAAATGAATCACCCTACTGTTTAAGGGTTTAATTTTGAAGTACAGTTCTCTGTATGTTACTTGTTGAAGGAAGCATGATCTAGTGGAGCTGCTCGTGTTTGTATTAGTCTAGTTTCTTGTTAACCTAGCTGTTTATTCTACAACATAGTGGGTGAGAGAGTAGAATGTGGAAGATTACTAGACAATTTTTTGTAGATCACCTAGTATAAGAGAGGGCAGGCTTTAGGGTTGCAGGATCTCCTTTCCTTTCCTTTCTTTCTTTCTTTTCTTTTCTTTTCCTACTAGAATCTACTAGAGGTTCACTAGCTGGAAACAGATGCAAAATGCTGGCTCACTAGGCAGAGCTAGCTACCAGTCATACACTAAGCTATATACTTGGATACAGAAATACAACTCTGTCTTTCAATTACTACATATAGGTGGTTCTAACAATCTAATTTAGACTTAAAAATGCTTTTGTTCAAAAAGAGCAAGTTAGAGCCTCTGTAACTGATCTACTATAAGCACCAAATATGTACTAACAGATCTCGACCCACTGCTCACGCTGGCATAGCACACTTTGATTGCTGAGATTCTTGCAAAGGATAATAGATGAGATGTTGTGACAGGACCTTACTTCTCCTAGGCCCTTTTCGCACGGTGTTTTGGAAGCGAGAGGGCCCCTTAGCGTCGCGTAAATGTGAGGAGCGGTCTGCATGACGCACTCACATTTACACGACGCTCAAGGGCCGGATGTGGACCACGCACACACCTTTTCATTTTCGGCTTAAAGCCGAAAATGCTGCGTGCTCACGCATTGCTCTGGCACCCCACATGCACTTACCTGGCATGCAGTGCATTGGGAACCAGGCCGGTTGCGCTTCCTGGGCAGTGCAGGCTGGGAAAGGTCCCAGGCTGCACTGTGAAAGGAAGAGGCAGGGTGCTCGTGTGAGGAGGGAGGAGCTGCGGAGCCCAAGCAGCAGGGAAGTGGGAGCATTCCTTCCAAGGCTTCTCACGCGAGGACCCCAACCCAGCAGTGCGAACAGGTAACGTGCGGAAAGGGCCCTAGATTGGTGTGGCAATTCCCAGTCTGATAAGGTGCCTTGTCTTTATCACACAGTTCTGCCTCCCCACCTCCCCCTGCTTATAACACCACCTTTGTGTAAGAGGGTGAGGTGTTTCAGTGTTTATTTAGAACCACCTAATAATTTTATGGTAGCATGTCTTCTGTGTTACTTTATATACTGTATACAACTCAAGCTGAGTCAGACCATTTCTGCATGGCATTGTAGTCTCACGATGGGGACGAGATGGCAGCTGTCCATGGGTCACGCTTTTGCACAATATTGTTGCAGCCCCACAGCCATTGTGTTCCCACTTTGCAACTGCAGGATATTCACTTAACAGAAAAAATCCTTTAAGCGCCTGTGATTGCGAGATGCACCTGTCACCCCCAGCCATGCAGAAAGGGTGGAAGTGCGATCATGCAGGAAAGAGGCTGCCTGCTCTGCAGAAGGCAGGGGTGTGCCAGGTGTGGAGGGGAGCATTCCTGTCACACTCCATTCCCAGTAAAGGTGCTGCCAGGATCGTGATGGGATGTTGGCGGGATCCAGTCAGGTGCAGAAATGGCCTCAGTGTTTACAATGATAAATTGTAACATTTATTAAGATAACAGTAAGAATAAAATAGTGTATTAGAGTTAAGGTCAAGGCTGATACATTTCCTCAGTGTGCTTTGTAGACAATATAATAGATAACATCCTGCTCAGAAACAGGGAGTCTTTAGACTTCTGAGAAACAAAACAAACACACCTCCAACAGTTATCATATAACAGCACTTTGGCTAGATTCCAACCCCTAATCTTGGTCACACTCTCTGACCAGATCCTACTAGCGCTTAATTACTCTTCTGTCTGTCACTAGGCTTCCACTTCCAACTAACTCTCCCAAAACAGTCACACTCTTTGACTGACCAAGGGACTCTCATTCCTAGCTCCTTGCTTGTTTCTCACTGAAGGAATCTCAATATCCACAAGTACTTGGCTTTCTAGAACTTTTTCTCTCAGCCACAAGACCCTCTCACTCTACTGGGTTAGGTTTCTCTCTTGAGATGCTATTCTGGTTACCTAGCAACCTGCTTCCAGACTGCACTGGCACTTCAGACAGCCACACTCCCAGAATTACAGCACAGATGGATCTTGGTTTAACCCTGCAAGATACTTCTTATATTCTTAAGAAAGGTCTGATCTGAGGATGAACTAACATGGGTTAGTTGTGGCTTCACTTCTAAAGGTTCCTGAGCAGACATTCTAGTTTTACACCAGTGATAGGAAATGTGATATTTGATTGATTTGTAGATATTCACTGTTTATATTTTCTACTGTGTTATGTTAGATGGCAAAGAAGTTTAGGAGCGAATAGGAATGATTAATGGAGTAGAATGAAGAATGGAGTAGAATACCATGTGAATTTGTATATGGGTGGTGACTGGAAGAGAGTAAAGGAGGGGGCAGCTGCTGAAATATAAATAGTGAATATCTACAAATGGAATGGGGAGGCTGAGACTCAAAAAAGGATTAGAAAGCAATAGTCCTTTTCAGAAGTTACTTGTCACATTATTTCAACACACAAGCAGCTACTGTTTCCATGCTCATCTGCCTCTTGGGAAAAGTGACACACCCGAAGAGCTGTTTGTGTTCACATGAAAGCTCTCCACATGAGCAAAAGCTCTGGAAAACCAGGAATCTTTCATCCTTAGAAAGCCTTCACATACATACATACATATATATGTACATACATAAATACTTTCTCCTCTTCAGATTTGTTGTTTTCCACATGAAGACAATTGGAACACAGTAGGATGGAAGTAGGTGATCCCCTACTCCCATGTTTCACATAATGTAATGGGCAGCATCTAAGCAAGGTTTGTGTGAGAGTAGACTGTGTATTGTTTTATGACTAGTGGGTTTAAGTTGCTAAAATAAGAAAAATTGCAACATCTTATATGCTGCGGGGAACAGTGAAGCAAGATTCATATATCATATGAAACACTATTTAATAAAGTGGTATTATTTGTTCAACATAGCCATGCCTACTGTCACTATACCAGCAATATTACAAATTTGGAGCCATTAAACACACAATAATCTTATACAAACCTTCTTCCTCCTCCCTCTCTTCCTTCTCTTCTTCTTCATTAATTTATATCCCAGCTTTCCCCAAAGCTGGGGTGCAAGGCAGCTTACAAAAATTAAAACAAAATGTAGATAAAAGCATGTACAGAGACATAAGTAAAAATAAAACAAAAGATTGTTAAAATGGAATGAAACTATCCATACAGTTCAAACCCTTTAACAAATAAATTAAGAAAACACAAGATAAAACACCATTCAGTAAAACAACACACTATTAAACATCCTTGCAGTCAGTTCCTAAAAGCCTATCAAAACATTTCCATTTACCAATAGAAGTAGAGCAAGGAGGGAGTCAGCTTAGCCTGGGCCTATAGTTGTTCCCAAGGAGTTCCAAAATGTGGAAGAGTTCCCAAGAAGGCCCTTCCTCATGTCTGTTTTCAGTAGACGTTCCTGTGAAGATGGAGGGACAAAGAGGAGGGCTTCTCCTGAAGATCTTAGAGCCCAAGTAGAGTCATATGAGAAGACAAGGTCTTTCACATAGCCTGGACACAAGACACGTAGGGCTTTATAAGTCATTACCACATTTTGAATTGTGCCTGAAAATAAGTCAGTAACTAGCGCAGCTTGAAACAAGGAAGGTGTATGCTACCTATAATGTGTAGGATGTAGCTGGCTGCAGCTCTTTGGACTAACTGGATTTTTTTTAGCAATATCCAAAGTTATCCCCACACAAAGTGGTTTTACAGCAATCCAAACAAGGTATAACTAAAGTATGTGTTTCTCTAGTTGGATCTAACATTTTCAGAACTGGGTGCAGCTAGTGCACTGATATTAACTGAGCAAATGCACTCCTAGCTGTTTCAGACAGTCCAGGTTCAGACCTGACTCAAGGATTACACTAAAACAGCAAGCCTGCTTCCTTAGGGGGAATACGATTTCCTCTAGCACATATTCTCTGATCAACTTTTGGAACAACTAGTAGCAATTCTGTCTTGTTGGAAGTAAGCTTCATTTTCAATTCATGTTCATGATTTTAGAAGCTTTGGATTCATGGAAAATCCTGATAACAGCATACCCCTTAGGAAGAGCATAGGAAATTGAAGTGAGGTTGATGCAGATAATGGTTAGAACTGTGGCTGCCACAATGGGATTTTCACAGGGAACCAGCAGCCCTTCTGTTTACATAACTCCCAGTCAACACTGCCAATAGCCAGGAATGGTGGAAGCCATGGTCCAACAGTATCTAGAGTGAAGTAAATTTCCCATGCCTGCTTTCTATATTTAAAATACTTTGGCACACTACAGAGATTGTAGGTGATGAGGGAATTGTCAGCATAAAACTGAACCAGTTCACTCTCATTCTGAAAAGTAATATGCCTCCTGCTTCATCTACTTGGATATATCTTTTATTTTGGAACACAACAATAATCCAAATGCACAGTATAACAGTTGTCATCAAAAAAAGAAATGGTTTTGAGTCTATATAGCAACAAAGTGATGCCTCTGTTTTCAGATCTGCATTGATTTTTTTTTAAAAAAAAATAATAACTGCTTGGTTTTTTCCAGATTTTTTAAAAAATCCATGTTCTGGATAGAACAGAAGATTCTGTGTAGGTAATCACCTTATGACCTACAAAGGCAAAGTCCATCAGTCAGTAAGGCAGTTCAACAGCTCTTGATAAAACACTTGTTCTCATTGTTCTCTTGGAACCACAAAAGGAACGGCTATCAGTAATTTGGCAGGCCATAAAGAATAACTGGTAAGCTGTGAATTCTGCATCTGTGTATAGTATGGATTGCAAAGTTTAGTCAGCATAAATACTATTGGCATATCTCCCAGAATATACACAAATGGATAAGACCTTTTTGATGTGATTTTGCTTAATGAGTAACATAAGCATTACTTGAGTAGATACAAACAGAGAATTGGCACGTGGCTTTGTTGTTGTTGTGTGTGCCTTCAAGTCATTTTGGACTTATGACAACCCTAAAGTGAACCTATTTCAGGGTTTTTTTCATAGAATTTGTTCAGAAGGGGGGGGGATCTGCCCTTGCCTTCCTCTGAGGCTGAGAGGGCGTGATTTGTCCAAGGTCACCCTATGTTTTTCTGTGGCTGAGCAGGGATTCAAACCTTGGTCTCCCAGAATCCGAGTCCAGCACTCAAACCACCAGTTTGTTTCAGGCTCTAATTCCTGTGTTTGTATCTTCATTGGGTGATACCTAGTTGCAGGTGAGTGAGTGGGCTCAGATCTAAAAGCAAGCACCTGCCACCCTGAGCCTCTTCAAATCTGATATGTGTAATACAAAGGGAGAGGACAGCAGTTGAAGCAACTGGATGTAGTTCCCACTAACACCAAAGTTTCTTTTAAAAATAAAATAGAGATAACCTGGCATCTTCTTTCTCCCAGTCATAGATGTTCCCTGGAGTTTTTTCCCAGGTTCCCATATAGAAAGTCTGCACTGGTGATGGGCTGAAGTCAGGTGTAGACACTTATTTATTAGTCTGGGAGTGGCCTGGAAAGGAGCCATCAGGGCCTTTCCTCCTTTGAGTTCACCTCAAGGACCAACCCATTTTTCAAAGATTCATCATTTAGCATTGTAAGCTCCATGGAATTACTCAGCAGGAGGAAAGTGCAGTGTTTTTCTCTCTCACTTCTTCTCTATGGGTACAAACAAGGGACACCTAGTCAATGGGTACATACAGCTGATGCGAGGGAGGGAATCCACATTTCAACACAAATGAAGCTCCTGAGGTGAAATTTATTTACAAATTTTAGATTAACAAGCTTGGAAACAGTAACACTGAAGTGGGTATGAGAAAGGAATTGTCCCTCATCAGGTACGTATGCACACTGTGCCTCCGCTTTAGTAATTTATCTTTATTGGGAGATACTTGCATCATCAATAATTCAGTCTTTGACAAGATCTTATTTTTCTCTGGATTAGTTCTCATATTGATTGGCTTTCTTCACTCACCTTGTAAATACATCTTCATTCTCCCTTCAGAGTTCATGCTACACATACTAGGACTGGGCTTCTGTTTCCAATGAAGCCAGCATATCACACTGAAGTGGACCAGTTTAGAGGTATTTAAAACTCTTCCACAATGGTGAATCTCCCCAAAGGTGTGTATGAAGTGAAGCAGGCTGGCCCCAGAGCTCTAACTCAGGGGTTGTATCTCCAACCACCTTTTTATAATGCCCCAACCCCTGCCCTCAGATCTCCAATTTAAGAAATAGTAGCGAATATTTGCGTTGAAAAATCAGTCCTGAAGTGCAATATTATTCAACTTCCCAGCCTTCAAAACTCATTAAAATCCCATCCTTCATCTAAAAATTGGCTGACAGAGCCGGAACTGAAAATAAGTCTTGGTCATTTCTGGTGCTAATGTTTGGTTGAATTTCAGCTCAAAATCAGAAAGCACAGCCTACTGAATTAGTGTGAGGACAAAAATTGGCCCCTACTCCTGCAGCAGCTGGACACCTTGCTCTGGATCTACTTTGGACCATCATAGACTATTTGGGCAATATTCAGTGTCCAATATGCATCTTCAAAACGTTCGCTATCACTGGCTACCATTGACTCAATTAATTAGAGGATGGGAGATAAAATCTTCAACTCAAAATACATCAAGAGGGAATACCCACACTCGAGCAAAGACTTTTTGGTATAAGCTGTATAAACTGGAGGGAAAATGAGGGTCAGATTAGACAATCTGTAGAAGAGGTGCTCCCTTAACCAGTGAAAGACCGGTTTATCACAGCACATGCTTTTCTGTACTGTGTATCTTCCTCTGTTTGGCATGCATTGTTTCATGGTGATTGGAAGGTTGACATCTGCCTAATCTGCAATTTTGATTTTTGAGCCAGAAAATTGCCCTGGAAATCTCCTTGGCAAAGCGAAACTGGGTTAACTGCAGGGAGTACATGTTCCTCTGGATGTGCCTTTGGCCCCAACTGTGATTTATGAACAACACTCAGTGAACAAAACAGCAGGAGAATGTGTCATACACCTCCTGGTGCCCTCACCTCACTGGGGAGCAAACCTTGCAAAGTAGCGGATTCCTGGAATATCCTATTAATTGGGTGGGCACTCTTTTTGAATTTGGTAGACTGATGTTTTATCTGCTCTTTCTGCCCCTTTTTGACATTAAGCATCATCATTAAGTGGATGGATACACTGTAATCAGATTATAGAGATCAAACAGATATCATTTGGCTGCAGTTTTTGTTGCTCAGCTCAATATACAAGCCTATTACTGGTTGTTATTCCAGGGATTTTGCCAAGGAATTTGGAATGCTATTGGCAAACAAGAAAACAGATGGGCCCAGTAATTCTCTCATTTTTAAGCACTGAATAGATCTAAAAAGACTGGGAAACTGAATGCAGAGCAGATCTAAATGGTTGCTACACCATTGTCTCAGAGACTGTAACAGAGAGGAATATGTTACATGTGCAAACCCTGACTGGGCACTTGAACCCAATGACATATGCATGCAGGCAAAACTATAGGCCAGATTTTATACATACAGTGGTTGTGTATGTATAAAAAATAAATGTTAGAAGAAGCTTCACTTTGAAAGAATAATGAGGCAATTAAAGGAACACCTGGCCTTTTGGACTGTACGTGCATGCAAATTCCTTGGAAATTTGCATTAGATGACATTCCACATAGAATGGTAATTTATTCACAAAAAATTTTTTTGGGGAGGGAGACAAAATGAGATTATGTATGGATTAAGGGATGCATCTCATCATTAGACTGTTTGGGTGGCCTTCACAGAATTGCTCTCTCACAGCCTCAACTACTCATCTGTGAAATGGAAATAGCCCTACCACAACAGCTATTTAAATACAATTGCTAATCCCAGTTAGAATAGATCCATTCAATCAATGGAATAAATATGAGGGCTGATTGACAAATGAGCAATTGAATCAATGAGTCTACTGTACCTGGGAGTACAATTGAGTTTAGACAAATCCCTTTACATACTGAGTGTTATTGGTAAAGCACAGTACTCAAAGTTTCTTTTCTTTTTTTTTATGTGAAAGTATGTCAGCTGCCATAAGGTGAAGAATAAGGTTATATCAGTAACTTTTCAACACAGGTCACCAGTAACACTTAGGATCAGGCATATTCAATAGAAATGCAAGCCTCCACTCATCCCAATATCTAGGGAATCAAAGTAATACAAGTGCCTTGGAGGAAAAACGTTATCCAGCTTGTGTCCAGTATGCCTGGACACAAGCTACATGGTAAAGTGTGTCACCTGTCGACTTATGGTGACCTCAGGAATTTCATAGTGTTTCCCTAGGCAGGGAATATGCAGAGGTGGTTAGCCAGTTCCTTCCTCTGAAATATAGCCTACAGTATCTGATATTCCTTGGCAATACTAATATGGTAAAGACCAGATATTTGTTCTGTAGCACTATAAAAAAAAGAAAAGATGGGAGATTTCATTAGAAAGATGCTTGCAATGCCATGCATACACATGCTACTGATGGAAAAAAACATTCTCTATTATGCATTTTCCAAACAAAACATAGATTTCCTGATGGTCATGAAAGCTGGTTGGGAAGAATAACAGAGAAGCAAGAATTTTTCATACTTTTACTTAGTAACATTTCATAGGAAATTATTATTCGTAGGATTACATAGAGTATTCTGGGTCAGAAATTATGTTTTGTGACAAAAAACAGATTTTGTACAAAAATGCAGCTTCTAAACCTCCATCCATCATTTCTCTCCATGCACTTCTATGCCAATAGAAAGTATACATTAGTAACTCATCCGCATTAAGGCTAATCATGTGGATCTTACACAGCCTATCAGTGTCATGTTCACAGTTATTCACATTCTACCTCCATATCATCATATGAGTATATTTCCAAAGCAGGCATGAAGTTGACAAGAATTCAAGGCCATTGTGAAATTGATGAAATCACTATTAAATTTCAACATGGTTTTTAAAAAAAAAAAAAAAAGGCCCTAATTTTATTAAATTAGTGGGACAAGGCTTGGGTTCCTGGTCTCTAATCAGAAGTAAATTTTATTAGGTTGGCAGTTGAACAGTATTATGCATGGCCTGGCACTCCCACTCTGCCATTTCAAAGTCTTTGTATAAGAGACTATAAGTGCTGATTTACAAGTTGCTAGTTAGTATTTTTGACACATTGTTTCATTTTCAGCTATACCTTAGGCAATTTACTGTTGGTTCAAAGCTTAATAACTTGTTAGCATTGTCTATTTCCAATGAGTTATAAATGATGGCATTAATTGGGTGCTGAACTGGTAATACATTATGCATGTTATCCCACCAACTGGGAAGAATATAATTTGCATCTGTATATTCCATTTTAATAAGTCACAAATATGTACAATTGCAAAACAAGATCAAGAACATCCTTTGTACTGCGACAAATAATTCCTACAACAGAATGCTTTTGTGAAGATTCCCAGAGTCAAATAGCCTTTCATTTTTATCATTCAGTACTATGGATGAAAGACGAGCTATGCTTATTTATACCATTTTTTTTCTCTCTTTTATTCTGGCTTTTACTGAAGGGCTAAAGTGGCCCAGGCGTATAAAGGGTATCTATTTCAGCATTATAGTTTAAGAATTGCCAAAGAGTATAGTGTGAGCCTGAAACAAAAACTTGACAATAAACTTGCAGCATGTTATCTCTGTCACAATTTTGTATGTATGGACTCAGCAGGAAGAAAGACTGGAGAGGAGCAAAGTCACATTTGTATGCAATTCGGCATTTTCTTTGGTAATTAAAAAACAATAGACTACTCTTTTTTAGTTTATTATGTGCTATAATTTATTTATGTATGTTTCAATTTATTGTAGCAAAAGAAAAACAATTGCATACAGCACATGCAATACTCAATGGATAAAATGTCCGTATCAAAACTGTAGGCTATACAAACAATATACATCTGGAGGTTGCTGATGTCTGCCTGGCCAGAATGTGCCATCTCATCCTACATCATTCCTGAGAACAAAATGATATTTTATCCAGTTATTTTAGTTTTTAGTATTAATTATAGCAGCCTTGTTCAATCGTTTTACCCTGGGAGGAAGCCATAAAATAATGCACGGATCTCAGGGAACTCCTACATAAAAATTACTTTTCTTTTCAATTGTTTAATTATGTTTTAAATTTTATACTCTATTGGTTTTAATTAAGTCTTCTTAACTGTTGTAAGCCACTTTGAGTCCCAACCTGGGGAAAAAAGTGGTGTATAAATAAAGATGACGATGATGATGATGATGATGATGATGATGATAATATGATTTTCACAACAGGACTTTTGATTGTTTTGTATACACCTCTTGTGTTTTCATCTTATACTTTTCTTTTCTGAGGATACTGTGAAATTTTAGATGTATTGAGAACCTGGATGCAAGTTAAACATGAAAAAATACTGGAGATAGTAAACAAGTAACAATGAGGTGCTAGAATTCTGGACTGTACTACTTTATATTGCAGGTGGGAGACCATGCTTATCATGATCCACCGTGTATTATCATTGCATAGAAAAGCCATGCATCAAGGATAAAACTAAACTGAGAGTCAAACTACCAAAAAGTTTAAAGGAGCTGGGAGGTGTTCCCTGTGGTTAACTCAATTTTCCTTCCACAGTGAGACTTCCTCAGAGATACCTACCTCAGCAAATTGTAATATTAAGGTCATACCTACTTCCAAATTACAAAAAGCACACTAAACACAAGATACATACATGAAGAAATTCATGTACTTTAATAAATAGATGTTTTTCACCACATAGAAAAAAAACCAAACCCTTTAAAAACATATTGCCTAATTTAACCTTTGACACTTAGGGGTTCTAATTCACTACCACAAATTTTTGATAGTATACCCAAAACCCTGCAGCATGATTATATCATCAAATACATAATCACTTACATCAAATCAAATACATAAACTCTTGGTTTTCACCTAATTTCATCTAAACCAAAATTCAAGGTGATCAGAGAAGGACCTCCCTGGCAAAATATGTGCACTAATCTTAAAACAGATTGGAAGGAGTGAGAGAAGTGTCTAAGTTTTTATAAGTGTTTATACCCACTTTTTTAAAACACAAATTACATGTATTTTAGAACAACGTTTACTGCAGCGGCACTGTCGCAAGGAAAGAAAGGGGAAGAGAAGTTAGAAATCAGGACTATCACTTCATAAAATAAAGCAGCCTTTAGAGACCAGTGCTTTATCCATCAGTGCTATATTGCATGGGATTTTTCATGCTTATCAGTTCACATAATAACACTACTAAAAATACAGATAACTATGGATTAACATAAAACAGTGAATTACCAGCACAGTTTAAAGAATATTTTTCTGAAGAGCAATTCATTTCTCAGTAGCTTAAGTTAACCAATCTGGTAAACAGAACCCAGGTAAATCTTCTTGCTTTTTTGAAGAAGAAGAGAAAGAGAGGGAGAAAAAATAATTTCATTGACTACTCACCTGAAAGAACTGATTGGAAGTCAAAAATGACAACAAAAATTAGACTGTAGAGTGGAACGATAAGTTTATATTCAACTGTACTGATTCTCAGTAATGAAGTGAAATGGAACAGGGAGAGACCTATATTTTCCTCCCCCCTTCTCTCTCTCTCTCTCTCATACACACACACACACACACACACACACACACACACAATGTATATGTGAGATCTCCTTTTTCTTTGGCCACCTTCAGTGAAACATTGGTTTCCTTAGAGCAATACAGAGTCAACAAACCTGGCAGCAGGTTGATAATGAATTTGTTTTACACTAGTGGGCATCACTTTCCACGACTGGTTTGCAAAACTGTCAGTAAGTGATGCGCTGTGGAATGGAAGTCTCCAACCTAGTGTGTTATGGAGAATGTTTCACACAGGGCAGTTCTCTCCCTCTACCTCTGTAGCCCAGCAGGAGAAAAGCCCTCATCAACAGGATGTGAAGGAGCACTGGGTTTGCTGCAGGAGGGAGAGATTACTTTAAAAGCTATCTCTTTTTCTTTCCAACTCCACAAATATACACTTCACCCAGCCTCTAAATGTCTTGTTTGTTAATGGTTAACACAGAGTGGTTAATTTCAGTTGAAGGGCACTGATCAGTTACTAAGTCAAGAGCAGATTATTCTTAATCTGATTTTGAGAATATGTAAACCTATGATGATTTATTTTTCTTCACAACAAAATAACAGCATTATTTCTGCATTCCCATTCCAAATGCAAAAAATCAGTGGTATAACATACAGGTGCATGAATACCAAATGTAACATGTGTCATCTTTAGTTTTAAGGATCAGGTATCTCACAAACCCCTTCTTATCTGACTCAAGTAATAAAAAGTGGACATGTAAACAGGCCAGAGAGCCACCATGGCATAGTGGTTTGAGCACTGAACTACAACTTTTGAGAGCAGGGTTTTAATCCCTGCTCAGCCATAGAAAAACACTGGGTGACCTTTGGCAAGTTGTTCCCGCACTGGCATACACTATCCCAGGGACTATAAATTTAATATCAAATATGCCTGCCATGCCAGAGAGGTTGCCCGAGTCAGTACGTAGGCTCGGAGGTCGAACGACTGAAACTAGGTCAGGCCAGGAAAATCCCCAGTTACATAGCCCAAGGAGACCTCAGGCTAAACACGTTCACACAGACAAAAGATTGCCAGCCAACCTGGGTTGATTATTGGGTTTTCCCCAAGTTGAGCCACTCAGACTTTGCAAACTCCTACAAGGTGAGGTAATTTTACATGATCCAGTCATGCAAACTATCAAGCTGCTATTGTGAAACATTTTTCCTGTATTTTGGCCATTGTTCTTCCTGGGAGAGGGCCTGCCCTCGAGGTATGTTCTGCCCTATAAGTAGTCCCTGTTTTTGAGGGTCTCTTCAGAGAACTCCCCGCCATGCTAGCAGACTGGCACTCTGTTAGTTGAGTGATCTCCTCAGACGTCTCTTTGCTGAGCTTCGTTCTTCTCGCCACTTTCTGGACCAAAGACTTCAGGATAGGTGTAGTATCACTGCCTCTACATTCCCTTTGCTATATACCCTATCCACTTTTCACTTCTTTTCTTTCTCAATAGTCCTTGTGTGCGTGATTGCATGAGTGCATGGTACTACATTCGTTTAATAAAATTCATTTATTTGGTACATTTGTCTGGCTTTTGCTTGGCCTGGCCCCGCAAAGTTGGGTAAAAGATCCTGCTGGATTACCCTGCCCACTCATTTTGCTATTATCAGTGCTCCGCTAATTTCCCCAACCGCTATAACTTGGAGTGAATCAAGGACCCCCAGAAGTTAGGGTAACAAAGTCACACTTTCTCACCCTCAAAGGATGACAAAGGCAAACCCCCTCTGAACAAATTTTGCCAAGAAAACCCCATAATAGGTTAGCCTTAGGGTTGCCATAGGTTGGAAACAACTGAAGGCACTCAACAATAGCAACAGCAACAATGACAACAACAATAACAACTATAGGTAAATTGGAGAAGAGGCTGGCCAAAAAGCAGTATAAGAATGGTGGAGAGAAGGGAGAGAAAGAAACGAGGCATTTCATTATCCAAGGCATAGCAACAAGATTACATTGCATTGTGGCTCACCCCAAGAAGACTGTATGTTACACAGTAATATGCAATAGAAACCAGTCCAGAATATAATCAATATAGAAGGAGAAATTATTAAAGACACAATGCATCCCCCCTCAAAGAGACTCCAAACACTTTCATACCCATGAAAGGAACTCATGAACGTGATCCCTGCCTTTGATTCTGAAAAGGCCCTGCCTTCCTAAGGGTAAACAAACAAATCACTTCTTCACCCATTCTGTTCTAACACTCACTCTCCACCCCCATTTTCATTTTCATTTTTTCTTCTTTCCCAAACTCATCTATTCTGTTCCAGAGGCATTGCTTTGATCTGGGATGGAGAAATTTCTCTGTCTCCTCCATTTCCTCCCTGTTGTCTTTCCAAACAAATTATACACATTAGCTCGCCTAACAATAAAGCTGTGTGATGCTTTTCCTCCATTTCTAGTATTTCTTCTCCTGAGGCACTAGATCTATCTGTTTTACTGACAATGAAAGAGGGAGAAGTCACCACGTCTATGAAGTCTTATTTGCTTAAGCATATTTTCAACTTCAGTGTTAATTAGGGAACCTAATGTGAAAAAATCAAATAGCTTAAAGATTTAATTAGCACGAGTGTATGTATTTAAATTTGGGTGGCTGAGACAGATTAAGGATTCTGCCCATCCCACTACTCGACAGTCTCTCTTCCTGAACTAGCCATGATGGTCTCAGGGTTGGTGTTGAAGTCCTCTCAGCTTGTGGTACTGGGGGGACTTCTACATCCATGCTGAGATTGCCATTTCAGGAGTGGCTTAGGACTTTGTGTCCTCCATGTAAACCATGGGTCATTCTTAAGAGGTATCTGGTCCTACTCCTACTGCTGGACACACTCTAGCCTTGTCTTCTCTGCTGGTTGGCCTGATGATGATTTGGGAGTGGGACTTCCATTTTTCTTTTTCTTTTCTTCTTTTCTTTTTATCAAGGACAGACCATTTACATGGGCATTAACTGGTTTAGCCTCACTAGGATCAAAGCCAGTGCAGGTATGGGGAGCAATTAAGATGATCCTCCTCAGAAAGTTTATGGATCTGGATAGATTCGTTAAGGATCTTGGGAGTTTCCTGCTGCCTTGACAGGTGCTCCTACTGAAGCCCTGGTTGAGCTCTGGAATGAGGAAATGGCCAGTGTGATGGACACAATCACTCCTGAGTGTCCCCTCTCACAAAATAGAGCCAAATCAGCCTCTGGGGTTTTCTAGGGAGCTGCCAGCACTAAAACAAGTGAGATGGTGATTAGAGTAACTTTGGCAGAAAACCTAGAACAAATCTGACCAAACATGGGCGAGAACCTACTTAAGGGCAGCAGAAAAGTGTTTTTCTGTTTGACTCTAATGTATCTGCAAAGAGCTGTCCAGTTGAGCTGTTATAAGTGATTAGGGGCCTTTTACACCTTGACCCACAAGAGCAGAATCTAAACCACTCAACAACCTGCTGCGAACATTTTGCTAAGCACTTTGCAGATAAAATTGTTCAGGTCCGTTTTGACTTTGGATGCCAAAATTAATACAGATCCTGTGGATGTAACTTTGGCCCCTGTTTGTTCAATGTTAAAGGATAGTTTCAACTTTGCTGCCTGAAGAGGGAGACAGAATTCTTGTAAAAGTGAAAACCACAACATGTATGTTAGACCCTAGCCCTTCCTGGCTTATCAAAGAGGCCAGACGAGTTCCCTCTCAAATTGAGATTTTAAAGCTCACCAGAGATTGTTTCCAGAAACTTGAAAAGTAAGAAACAGATCACCTAGGAGTCTTTTTAATACCTTTTCTGGGAATGCATAGATGGATTTCAAGCACACTTTGAGTTTTCTTGCTGAGTTCCACAGCTTCTATTTTCTTTCCTTTCTGACTGTGAAGATTGAGAAAATGTTTAACATGCAATGCATTGAAATGTGAAAACTTTTATATTAAATGATTCCATGGAGAACATGGAGTATAGAAAAAAAAAACAGTATTCCTGATGCGCTTACATTCATGTTAGAGAGTATGTGTTCAAACTATATTGAGCACACATTGTCTTGTCAGATGTACTCTAAGCAAAGCCCTGAATTAACTCCATCTATCAATCTATCACTATATATTATTATCGTTTTCATTATTTTTCTTAGTAGTAGCAGTAGTAGTATCTTGCCTTTCTCCCAATAATAAATCTTCGGATGGCTAACAACATACTTGAAAACAATACAAATCAAACCCTATACAAAATTTCAATAAAATTTAAATATAAAAGCTATATAAAAAGCAATTAAACATGCAAACCACAGCACAGCATAGCGTATCATTAAAAGCCAATCCCAGTAAGTTTCCAAAAACCTCATGGAATGAAATAGTTTGGCATGCTGATGGAGGCAAAGCAAGTTAAAACCATACTAAATTGAGATTAAAATTAAAACAGAACTGAATAGCAACAGAATTAAAACAGGATTAAATAAAAACAAGATTAAAACCAATTAAAATCTTACTTTCAAAACAGATCAAAACCAGTACAGCACCATAAAATCCCCTCTGTGGTGAAAATCAGTTTTGAAAAGCTTGCTGGAAATGAAATCTGCCACCAAAGGAAAAACAGAGGGCCTTTCCACACTACACTGTTATAGTGGTCCTGTTCCATTTGCAACATCCTATGGAATCCTGGGGTTTGCAGTTTAGGGAGGGGCATTTAGAATTCTCAGCCAGAGAGCTCTTTGGCCTCAGTAAACTACAAACCCCAATATTCCACAGGATGTTGAAAGTGGAATAGTTGCACTATAACAGTATAGTGTGGAAAGGCCCAAGGAAGGAGCTTTCCTGATTTCCCCAGGAAGAGACTTCCAAAATGTGGGAGCAACCACAGAGAAGACCTCCTCCTGTGTTCCCACCAGCTGTACTCATCAGAGATTAGTCTGAAAACCACACTCAAGTACCCAAAGCCATGTGTTAAATGTGGTATTTTGCCTTCTCCTAAAATCCAGAACTTCTCAACCTCTTCCCCCCTCAAAAAAAGATCTTGTTTGTCTGTCCCAAAATGGTGATTGGAAGTGATAAGATGTATGTCAGGAGGTACTAGTCTGGTCTATAGGAAGTCTACAGGGGCAAGTACCCACGCACTGCCAAAAATGCTAAAGTCAGAGCTAGGGTTTAAATACTATTTTTCCTATCCTGAGGGGGCGAGTGTTTATGGTAGAGTAAACAGAAGTGGTCAGGAATAGACTGATTGTCTTTGGGTGACAAAACATTGATTAGAGTCCTGACAACCTCTTAGTATCTCAGCTGGGAAAGGTAAATGGAGAAGGAAATGTGCGCAGCAAGGGTGCTTGCCTGCTGTACCTGGGCAGCTTCATTGACTATTGTATTCAGATGTTGGGTCTTTGACAGGATTACTGGAAATCTATTCATTCTGGGCTCTCCCGCTTAACTCTTCTTGACCTTATGACCTGGCCATGCTGAGGTTATGCTGACTTAGCCCAAGAGTATAGCCAGTGTCCTGCCTACCACCTGTTTCCAAGCCATAAGCGTCCAATTTTTATATAATATTTCATGCCAATTTTGCTATCCTGCAGGATGGGATAAGTAAGGGGTGGTAACAACCTTCCCTTTTAAATACTCTGAGGTACCAAGATAGGGTAAAGAACTTGCATTTCCATTTCTGCTCCTCTACTGGTCCCATTGCCCAAGATATTCTTCTGTTGACCCTTGATGCTTCTCAAAGCAGACAGCAGCAGGGGAAATGGGATGATAAATAAAAGGATTGTAGAATGAGATTAGAGGTACAGATGCTGCTGATGCTTGCAGCACACAGGGATATTTAAATTTAATAGCCTAAATTCAATCCATGGGAATTTGGTAAGTCAAATCTTATGCAAGCTCGTATAAATAATTTAATGAATCTAGTCTAGTTGGGGACTAAGTATTGGATTTAGGACATAATGATCATCTTCAGGTGGGTTTCATAATCCTAGCTCAAACCATTCGTCTTTGGGAATACATTGTATTATCCCCAAATAGAATAACCCAATGAATCTATGGGAACTTCATAAGACAACATGTATGTAAGTTCCACTGACTGAACGGGTGTACTTGGGCTAATAAGCGGGTGGGTGAGAACACTTCTGTTACCACCAAAAAGTAGCAAGGACAAACACTCTAATCACCTAGTTAAGAAAAATACACAATGGTCTGAAAAATCAAGTTATACATGTATTCTGCATTATATGATCAGGACATAATCTTTAGAACACATTTTCTACAAATGATTTACAGTATCAAATGATGTGTACAAAATGGGTTGTAGATTAGGAATGAAGTCTAGCAAGGATTTAAACTGTGGTCCCCAGCCTTCCCCAATCTGATGTCTTGTGGATGTACTGTAGAACAACTCCAACCATCCTGAGAAAGCATGACCATTATCTGTCTGTGGATGTTGGTATTCCAAAGCTTCTAGTGGAGGAACAAAGCCTTGACATTTGAGCTATCTGATTTTGAAACTGTTCTCCATTAGAGGAAACTCAACTTCATCTTTCATAATCAACAAAGGATATTCCTCCAGCATTCCTTTCTTCCATAATCTATACCTTGTCTCTGCTGCAGGACTCTCTATATATGCAGCACTGTAAGCTCCAGGAGTTCTGTTTGTGTGTGTGTGTGTGTGAGAGAGAGAAATTCTACACATTATTTCTGGAAAGCAACAACTGACACTGCAAGTTGTTTGTACAAAGATACTAAAAGAAGGCTGCAGTCTGATGTTCAAGGCCCTTGGGTTACAATTAGATCTAAACTCATTTAACAGAAACATGGGATTGCTACCTAAGTGAACACACAGCATTCTGAACTACCTAGGTTGCACATTGTATTTTAATCAAGAACCCTTTGAGAGCTTTACACTGGTGTCAATTAATGCTGCCTGAACTCCCGATTCAATCTACTAGCTCAGTATTAGATCCAGTGATTAGATTTAGTGCTAAAGTGAACATAGTTCAACTCACTCATGCAGACCAGCCTAGCACAGAGATTAGGACTGAACTGAACAAAAGAACACAGTATTCACAGCTGTTCCTCCCACACTTCCCACAAGCATACACAGACATATACGCACCCCAATGTTTTGTGCAAACAAGAAATGAGATGGGTGAGTAGACAATTACCTGCTCTACAAAGGATCAATATAGACCTTCACACACTAGGTTATGTGGCTGAAGCGATTGAAGTTAATATGGCCACAATAATTCTTTTTTGTTTCTTCTCGTTCAACATATATGTCAATATTGCAGAATGATTGGTCTTAAAAGCTTCACAATTGCATTTGTATAATTACTTACTGCCAAAGCCTCCCTCTGTTCACAAGCCAGTTTGTCATTAATATTTCTCACTGTGGCACTCTAACCATGAAAGAAGAAAAAAAATGTTATGTATGTGTAATTATGAGAAATGAGCTGCATTAACAAGAGCACTTCTGGCTGGCTGGATATTGCAGGGCTGGCAGGGAAAGTGGGTTTCACAAAATGGCTGCATATAGACCTCACTATTTATTTATCTGTCACAGTATTCCCGTCTCAAAGCTCCAAAAACAATGATCTGAAGTTTGCTTGTTGTGAATTTCTTTCCTTGCTTATGCAACTGTAATAAAGGGCCTTTCAGTCCCATTAACTCTGTGTGTCCACCTATTTTTGAGAAGGAGACCAACTTTTTCAAAGTTTTGGGGAGTGGAGTAGCATTGGTTCACCTCAGTTTAGATTACAGGGATGTGATGTGTGTGCCTTTCTGTGTTGTTGTTGCTGTGTGTCTTCAAGTCATTTCCTTTTCTTTTAAAGATATCTTTATTAATAATTAAAAAAATACTAACATTCAACAAGTACATAAAAGAAACAGCATAAAGAATACATGAAACATATGAATCAGAAATTAATAAATAGAGGAGAAGTAAAAAGAAACAAAGAAAAGAAAAAGAATTGACTTCCACCCTCCTTTTAAATGAATTATAGCAGTCTAATTTCAAGCCTCTAAAAGATAATAGCCAACATTTCTCTTCTTCCCCTCTCCCAATACATGCTACAAAAAGGCAGGGGAATTAACTTTCTTCTGCCAAAGTTACCATATTTAGTATCATATTTCAACATTACTTCCTATTATATTACCTTTACATAACATTTACAAGATAAATAGCATTATGCGATAAATAACTGCATGCATGATTTCATAATATTTTCAATAGTTGAAATTGTACATCTACTACACTTTATATAATATCTCTAAATCCGAACATTTCTATACCATTTTATATTGTGGAATTGTTTCTAGTATTTATTAAGCCAAGATAGTTTTCATTGTCTTGTGTCTGTCATTTTATTTTTAGCTCTCCTCTTACTTTGTAACCATCCTATCCATGGATTTTGCCCTCCTCATCTTCTTAGATTAATGATTTCAAGTTCCTTCCCAGGTGGTATTTTAGAAGGATTATCTTGAAACAGCATCCTTTTAAAAATCACCTTTCTCTCAGCCCCTTCAATCATAAGACAGACACACATAAGTCTGCCTTTCTTTGAGACTGAAAGACTATGCCTTCCCCAAGGTCATCCAGTAGGTTTCCATGACTGTGCAGGGATGCAAACCCTGGTCTCCCAGAGTCCAAGTTCAGCATTTAAACCACTATGCCACACTGGCTGTGCAGGTTTGCCTTAGGATCAACCTAAGTCAGAATCACTGTACCACGCTGGCTCCAGAAATTATGTGTATAGCCCTTCATGTCACCTTATGGCAACCTGATGGATATCTTAGGGTTTCCTGTTGCCCTTAAGTAAAAACCTGTCATTTCTCACTTCTAATGGAGGAAACCAAGATTCTCTGTAGTCTTCTGACCTGGAAGACATTTGGGAATGAAGCTACACATCATTGCTTTCAGAGGCACTCCAAACCAGATGCACACACAGAACCTTGGTTCTTTTATCAGTGGTGTGAGGTAACATGTTTCCCTTTGTTTGTTTGTTTGTTTTTTTCAAACATTGGTGGCATGATTTATTTATTTGTTATTTAAATATTTATATCCCATCCTCTATCCAAAGATCTCAGGGCAGCATAAAACCAATCTGACAAATTTTAAGCAGTGTAAATAATAGAAATGATTTTACAGAGATGAAAACCTATTAAACAAGTTAACAAATTTAAAAGACAGATTAAATGGTTAAAATAGCTTACAACTATTCAAAGAAAACAAAGATGTGTTTGTGTTTCACTTGGACACTTGGTCTAAGCCAAGATAAGCCAACTCTTCTCAGAAAATTCTGAGAAAGGAAACTTCCCCAAATGTTTGGGGTCATTTTCTTTGAACACGCCAATGCCCCAGAGAAACTCATGAAATTCTTCATTAAATCCTGAATGAACATATTATCTATTATTATTACTAATAGCTGGAATCTATTGCTAGTAATGCGTGACATCTATTACTAGTGATATTTGACATCTGTTAGTAAACATTTCCCCAACCTCCCCTAGTCCCACTTGTGTCAGGGAGGACTTAAAAGAGTCCCTCTGTCCAGGCACACTAAGAACACTGAGTTATCTTTCTATCCACTTGTCACCTGCAGCTGCTCCAAAAAGGACTCCTGTAGTCACTGCCTCTAGATAGAATCAGACACTTCCTGTTGGGTCTTTCCTGATAGCTGGCACCACCTTCCTAGAAGTTTGTGTCTCCTTTGTTACAAGAGCTCCATTAGTTGCCAGTCAATTTCCTGGTACAATTCAAAGTGCTGGTAGTAGTAGTGGTAGTAGTAGTAGCAGTAGTAGTAACAGTACTGGTTAACAGTTATTAGTCTAGTTTTGACTGATTGAAGTAAATGTCCCCTAATGGACCTCAGTATATAGGATGTATTATATGGAAGAAGATGATCTCCTAGGTAACCTGAACCCAAACCATGTAGGGCTCTAAAATGAACTAGCAATACTTCAAAATGGGGGTTAGGGCCCTTGACAGTAAGCACTTCTGTTCTGTCTGGATTCAGCTTCAGTTTGTTTTCCCTCATCCAAACTATTTCTTCTCCTTAGTGTTCATTCAGAAGAGGCACAGTACCCCTGCTGACGCTATTTTTGAAGGCATGGAGAAGTATATTTGGGTGTCATTCACACACTGACAGCGCCATAATCTAAAATGCCCTACATGAATAAGGACTAGAATCAGGACAAGTATCCTAAAGGCATTAGATCCTGTCTGATCTTAAAAACTAAGCAGAGTCAACCCTGGTAAATACTTGAATGTGAGACTGCCAGAGAATACCAGGTGCTGAAGGCTATATTTCAGAGGAAGGAACCAGCAAAACCACCTCTGAGCATTCTTTGCCTTTGGAAACTCTGTGAAATTCATGGGGTTGGTACAAGTCGACAGGCAACTTGAAAGCATATGCATGCACATGCGTGTGCGCGCACACACACACACACACACATAGAGAAAGGCTGTGTTTGTGCAACTTTTATAAATTTCTATAAAACAGACATTTTTTCCTTGTTTTGGAAGTGCTGATCCTTCAGATAGATAGTAGAATTCTTAAAATTGTGTGTCACTGGAATGCAAGACAGAAGTTTCCAGCAGGAAAACTGAAGCTTTGATTTTGGTTGAGAAGAATAGGAATAGTATTCAGTATTAATTCAGTATTAATTGCTTAGAAATTTGTCAATATGGCTGGAATTTGATGGGTATGGTGCCTTTGTGAAGTAGCAAAAAGCTTGTATATTTTTTGCTGGAAAATGGCAAAGTTGCAGGTAGAAAGTCTCCAACTGAAGTCAGTGGGGACCTAAAACAAAAAGTAGATGAAATGAACTGATAACGGAAAAATAATTCTTAAAAAGTCATATGAAACTTTTAAAGCAAAATTGAAATATTTTCCCTTTATATACCCCCAATCCAAGTTCCACAGAGTTATTGGTAACCCACAATGCAACCCTATAGAGACTTAATACTGAGAGGTTTAGTTCCAATATGTTCATTCAGGCTTATATCTAGGTAAACATCCACAGGACTGCAGTTTTGAATTATTAGAAGAATTTTACAAAGGTCCCTATCAAGTTTCTTAACATAAGCTTGCAACAGGGTTTCTTCTAGGCCAAAAAAACAAAGGAAGAAATCTGGTATCTGTTTTGTGATGAAGGAATGCAATACAGTACTACGGTAATTCACTGCATCTTACTGTGATGTAGACACAAATAGTGACTCCATGATCTATTTACTGGCTAGTCTTAGCATATTATTTTCTCTCAACCTGATGTAGCACCTCCATATAGTGATTTTAATCAAAATTCAATTAAAGAGATGTTGTGGGAACTACTGACCACATTGTGCTCCTGTTTGTATGTGTGTGTGTGTGTGTGTGTGTGCGTGTGTGTGTGTGTGTGTGTGTGTGTGTGTTTAGTTACATCCCACTGTTCTCCCAATATTGGACATAAGGTCCTTAGATACTTAGAAAAACACAATATGAATCCCTTTTACTACTGCTACTACTACCTCATTGCTCAAGTAAAGAAAACATTTACAGCCTAGTTGTTCCACTCTTTTTCTCATATTTGGTTTGCATCTTTAATCTCATTGGTACTGGAGGAGCTTACTTGGGCCATTTCCGCACTACACTGCAAACCCCAGTATTCCATAGCATGTTGAAAGTGGAATAATCGTGCTATAAGAGTGTAGTGCGGAAATGGCCTTGAGCAGGCTGATTATAATCACTGATTAGTGTTTAATCACTGAGATTAGTGTTTTGCAGAGGCTTTTAACAAAAAAACAACAGGTGAAAACTTTAATCAATTAATCATTCAATTTGTCCTTTTTTAAAAAAGGTTTTCCTCTGATACAGTTTTGGGCAAGGGCAAGGTCAACCGGGTGGCATGCAATGCTTATTTGCCGTGGGTACTATATTGTAAGTTATGGCAAGCAAACTGTTTACTATCGCTACAGGTACAACAGAATCATTCTGGAACATTCTGAATAGAAAATAAGACCACAAAAATGTTTATTGTCTCCTCAGTCAATAAAGATTTGCTAATTTCTCAGGTAATGTGTGATCTTCTTAATCTTGTTTGCTCATTATTTTTAGAATTTAATTCTGTGTGCATACTCTCATATCATATAATCTGTTTTGTATTTACTAACTAGCTTCTAACTATATATCACCCTCTTCCTTTTTCAATTTAAATATATGAATACTCTTTCAGTAGGTTACAATCATGAATATCATGTAAAACGTACACATTATGAATCAAACATTTTCCCAGTATTGTCCTAAAGCACATGCTACCTTCTAGAGAATCCTGATTATTTATACATGGTTGTTTGCACAGCTTTCTCTTATGGAGTGTTGCAGTACAATAAGTCTGCATTCTTCAAAACCTTACGGAGGAAATTGCATTAATAAAACAAGCAAGTTCCAAATGAAAAATAATAATAAACCCCCAGAAATAAAGCAGGTAATCATTTAAGATATGCCAGAGAAGAAATAGCTGTGGGAAATTTGTACATATATTAATTAAGACAAATATTTCTTTATGGTAGCATGTTAAAGACCGTAGCATATATCTCCTATATGGAGTGCTTTGTGCACAAATCATTTCTACAATAAACTAAATAGGATGAATTTAAAGGTATCTTAAATTATAACACAATATAATGCTTCTACTGTAGATGCTAACAGGGAAAAAAAATGGAGTAGTAGTTAGATGCAGCAAGTTTGCCATCTACTGATCAATGGAAGATTTCTGTTAGGAAAGGCTTGTTTTGTGTTCTTCAGGCAACTGGTACAGAACTCTTGTTATCTGCTGCTCCAAATACTACTTGCTTATGTTCTTTCACTCAACTGAAATGTTCCATTCAATAGACTCATGCCCCATGTGGAAATATTCTAGTTGACTTCAACAGGGAGTAAGACCAAAATTAGTTGTTATTTTTTTTAATGAGATTACACAATAAAGTTGTGTGTGTGTATGTATGTATGTAGGGAAATGGATGTAGAAAGTTGTCTTATTGAATCAGGCCATTGATCCATCTAGCCCAGTATGGCTAAATGTGACAGCAGTGATTTTCGAATTTTAGGCAGGAATCTTTCCTAACCTACTGGGAGATTCCAGATATTCCCCATTCAAGAAATAAACAGACCTGACCCAGCTTTGCTTCTAAAATGAGATGAAATCAAGTAAGCTCAGGTTGGTATGGTTACTGAGGAAAGCCAAAGAACAGAGTCACTATGCTACCCCAACTGTTTCTACTTAATGTTTCAGGGGAGTTATATATGCAAATTGTGTCTAGCAGTGTTAGCAAAAGAATAGACAAAATGTTCATACAGTGGATGGTGGTAGGATCTGCCTTCTGCCTTAGGTGCATATGGAGCAGTGCCTATATACAAAGATGTCACTATGGAGGGGTAAATGAGGACATTGCTCCCCCACCCTAAAAATTATAAACTTTCAGTAATTCTAAATAAGTACAGTAACTTTAAACTTCAGTTGATCACTTGGAAATAGAGTTAGGCTTTCAACAAAAAGGGGTGGGTAACAATGTCAAGGGAGGTTGAACACAACAAATATAAGAAATCTGGACATGAACGATTTTCAGTCTCTCATTTCCTACAATGCTGCTTGCGTAAATATAAGAGGGAGCAGGTTTCCATGTATCTGTCATTACCACACAAGTGTGTGAGGTTGGTGGGATAAAGAGAATGCAAATAATAATAAATAATCCTGGCCTTGGAAAAAGAGAAGAGGAGGCAGGCATAGCTCCATCATGCCTAGGCCCAGAAGCAGGTGAAAGGCCCTCCTTCCATCCTGACTGTCATTGCTGTGGCCACAGAAGGAGGGATGAGGCAGTACCAGTGATGTATTTAAGTCTTTTACTCCAAGTCTCAAGTCAAGTCTCAAGTAGAGATGGGCCAACTGAATCCTCGAATCCCCAAATCCTCAGCAAGGATTCGAGATTCGCGAATCCAAACCCCTTAGCCAAAATAGGCAAACTGAATCTTTTGAATCCACCAACCAAATAATTTCTTGGAGACCAGGACACTTGAAAACCTGGGAGACCGGGATGCCTGAAAACCTGGGAGACCAGACACACAAGGGGAGATGGCAAGTAGGTGAGTTTTTCCCTTAGAATAATAATGGCCTTTGTTAACAATTTCAGAAATTACATCTGGGGTTGTATTCTAAGATATTTAAATTGAACATTTAATGTTTAAGTTCAGCACTTGACAGGAAGGTACAGTCTTGAGATTTCAAGCACAGCTGAAAGATTAGTTTGCATAGCTCTCTTGCAAAGTTCTTTCAGATACCATTCTGGGGTTTTTAGTTTTACAAGGTGTCACAGCCTTCTCTGCTAAAGTGTGCTGGTGCATCGTCAAACTAGAAGCCCCAGGATGCCATAAAGAGCTATGCAAAGAAAATCCAGTTTTGACCTGGATTGTCTCTGTACTGTAGTATGTGGTCCTGTTTACACAGGTAGGAAAATGTGAGATTAATCCACATTTTCCTGCCTGTGTAGAAAGGATCTTCATGTCATTTTCAGTCTGGGGAGATTCTGAGGCAAAACTATGACAAATGTCCTGGCCAGATTTCTTCAAAGGGAGGTTTACCTTTGCAGAGGCATTTGCTAAGGCTGAGAGAGTGTGTCTTGTCCAAAGTTATCCTTCTTTCCCCTGCTGTTTAAACCTTTGTTAATAAAAGGATTCGAAAGATTCGAGATTTGTGAGATTCGTGGATTCTCAGAACCTTCTAGGGATTCAGATCTGTATTTGGATTCGGAAAATTCTGGATTCATCCCATCCCTAGTCTCAAGTCTCTACCTTCAAGTCTCAAGTCAAGTCTCAGGTCCTTGAAGATACTTTCAAGTCAAGTTTCAAGTCTAGAAGCTAACTTTATACCTCAACCAAAATTCCAGAATTATAGGAAATAAAGTCAGTTTTAACAATTCAAGCATTGTCAGCTCTCCATATTTGCAATTTTACCATCTGCAGCTTCAGAAGTGGGGAATAGTATCCTATCTCACTCCTGATTATGGAAGATTCAAAAGCTTTAGAAGGAAGAATCCTTCTTCCTCAAGCCCATTGCCTGACACATTTGCTGTCCCCCTCTGAGAAATGCACTCTGCCCTCTGAGGGTGAGTTTTGACTTCTGCTCTTAGGAAACATTTTAGAAGGCTCCTCTGATATGCAGTGGGGACAGGCTGCTGAGCAGACCTCAACCCCACTGCCTGCTTGTTGTTCCCCACACCTCGGGCTTGAGGCAGATTGTCATGTGAGCAGTAGGTAAAAAGGAATGGAAGCATTGTTCAAAGTTGTAAGGTTTCTGGGTGAATGTGTTTTGTTACTGAACCAAGGGCAGCAAGTCAGTCATTAATAATATACAAATCTCAAGTCAGTGCATCATTTATGGCTGAGTTGAGTCCGAATCGAGTCACTGAAGTGACTTAAGTCTGATTTGAGTCCAAGTCTATCAACTCGAGTCGACATCACTGGCAAGTACCGCTCCATTTTATGTTGAGGCCCAGGAGCAGAGGCAGTAAGTGCTGCACTTGAACTCCTTCCCACACTGCTATCCTCTTTTCCCTTTATGTCATGTCTTAATTGGACTGTAAGCCAGAAGGTAGTGTTACCCTGTTCTCCGGAGGTCCTGGGAGGGACTCCTAAATAACCAAACAATATAACACAACCTTGGGGAAAATTAGCTGGAGCACTCACTTAAGCTAGCGAGAGGCAGGGTAACTCAGGAGGATCTTGCAACCCAGGTCAGGTCAGTCAAGCAGCCAGACGGGTTTAACATAATAAAAATGATGCTTTATTGAATACAGACAAATGTTAAAGACACCACAGCCACACAGATAACTAAGGAATCAGAAATTGAGTGAGAGAGAGAGATTTTCAGGGGAAATGGGTGATACGACACCTGTCTCGTAGTCCTGGACCTTAGGAGAGAAGCTGGGGATGCGGAGAAGAAGCTCAGCTTGATTAGCTGAGAGGAGCTCGAAACAGCAGCAAGGCAAGATGGAACTCTGGAGCAGGTCGAGTGATCCGAGGAAGGTCTCGGAATCAGGGGTTTTTATAGGGTGAATTGTGACTGCAGGCTATGCCTTACTCGGGGAACAACAATGAGCTTTGTGTGTGAGACAATGTCTTGGAAAGGTCACAACTTTGCATGATGGAATTAGAGCCAAATTAACAATAGTGTGGCCAGTATGCAAATGCGCAGAGCTTACCAGTGGACAGCACAACCTTTGTCCAGTAGCCTGCTCGGGGCAGGAAGCTTTTGTTAGTATTGCGCATATGTAATGAGGTGTTTGCCGGAGAGGTCCCTGAAGCGATGAACCGGCTGTGTATGGCCTGCCTGGGTGAACAATGGAATGTCCAGCAATTATTGGCCATGCCTTTTTGCGTGCTTGTCCGGTGGCCTCGCAAACATGTGGAGCGGGGTGGTGGAAGAAAGCCAAATGGTTTGATATCAAAATGATATCTAGGGGTGTCCCCAAGGACGTCTAAACTGCAGTAACAATCCCCACCCGAAAATGGACGATGTTGGGACGATATCGGACATTTTCCAATTAAGACATTTCAAAGCAAATTTAGTGTCGAATAGGGGTTACAGGCACAGGAGTCGTATCACTCTATGGGCCAAGGGGTTCTTGCAATGAGCACAAGAGATTCCTAACTTATAAAAACATTCCTATCTAAAACCTAAACCTAAACACATTCACACAAACATGCACAATGATTATGAGCAATGAATAATCAATGAAAGAACCCTCCCACCAATGGAGAAAGGTAGCAGAGTGATGCAAAAATGACAATGAAATACTGTAAATCCAATGCAGGGCATGGCGATGAGAGGCAATTCTAGGAGCAAGCAGTTCAATGGGGATGATGAAATGAGAGTTCGTAGTCCGGGGGAGGTGAGGTACAAGCAAAAGTCTATGCACCCCCCCCCCCGGAAACAGGAAAAGTCTTGTAACTGGAACCAATGAGCAAAACAAGAGTCCATCCAGGTAGCAGAGCAGGTACAGCAACAAAATGTCCAAGTTCATAGGCAGGTTAGCTGGCTTGCTGCGAGTTCAGGAACAGTGAGTCTTTGCAGAATGAGGAGCGTGGAACAATCCATTGGGCTTCTTGGGTTAGCAAACTGTAGCAGGATGGCAAAAAGTCCGTTTTTGCAATCGGGAGGCTGCGTGGTCACCTTCCCTCACAGTCTCAGGTGTCGTCGAGGATGCAGCAATCTCTAAGTACAAGCCATCAGATGGAGCGGCAACTTTCTTCGTCACCCCCCACCACCACGGTACTCAGGGGTGATGGTATGACCTCGGCATCTTCCTGGTCCTCCGAATCGTTTAACCTATTATTGTTTAACAAGAGAACTGACAAGATTAGTAGCCAATGTGTGGAAAAAGGCAAATTACTGGCTCAAAGCCTGATTGAAGTCAAACAGAGAAAGAAGAGGCAACACCACTATCAAAACTATTTACGTGGCGGGACTATTTACAGTAACTGGGGACTCAGAGGGGTCGCCACTCCACCTCTATCCTCGTGCAGACTGGGGCCATTCAACCATTGTCAAATGCCTCATAGATGGAGACAAATGTCTCAGACAAATCAATTTCAGGTATGCCCGTGTAATTCAAAGACACTTGAGGAGCAATTACATGCATGGGAACTTTCCTGGCAGTCTCGCCAGGCGGGTCAGGGTCAGCAACGCCCTTCGGATTGACTGGCTGGCCCTTCCACTCTTTCAGCTGAGAGATGTGGAAGAATTTCAGCCAGTCTCCCTTCTTTCTTGGGATCCTCACTTGATAAACAGCGGGGGAGATCCGCTTCACTATGGGGATGGGACCCACCCACTTGGCAGCGAGGGAGTGTTTGTCCTTATAGAAATTTCTATACAGGACCAACTGTCCCTCCTCCCCCTAACAAGCATGATGCACCCACCCTAGTTTCCTATCCATCTTTTGCAAGTTCTTCCCCAACTGGGTTGCCACTTGGCGGTGAACCTGCCCTAGATGCTGAACAAGGCTCCTCACTCACTCATTATTTAGAACCACTGACTCTAAATTGGAGGGGAGGCTGGTGTCTATCCAAAATGTCTCGGGCAGCATCATCTTCTGCCCAGTCATCACCATGTGCGGCGTGAAGCCGTGGGACGCCACCACGCCTCGGAAGGCCATCAAAATGATCGGCAGCTTCGTGTCCCAATCCTTGCCAGAGGAACACACCACCTTCAGAAGGTCTTCCTTCAAAGAGCGTTTCATCCTCTCGATCTGTCCTGAACTCTGAGGGTGGTGGGCGATGTGAAAGCATTGGCGGATGCCCAGTGCCTTGCACAACTCCTGGGTAACCTCACCTGTGAAGTGTACCCCTAAGTCCAAGTCAAGGTCACGTGACACTCCCCACCACACCCAGACATTGTTAAAGAGCAAGTGCGCAGCCGTGCTTGCTGTACTGTCTCTGCAAGGGAACGCCTCGATCCATTTGCTGAATGGGTCAATGATGGTCAGGCAGTATTTGTTCCCACGTGGGGTTGTGGGCAACGGGCCTATGAAAGCTATTTGAATGTGTGACCAGGGACCCTCGATGCGTTGGTGCTGGATGGGTGCCTTGGGGCCGGTGGTGTCAGTGTTGACCATGGCACAAGCCAAACAGTTGTCCACCCACTGGTCGACATCCTGCTTGACTCGCGGCCACCACCCGGTTTCCCGAACCCAGTCACACTTCACCCTCGATGTTCCTGCTCATGCACAAACTGGATTATGTCACTACGGAGGTCTTGGGGTACAATCCAGTGGTGCTGACCACTGGCCTCAACAGCCCGATACATTCCATCCAACTGGGAGATCTTGAACTGGCCAGACTCATCCGAGCCTTTCCTGGCCAGCTTCAGGATCTCTGCATCTCCTTTCTGTAACACTCCTAAATCAAACATGGGAGGAACTAGCTGCTCTTTGGGGTTAACGTTAATTGCAGCAATGGGGGCCCCATCGTCCTGCAATGCGGCATCCTGAGCTATGGCGTCTGCCCTGGTGTTCCAAATGCAGGCAGCCGTACCCTTTTTCTGGTGTCCTCTGACATGAGCTACCCAAGTAGGGATGACCCGTTTCTCAATTTGGGCTGCAATACGGACCCATTTCTCTAGATGGGCTATGGGCTTCCCATCGGAGGTTTTGAGATCATTTTGGAGCCAAATCGGTAACCAGACGCTAGCAGCCTTATCCATCCAGTCTGAATCGGTATAAATGGCCAGGGGGCAGTCAAGCGGTTCGTGTTCCAAAATGGCTTTCAGAGCTTCTACCTCTGCCGCTTGGCTAGAGTGTGGCCAGGCTTTCCCCTGTAGGGTGAAGGAATCTGTGACGCAGATCACTCCATAGCCTGTCCGTGGGCTACTGTCCACGTGCATGGATGACCTGTCACAGAACCAACAAACAAAGCCCTGTAACTGAGCTTCCTCAAGGGAGGCTCCCCATTCCAATGGCCGGTCACTGCTGTTCAATGGTGTCAAAGGGCACTCATGCGTGGCTCTGGTCACAGCTAGACCATATGGAGCTGGTGGGTCCTGCAGCTGCTTTTGAAAATCCACCCCATGCGACACCAAGGAAACAGTCCACTTGGCAATCCTGGCATTAGACACCTGGCCATCCTGGACCTTTCCAGAAAGGATGTACTTAAGTGGTGTGTGGGGGATCTGGACAATCACACAGGTGCCTCCAATCATGAATTCCCAGTGTGTTAGAGCGCAGATAAGAGAGAGACAGCTCTTCTCACAGGGACTAAATTTGGTCTCGTGTGGATCCAAATTCCAGGAGGCATACGCTATTACACGCTGAGTGCCATTTTGTTGCTGGGATAAGACCGCTCCCATGCTCTGGTCAGAGGTGGCTAACTGAATAAGGAACGGCTTGGCCATGTTCGAGTGTGCCAGACCCGGTGCCCTCATCAAATCCTCCTTAAGCTGTGCAAAAGCCTGCTGCTGTGCCGGTCCCCAGTCCCACTTGGCATTCTTCTTTAGTAGGACATACAGAGGCTTCACTTTGGCGGCGAAGGACTCTATAAGGACTCTATAAAATCCCTAGAAAAGTTGAATGTCTGAAGAAGGGAACGCAGGGAGTGCATGTCTGTGGGGGCTGGCAACTTCGCGATCACTTCTACCTGCTGCACATGGGGAGTGCGAACATCAGTGCCCAAACAAAGACCTAGGTATTTCACCTCCGTGGACACCAACTGGGCCTTTTCCCTATTGGCCTTGAAGCCGATGTCATGGATGATCCCTAACACTTCATGGGTGATTTTCCGGGTCTTTTCTTCAGTGGCTGAATGGACCAGAATGTTGTCCATGTAGAATAAGATGTGGGACCTTGAAGCTGGCTGCAGCTTGTTCCGCATCTTAACCACGTGTGCGTGGCAAATGCTTGGGCTGGAATGGAAGCCCTGGGGCGTGCATTTAAACACATACTGTTGGCCCTGGAACGTGAAGGCAAATTTATACCAACACGCCTTGTGGAGTGGAATTGAGTGGAAAGCGTTTGCAAAATCAATAACACTATAGTATTTAGCTCCCGCCGCAATGGTGGACAGGATTTCATTATACTTTGCCACGACCAGCACCACGGGAGGGGTTACCGAGTTCAAAGCTCTAAATCTATAGTCATCCTCCACGTTTTGCCGTCAGATTTTAGTACTGACCACAAGGGTGCGTTACAAATTGACTGCATAGGGGTTATTATGTCCCACTGGAGGAGCCCCTCCATGGTTTTCCCTATGCCTTCTTCAGCCTCGGTGGGGTATTTGTATTGTTTTTGAGGTGGGGGGTCTTGGCCTTCTATCGGGACACAAGCCTCCTTTACAGTCCCGCACTCAATTTTATCCCGAATCCAGACCTCCGGGAAAGCTTTCACCTACGGGTCGCTAGTCACATGATGCACAGGAGCAGGAGCTTTAATGGCAGCACAGCAGTGCACAGACAAAATCTCAGCTGGTCCCTGGTGTAACTTCCATGGAACCCCATTCATGTAATTGACTGAGAGCTTGTTTCCCTGGAGGAAGCTGATGCCCAAGAGGCCATCGTCCTCGCCCTGGTTCTTGCATGCCCACAGCTGAAAGCGAAACGTCTCTATGGACATTAGGATGTTTGTCCATGCTTGGGCTAGGTGACCCCCCCCCCCGCCATATCCAGAAAGCTGGATACACTTGGGTATGGGTTCACCATGCTTGACCAATTTGGGGTGTAGCACGTTCAGTGCCACACCAGAGTCCACAAGAAGGGTGGCAGGAGTCTTTTCCCTCTCGGTCCTTATGCCTGCCTTCACCCAGAACCTTCCCCACTTGTCTGACTTCAACTTAGCCACAACATTGCGGGGAAGCTTCCTAGACTGAGGGCACCCCTAATCCTGCAAGTCTAAGGTCGGGTAGTACGCAGCCGGAGGTGGGCCATTGGTCATGGCCTCGACCAGCTGTTTACCACCCGCAGGAAGCTGTTTGTCCAGAGCTTCCAAGAGCTCCGACGTGGGCCGTTTGTCGAACTGGCTCATGTCCAGTCTGCTCTTTCTTAGCATGCCCTAGATTCTAACTCTGTCTGAGGAGTATGTCTGGGCCATGGGATCGTAACCACCAGATGTCTTCCTAGGTGAGCCAGAGTCAGAGGGCTGTTTGGGGGCAGTGGGCTGCTGTGGGGGATTCCCTGCCTTGCCGGGCTGGCTGCAGGCGTCTCTTCCCTGCCACTGCCTGTTGTCCTGTCTGGGAGCTGGGTGCAAGTTCCAATTCCCATGTGGAACGGAATTAGGCACGGTCTTCCTGTGATGGGAATGGGGCCCATAGTTCGAGTACGTCACCTTGGCTATGGGTTCCCAATTCCCGGCACCTCTTTTTTGGCCCTTAATGGGGAGTCAGAGGGAGCCAGCCTCCCGTAACAGGTCCACGACCCAACAGAGGTTGTTCCCAAAATCCTCCCAGGATGTTGTGGCTGGATCCACCAGACCTAGGGCCATCTTCTTTTCGTGGTTCAAGCCTCCATACAACAGAGTCTTGAACTCCACGACGTCGAAGTTGTACCTGTGGGCGGACCTTCTTGGCCAGAATGGTGAGTAGCTGCTTCTGCGCCACGTAAGCCTCAGGTTTCTCTTGAGGACCCTGCTGCTCCGTGACGTAGAGCACACTCTCACTCTGTCTGGGCCAAAGGAGCTTCACTACCTCTGTCATCCAGTCATGGGCCTCAAACCTAACCAGGCCTCAAGCCGCCACAGACGATTCGAGAGTAGGAAGCTCTGAAGGGGACATGCAAAGTCGGACCAGCTGGGTCAGGTCCTGACCATTGGCTATCGGGTGCGAGTGCATCACCGCATTCAACCACATGATCCCTGTGGACCTGGTCAATGGACCCAGTTGGTCCGCAATTGCCTTGGCCTCGGTGGCACACCAGGGGACCCTGGTCTCTGTGACCTGCTTCTCCTGCGTTTCTGCCCTGCCTGAACTTCCTTCACCAAGCGGGGTGGTCCACTTTGTCATGGACCATGTATCTACGGGATGAACTGGGACCTTAGGGTCGTTCCAGTCCGGATTGAGGGGAGAGGAGGCCAGAGCATCCTCTGGCAAGGGATCCCAGGAAAAATCCTGTGCAAAGGTTGGGAGCAGCTCCGGGCACGCAGCCGAAATTAGGGCCTTATGGGTTTAGAGCTGGCTCTCCAGTGCAGCAATCTGCTTAAGGCAAGCTGTGTGACTCACAGCCTCTTGCTGTTCTTTCACCTGCCCAACCATGAATTTGGCCACAGCTCGTGCATGATCCAGCTCAGCCTCTAAGCCGTGGGCTTTCTCTTCCCAAGTTTGCGCCACTAAAGTGATGTCACTAAGCTTCTGTGCGGAGGCCTGCTCGACAGATGCGAACATTACCTTGTCCGTGTGCAGCGCCTCAATCTCGAAATGAAGCTGGGCATTCTCCTTTTCTGTTTCTGCTAGTTCCCCCCGGGTCTCCACTAGGGCACTACTAGCATCTCTGGCCGTAAGCCAACATCCCCAAGCAGCTAAGGCATCCTTCGATGGCCCGAATGGGTTCTTTGACTTGCACGCCAGTGTGTATATATCCCGGAGTGTGGCAAAGGGATCTGCTGACTGGAAGCTGGAATTCTTCCAGCGACATTTCCCCTTACTCAGCACCCATCTCTCTAGCTTTCCCTTGACTTCCTCCTCCAATATGAAGTCCTTCATTGTGGCTTGGCTCTCCTTGACCATTTTTACAATTGTAACTAAACTTCCTAACACAAAAGGGACCAGGAACTGGAGTGACGGGTAGGATCACCTAGACCTCTGGGGGAGCTGAAGGGAAATGAACTCTGAAGAACTACTCTAGGGAAGAGGGATAGGAAACTATCTCCAGCCTGCTCAAACAAAGTCACTTTTGTACACCCAGGCCCGGTTTTCCACCTTGACAGCACTGGAGACAAAAGGACGAAGAAACAGTTCGTGGAGAGGAAGGTCACCTAGACCCAGGGAACCCTCAGGAGTACTCTGCCTGCCTAAAGGGGGGAGACAAACACTTCAGAACTTACAACGCCACCTGGCCAAGCAGCGGGGAAAAAGGAGCAAGGAAACAAAACCGTCCCTAACTAGTTTTCTGAGTGAGGGGCGCCTTCCTACACCTCGGGCTAAACCTCTAAACCCTGTGCTAGGCCGGGAATCACCACCTGCACCTAGTATGCTATCCAATCGGGATGCACCCAAAAAATGAGAAGCCGGGACACACCAGCGCCTTCTTTAACCTCAGCAACCAAAACTAAAAGGGGCTGTGGAAGGAGTATGAGAGGAGTATCTCCTTCCTTAAGTACTTTTCGTGTGCCTTGCTGCTAGAGTGTTGGGTGAGTGTGGACTGTTCCTAACGTGCTAGACCTCAACACTTAGGATCCCAGCCCACGATAGACCCAAGATGGGGAGGTGCTTCCCAGGGCAAGACAGAGAAAGAAACACGAACAAGTTTCCACCTGATAGAGTTACTTCACACACACAGAAATCATGCATACCCTTGCCTGTCTACCAGTGTTCTACACAGCTCGGCTGACCGTTTCCTAAGTCAATACCAGCCTGATTTGAGGAGGTTCGTGACTCCTTCTCAAATTAGGGGTACCGGGGTTGCCCGCATTCTCCACCACTCTGTTACCCTGTTCTCTGGGGGTTCCGGGAGGTCTAAACTGCACTAACAGTAGGAAACTGTCAAATTCACAATTTTCATGCTTCTCTGAGAGGTTTTGTGGGCTGAAGAGCAAAGTATAAATAATACTCTAAATAAAATAATAAAATAAAAATAAAATACTTCTACAGTGGAGAGACTTCTTTTCACATGTTGGTTTCCTGCATGATGTCAAGCCCTGTTTTTCCTGGGTTCTCAGCTGTGTGATAAGCCTGGATGAGAAAAGCTATCTCCCTGCAGCAAACATTCAGTTCCCAGTGCAGAGGGCATTAGAGAGACAGAGGATGAAGAAGGACACAGTTGACAGAGCAGAGCAACAGGCTCATCTTCTCTCTGACCTTCATGTGGTTTAAATAGTATGGGGAGCAAAATCTAAATATCACATATATTAGCATACTATTAATAAATGTAATCCAAAAAAAAAATATTATCCTTCATCTCCACATTTCACCTTATCTCCTTTATACAACTAAGCTGAGATGCATACCCTGCAACAATGTAATGAATGTACTATGTACTAGAATATATTGCTGCTTGTCGACTCTAAATTAAGAATGTAAAGAATATTCAAAAATGTCCTTGAGGAGAAAGAGTGCCTTGATATATCAAAATACCTCACAAAGAGCATGGTAAACCACATCCAGTTTTTATTTTGTTTTCCTTTTGGTAATCTAAGTTATTTTTTGGTAAAATTGTGTTTATGCAGTTAAATGTGTTTTTGCACAGTTTTTTTTTAAATCAACTTTTGGAACAGAGAATGCTGTATTTTTTTTTTCAAAAAAAGAGGGGGGAAATCTTTGTAAAAATTGCCATAATCTCACCTAGCAGGGAGTAAAACTTGAAACTGACCATTTTTGCATGCAAGAATGAAATGAGTGAAGATTTCTTTTTTAAAAAATAATTTTTATTAGAATAAAACAACATAAAACATAAGATTTCCATCCCTGTTCCAGATTCCATCACTGTTCCAGATTCAGACTATATACTTCCCTATACATATATATATTTTCATAATATAATATAGTATAACAACTGATTTATTTACATTGGTAGAGAATGAAAGTTGGGATGTATAATATGACTGAAATCATCAAAATAAATGGGATTAGAGTTTGCCTGAGTTCACTGTTCATACACTATTTATCATGGAAATTGATGTTGCTGTGATGAAACACATTCTTTACATTTCTGTTAAGAGCTTAGTTTACTGGGGAGCAGGAAGTTAAGGGCAAAAATAAAAACACAGTAACATAATCTAAGTCATAATTTAGGGTCTTATATTTAAGGAGAGATTCTATTGCTATACTAACCTGCAAAAATACCAAAACGCCAGCTGAACTGACACCTAACCTGCTGAAGCTGTGTTGAATTGATCAATCAATCAATCAATCAATCAATCAATCACTTTATCGCTTTCTTTATACTTCTTTTCCCCAAGACTGAGACTCCAGAAACTGATCCCCTTCCAGTTCAGGAGTACTGGAATTTATTTAGGACTACGACTTCATCCTTGGTCTGGAGGACGTTTGAATCTCGTGTAATTCAGTTCCTCCTTCATCCCTTTTCGGGATCTTTTTTTCCCTGCTCTTTTGCCAGCAGTACTTAGCCAACAGAGCAATTCTTCCAGCAGACTGGTCTGGTGGCAAATCATTTGGATCAGCTAGGAGAAGAGTGTTCCTTTAATAAAATGGTATATCTGTGAGCAGAAATCAACCATTATATCTTTGAGATAGGTTTGCACTGTCAGGTAGTGAAATGTATATACTCATATTGTCTTTCATTCCCTAGCTGTCAGAGAGTATTTTCATGCATATAAATCACTTATACTGATTATGGCTTGCCTCTTAAACACCAGCTATGGCCTTTTCCACATGCTGTTGCTGTCCATTGATGGAGATGTGTTGCTGGTGGTCCACAAATCGTGCTTTCAGGAAAGAGGCTGGCAGCACTGCTGAAGGAAAGTACGTGCTGCTCATGTTCCTATCCACAGGCAGCTGGACAGGTGCAGAGGGGAGCATTGGGGACATGTTCCCATCTCAGCAAAGGTGCTGCTGGGATGATGACAGGATGACAACAGAAAAAGGAAAGATGCAGAAATGATTTTTAGTATGTCTTTCTTCCTCACTCATACTATGCTTTGAAATTGGAGGTCTTCTTCTCTTAATTATTCATTTTTCCTCATCTGTGAATTATAACCAGTAACCAAGTTGTAATGTATTGACAAACCAAAACAGAGACGCTTACCTTTAGTTGCTAGGCATTTTCAGCTCATAAATATACTGTAGTAGATCAGATGCAGTATCTAATTACATGACCCATGAGTATCCCTTTAGATAATGTGATGAATAGCAGACACAAACTATTTACAGAGCCCCTAACAGTTTGCAATCCTTTCAGAAGAGATTGGTTAGAATGTACCATGTTTTGAAGCTGATTGATTAGAGTTAGTTTAGAGGCTGCAATATGTTCTTCTTTAATAGAAAAGAAAGCGTGCATCTCCAGCAACTCATATCGCTAACATCATGAGTTAGAAAGTTCATAATGAATACATTTTTTTAAATCCATCATTATGTGAGTGGACTTTTTACACCTATGGGAGCAGAAAAGAAAGCTGCCCAAATAGTCAATAAAGATTGAACATGCTCAGTTGCTGCAGAACAATTGAGCATGCTCAATTGCAATGGTTCTCCAGAATGCCCAATAGTGAAGGATTCTCTCCTTGGGATTTCACACCTTGTAATGGTTGTTTCTGCTCCTGCATCCAATTGTTTCCTGAATATACCAGGATTCTGACCCTGTTCTGTTGCTGGTTATATCACTACCCTGCATATTCCTTTTCAACCACTTTTTCTCTCCCTTCACATATGATGTGGGTTTGGTTTCCTGCCATTTCCTCCATGACTTCAACATCTACCCTCCCCTCCCCACTAGTATCAACATTCCCAGTTTCAAAGTTTATTTTGACTTTATATTTGATTTTTCAAAAGTTTTTTGTATGGTGATACTGCTGGAGTACTGGAGATCTATACTACTTTTCAAAGGAAGGAACTGGCACCATCTCTAAGTATTCCTTACCTAAGAAAACCCTATGAAATTCATGGGGTCACCATAAATCAACAGGCAACAAGAAGGCGCACACACACATACACACATTAGCACTATAACTCTACAAAGAATGAGGGGAACTCTGCTAACAAGAAATATCATTACGGAATGAAGATCAGTGGAAAATCTCTAAGGTAAAGCTCACACTCCCTTTCAAAAGATCATCATTGGGACTATGGAAAAATATTGCAGGAGGAACTGAGACAATAGATAGAAATCTTTGGCATTGACCCCAGCCTTACATTTATGCTAGTCTAGATCAAAAATTCTTGGGACAGGAAAACAAACCTAGCCTGCAGCAGGAATAAAAATTGTACCTAGTATAAGAAATGAGTGAATGTTATGTAGAGGTTAGAGTGCTGGACTACAACTTTGGAGACCAGGGTTCAATTCCCTGTTCAGTCATGGAAACCCACTAGGTGACCTTAGGGTGTGTCACACACTCTCCACCCCCAGAAAAACCCCTGATAGGTTCACTTTAGAGTCACCATAAATTGGAAATGACTTGAAAGCACACAACAACAATCTGAAATTCATGAAAGAAACATCAGGACAGGAAGAAAATTCTATGGAAAGTGAGGGGTGGGGACAGGTAGATAGGTGCAAGTTTAGCTCCTGTCAAATCCTGATCCTTTGGTAAGGAACACTGGAACAACCCTCAAATGGAAAAGGAAAAAAGGAGAAAGAGAGATATTGTCAAGAAATTTGTTCAGAAACATACCTGTTTCTGTACATTCCTGTTACAAGGGAGGACACACGTAATGGCTCACCTGGAGGATCTGGGGCATTGTAGGAGGTTTTCCAAGCTCTGAATATTAGTGAAAAATTATGTTATATGTCCCCTATGTATAATTATAATCCACAGACAGTTCATGGACCATTCAGGAGAGAGCCCTCCCTCACCATTTGAGAGTTAGCCTTCCCCTCAGTCTCAAGCCACCAGTGTTAGAAACTCATAGTTGTTCTAACTATTTCTATACTATGCATTATATATAAAAAAAGAAACTACATAGGCAGTATGATTCTGGAATTCTTATAGTATCCCTGGTAGTTATTAGGAAATGTATAATTGCAGCACATGAATTAAAATTATACAAATATACCTTGAGTTCTTTCCAAAGATCGGAGGTCTGAGAAGACATTTAATGGAGAGGTTTACCTGAAAAATGTAGGTAGAAAAGGATTTTATTTAACTATCTCTGCCAGAGACTATACAGAAGTCTCTCTAAGTGCAAGTCTAGCATTGCAAGTCTGACCTTCATCTGTCGCATTGGGTATTGTAAGCTTAAGAATGCCTATCAATTTTTCACTAATTTCTTTCCAGAATAAAGCAATCATAAATTTAGCAATTTTCTTCTCACTGCAAGAGTCTTTGAAAATTGCAGTTTTTGAAGACTCTTGCTAACTGTTTTGGAAGACTATCTGCAGTTCAGGATTTATTTTGTACAAAATTTGTACTTTTTGCACAGAAAATAGCATTTTACGCACATAAAATAAAATTTCTACACAGAAAATCCTGTAGCAGAGAACTTATCCTATTCTTACAAGCACCCTGTGAAGTTGTTCAGTCTGAGAGACAGTCACTTTTCCAGTGTATCTATTGAGTTTCATGGTTCAATGGGGATTAGAACTGAACGCTCGTAGGCGGAACTCCAATATTTCACTGCCATCATACTAGGCTGTTTCAAAACACATCACTAATCTATTGAAAATAATCAGGTTGTTTTACTTAAATCAGGATTTACAATGAAAACAGTTGTTGTTTTTTCCTTTTTTTACAATTCATTCAAATGCAAGAGACAAAGAGGATTAAAATAGTACAATAACTACAAAGACATCAGAATGGAAGCTTGTTTATGACCTTAAGAAAATATTATGGAGGTTCTTTTTTAAATTTTAAAATAAGCATTTCAGAATAGAAGGATTTTTGGCTTGTCACAATTTTCAGATTTTCCAGTATCATTCTGCATTTTTTTTTGTCTCAGATTTATAAACTGTGCATGTGCCAAATGATAAAATATGATACAAACTTTGGGGCAGTTGTGACTACATGTATTTGATGACAGAATGCCAGGATCTCTAGCAGGCACCTCAAGGACCATGAAATACTTTTGAACTCTTGTTACACAAATGGAAAGAGAGGTCCACCTGCAGAAAGGGACACTTACTGTTAAAGTCCTCACTTGACTGGTGGGTGTCCTGCTGACACACTTCTACGTGTGGTGAGGACAAAATGAGAGGATTTGGGGTAGGGTAATGGCGAAACCTGCTGTTTTGTAATTTAAAAAAAATAAGAGGAAATAAGTAATTACAGCATTCTATCAATAGAAGGAGAAATGAACACTGGGGAAATTCAGAAAGGCTATTCAAGAAACAAGAGAGAAGGAACTTCACCAGCCCAGATCAAGAATGCACCTCGGTAGCACAGCTATAGCAGTCTGAGGCCATTTTGTTTGAAGCTTCATCATATGGAATTGTGGGATTTTTAGGCTGATAGAGTTCTTGAAATTCTTTGTTAGACATAGTGCTGCTTCACTCCTTCTAAATCCTAGCACTAGAGCTCTCTATGGTACAGAATTCCAAGTGTTTCATCAAACTACAAATCCTAGCAAATTCCAACATTCTGTAAGATGAAACCGTGACAGTCTGAATTGGTATGAAACTGATACAATGTGTGATGTAGCTACACTCCAAGAAGAAGCAATAAAACAGGCAGAAGCTTCTCATGGGTTCTAATGGTTTCATAAAGTTGACACTTTGATGAGTAGAGCTGATTTGTGATTATACTATTGCTATTAGACATTACACAATGATCTTAGCAATGGGGAAGGAGATTGACTGATACTATTTGTGTTATATTAAGTGTGGGACCTCATTTTTAGTTCCATGTACAGCAAATTACAAAAAAAAATATCAATACTTCTGTACTTCTGATGTGGAAACAGGCCCAGTTGAAATGGTGAGACAATAAGTGCAAATGCCCTACATGATAAAACCTCCCTGTTTTCAATCAGTGCCTTCTTCACAACTGCGTTAGAGCAGGCAATAAGCAATTGGTCATGGCAATGTGTGTGAGGAGCTGCCATCTGGACAAGTCCTGAAAGAAAGTGAAAATAATAATAATGTGCCACAATAGTTTCTTCTTCTTTTATCCCAGATCTCTTGTGTGAACCTTTCATCCCATAGCTGCCCATTACTCCTGGTAATATGAGTCATCCATTTAGAACAAAGAAAAGTCAGTAAAAGAGGAAAGAGGAAGGAATGAACTATCAAAACATATTCTTGTCCTTATCACCTGGATCCATTAAGTAAACTGATAGTTTTATAACTGCCCATTAGTGGCCCTCATATCACAGGGGAGGTTTTGCTCATTTGAAATAAAAAGAAAAGGCCTAGGTCACAAGAAATACAAATGATCAGAACATTTCCTCTTGTTCCATTTTTAGACTTTGTTTGAATTCCTAGCATGGCTAAGAATGAACCATCAGAGAGCTATTTTTTTTTCTAATTTTGTCTCCGTTCTCTCCAAGGAGCTTCAGTATTTTTATGCACTGTGATTCAGGGTTGCCTCACACTGATATACTCCCAGTGATTTTAATAGCCCTACTCCAATGTAAATCAGTACTATGCAATATATACCGAAAGATGCAGCATTAGACACTTCCAGTCTGAGACAAGAGATACCATCACTGAAGACATCAGGCCCGCATTTACAGCAGACACTTAACAATCTGGCAGGCTTTGAGATCATTTATGTTTGTTTGTGTAATGTTAACCATCCACAATAGCTTTAGAGACTTCAGTGCTCAAGGAAAGAAAGACATTTTTACAGCTGACACACTGCTGGTTCCTAAAACAGTTTGTTAGATGTCAGTCTCTTTCACAGTGCACATAGATAACAGTGATATCAAAATAAATCACATCTGCGCTGGGATAAAGAAAGCCCTACCAGCCTAGCTTGTAGAAAATACATTGAAGTTGCTTCTAAATTGTTGGCATCTCACAGGGATTGCAAATATTCCTAACAAGTGCAGCAAATGGAGTATGTGATCACTTCTGTAGTTGCCCAATGGTGCTTGTTAGCTATTTTTAAAGTAGGAGACATGCAGGAGAAATGCACAGGCTGTATAGAGCTCTGCAGTGTCCCTCACCTGTGTCCTTGCTATGGATCCAGAGATTATGATGACACAGGGTCTAGGGTGTTATTTCTTTCTTTTCAAGTCAGGCTGTAACAGCCTTACTACCTGTACCTTCCCAGAACTGGTCAAAGGAGGCTAATCACTTTGGGCAGGTAGGGTAGTGCCCTGCCAACCAGAGAAACTAACTTCATCCAAAGAATAGCTGCTAGTGGCTTCCAGGTCAGTAGGGAAGTGAATCCGTTTTGAGGTTTAGTCCAAATTTTAAAGGAACTATCCAAGGTGCTGAACTCTTTCCTCACACACACATGCAAGTTCAGCAGCATGGACAACTTCTTTAAAGTCTGAACTAAAACCTGGAGTGGATTCATGAGCCACTCACATGGATGCCACCAGTCACCACTGACTCCAAACCTAGAGCCCAGAGCTCTTCTTGCAGCAGCCGTGTCTTGCTCTGTTGCACATTCTCCTTTCTCCTATCTAGTAAGCAATAGTAGCAGTCACTTGTCTTGGTTTAAGTTCCTTTTTCTGGCCTCAGATGTATATTTTCAGAACATTTTGCCCTCTTCATCCTCCACCTCTAGTGCCTATTACATTGTTTTCCCTGAGGAAAAAATTAAACAAACAAAAAAGCCCACTAATCCTATCCAATTCTATTATGTTTGGGTGCACAGTTGACGAAAAAGAGGATACAACAATAAAATCCATAAACATAATAACATATTTAAATAAAGGAAAAATCAGATTATTGAGAAAGATAAAACCTTAAGTAATATCTTCCTCCCTCTCTGAAAAAAAAAATTGTTGCAGACTTGTTTCTGTCTACAGGCAAAAAGGAGACACAATATTCAGAGCAGGGGTATGAAATCCTTTCTGTTCCTGTTTTTCTGCGCATTTCTGCATATTCATCCTGTTCTTGTTTCATTCCAGGGCTGTGAGATTTTGTGTTTTCGTTCCTGCATTGAAATGGATTCACATTTTTAATACAAGTTTTCCTTAAGGTGAATATTTCTTTGTGCAATTTACCCAGTTCAACACAACTTTCTCTTGCTAATTAAAACATGTTTGGCTAGCTTTGAAAATTTGTAGACATTTCATCTACTCACATGTTGAACATATGCACTATTTTATGTTCTCCTTTCCCCACAGAAATGCCCTTGTATGTCTTGCAGGTAGTTGAATGCCTCAGGTGACATTTTCTCATAGGTCTTGGTAAGTGAAAAAATGCTGCTGTGATCAAGACTGCTGAATCCTGTGGAATTTCTTACCACCCCTGAATCAAAGGCCATTTCCGCACTAGACTATTATAGTACTATTATTCCACTTTCAACATCCTATGGAATCTTGGGGTTTGCAATTTTGAGAGGGGCTGGACGGCCCCTTCCGAAACTGCAAACCCCAAAATTCCATAGGATATTGAAAGTGGAATAATAGCGCTATAACAATCTAGTGCGGAAATGGCCAGAATGTTTTTTTCCCCCTTTCCAGTGTCCATCTCTTCATCACCTCAGCACCCACAAGCAAGCACATGGCAACTACACAAGAAACAGCATAAGCCAGCACCTGAAACATGTGTTTTTCCTCCTCTATCAATAATGAAAAATCACTACAGTTACACAACAAAAGGAGTGCAGTTATCCTTCTAGAAGTTTCACTCACAACATGATGTAACTTACATTGATGGACAAAGGAATTAACTGCACATAACTTACCCCCAAGATCTGTGCTGTTCCAATTCTAATAAGAAATGCAAAGACAAATGAACATGTAAAATGACTGCTAAATATAGAAATGAGCAAAATGTTTTTGGTTCAATGGAAGGTCATATCTGAAGTAAGTGGTACTATTCAAATATAAAACAACTCTGTTGAGTTCAGATAAGACTGGCTTAATTGCACAAATCTGTTCTTTAATAAATGCCATCTGTACTTAGTGCACAACCAAGAAGCCTTGGAGTTGTTTGTCACAAAAAAATGTTTATAGAAAGACAGCAAAATAATTTTGAAAAAAAAAATCAAAGAATTCTTCAGCTCTTAAAGTCATTTCTCAATAGATGCTTCAGCCAGTCTGAAATCCAGCTTTATCTGTCTGTCTGTTTTAATTGACAGTTCCACAGTTACTTTTAATAGAGACAGAACTGTATCTCATCACTTTTGCATATTCTTTGAGTAATATATAGAAGACTTTTAAGTCTGTCATTTTCAATGGATGAGGTAAAAATTACTTGCTGAGATGTGAAAACTACTGAAACTTTCTCTCTGAGGTTCAACAAGGTTTCTGTTTGTTTACTAAATCAATGAGATGCTAAGTCCGGTGGGATCCTTTTAAATAATACATGCCATCATCTGTTCCCTGTCATCAAACAACTTTTCATTCCTCAAAGAGTTATTGTCTTGGAACACAGTAACAGAATCCTCATCATATTCACAAAGGCATTAGATTTCATGGATAAAGGGCAAAGAAATAGCTGTGTTTAAGCCCAATGATCTCTACAAGCTTCACTGGACTAAATCTGGGTTGAGTGGTGGTCACAATCTCCGACAGCCAAAAGCTGGTCTTCAACCTGATAAATGATTTATGAAAATATTTAAAATTCTTATCAAACTGTGGATTGACTTTCCCGCCCAGGCTGGTAGAATCTGTGGTAACCTTTGCCTCTGAGTGTTGAGGCTGATCTAGGGATAGAAAGACATTTTCCTGGACTAAGTAGTCATAACTAAAGAAGTGTTTTCATTGCCTCTTGAGACTTGTTGGAGAGGAATGCCTTGAGCATTTGCAGATTTCCTAGGCTCATAAGGCAAAACCAAGAAATAAGGTGAAGATAAAGCAATGTACATATTTTCTAAGGGGAATAGCTAAGACGTGTGTTGTTGAAAAATAAATGAAAGAGGACATTTTTGAACAAAGAAAAATTGTACAAATTAGATGGAAATAAGTAAATGAGGAGTAAAAGGCAGCCAGTGTAAACTACATTGCAATCAGATATAAAATAGAAACAGGATGAAAATGAAGGTAGGATTTTTCATATCTCTAATCTGATGAGATAAGAGACTGAATTGTGAAATTATGATTCCAAATTAACACAGAATCCCCAAGTTTCATTCCTATACTTGAGCCATTATATGTCTTCTCCTTCACAGTGGTAATAGAAATAATTTAAACACAAGAATTTGCTGATATACTTCCTTAGTAAACGGATAGGGACCACTTTTGCTGCCCTTCCCCCTTTTGGGAGGATGAAGACAATGGGGTCTCTTTTCTGCCTTGCATGTGTGCAGCCAACCAGGGGACTGTCATATGTGGCCATAATCTTAGTGGATGACCAACCATATCTGCTTAGTACTTCCCAAAGTGATTTTTTTTTTCTGACAAAGAACATGGTTGTGTTCTTTGCTACTCCATCTGTTTTCAGCTAATTGGTCTCCATTGTGAATTTTTGCTGGCCATTGGTTCTTTTTGACAGCTTCACTTTGGCCTACTGTAGAAGAGCTGGTCGTCATTGTGTCATACCACTTCAGGCTCCATTCTCTTTGAAGCCACCCATGGCTTCTTTCCTCAACAGTGGTGGTTGTATGCTCCACCATTTTCCAAGTCATTCTGGAGCTTCTATTCTTTATCTCTCTCATCTGTGGTTGTGCTGCTCTACTGTCACTGGTATGGTGTAGCTTTGTTCTTATGCTTTGCTATTGATGATTAATTCTACCCAGCTGTACTGTGCTGCTGCTTCAGTTTTGAGCTAGTATCGTCTCATGTAGCTGTGTCAACATTTTCAAATCCTGCTTCTTTGTCTTTCCCCTTTTTCTCCTGCATGGCTAATGCCAGGCTTGTATATCTCTTCTAACACAGACAACTTCCTTGTGCAATCTCAAGGTCACTGCTGCCAGCTTGTACTGCTCCATCAGCACTGCATGCCCCCCCCCATTTCTTTCAAGTCACTTTTCTCTTATTATCAGCTTTACAAACATCGGAAAAGTGTGGCGTGAAAAGGTCTCTGTTTAAAAGGTTGTTTGTTACATGCTTCTTTCTCTTCTTAGACTTCCTAGCTCTCTTTATTTTATTTTTTAATTTTTTGAAATAATTTTTACTGCACTCTTTAGCCACAAATTCCCCCAGAGTGGCTTACAAAAAGTTAATTTGAGATTTACCTGCCTTCAGGCTCACAATTTAAGTGAGTCAGGACACATAAGGAAAAGGGGATGGCAGTAGAAGAGGGGATTAAATTCACCAGAGGTTGGCTGCTCTTCTTCTCTCTCAGAAGCCAGAGTAGTGTCAGTCAGAATATGGAGGAAAGGACTCTCATGAACTTCTTGGGACCCTGGTCGAATGGAGCTGTGCTGGCTTCTCTTCTTCCTTTCCAGAGGCCAGAGCAAACCCGGTTGCAATCTAGAGGGAAGTGCTATAGCATTTTTCTTTCTGTATTTCCTACATTTCACTTCCTATTTGTTTTTTCCTTTTTCCATCCACTTGATTAGCCTTATGAGTAGTTCCTGATGATCAATTACTTCCTATTGATTGCCTCAGACTCTTATTAATTTCTATATTTGATTAGCTGAATATGTAGCCCCTGTTGATTAACAGCCCCTTAAAATTTATAAATTGATTGCTGCTAATTTTCTCCTATAATTAATTACTATTTGATTATCCCTTTATGTATTGTACTTTGATTATATTCCCTTGGGATTTAGTTAATGTACCTCTTACTGATTTCCATTTCATTTTGCCAGACTAATTAGTGTCTTCCCAATTAATTGCTTACCTCTTTGATTGTCCATTGAGATTGCTTTAATTCATTAATCATCTATTGATTGATATATATTCAATTCATTACTTAATTTATTTCTATCAGTTAGATTACTCATTAAGCTGCCAAAGAAAACTCCTTTTTTAAAAAAGCAGACTTGTCTCTACAGAACATTGCAAAACAGAACTTGCCATCATATTATGTTGAGAATAGGGTGGCTACTCCACCTATGCAGTAGCTTTTGAATAGTATCCAGTTCTGGAACTGGAGACAGTGGTGGCACTATTAACAGCTTTCGTTCCTAATGATAATATTGCACTGTGCCATGATTTCACAGATACTAAATGTTTGTGCTGTGATTTTCCATTATCAAATATTGTTGTTCTATGATTTCTCAAAAATGTTCAGTCCTCACTATTATTTCTATTCTGACTGTTACTGCCTTCTTCTTTGTTTCTTGCCCCTTTAATGATGTCATATTATCTTCTGTCATAGTACAGCCATGATTCATTTAGCCAACAGGGATGCAATCAGTGGGTGGGAGCCCAACCTCTGATGAGGTTATTTACATAGTGAAAGTAGGGAGATTTTGCTTTTGTGCAAGCCAATGTAATATTATATCTCATTGTTTTATTTTTCCCTTTCTTCCTTTAATTCATCTGAGTGATTTTGGCCTGATGGGTTTCTCATTAAAGAAGCAATTTTATATGGCAACGCCCTTCCCATGGGCTCATCTATATCATCTTCAGCTTGTGAGTCATTCAGTACCACGCTGGAGTGGGCTTTGTGTGACAAGACATGTTGCAAGGTGTCTGCCCAGCATCTGGATGACTTTTTTGTTTGCTTGTTTGCTGCCCCTGTGAATTCTTGTCCATGCTTCTAGAGTTCCAGTAGTCTGGCAGATGAGTTGAGAGTTCCTTTGGCTCCAGAGAAAACTGAGGGACACACCACACACTGACATGTATGATTCTATATTTAAACTTTGAGATAGACAAAGATAGCCAGTCTAGATAACTCTTCCACCATATTCCACTCGTTACTTTTGAGCTCCATTGAGGCCAGAAAAGTTGACACTGCAGAGTGGTTGCTTCCAGTAAAGCTTTTCTTGATAGCCTCACAGAATCCTTCACGCCTACCTTCATACAATCACAGTTTCTGCCCAGATGTGTGAGACCACAACACCTTTGGCTATCTTTTATGTAATCTTATAACGAGGCTTCTTTATAGTGCCAGTTTCAACTGTTGGAGACAGGATTTTAATTTCAGTGTGGTAGTGCTAGTGCCAGAAGCTTTGAAGTCCTTTTCCAAGGTGGTAGTGTGTTGAACATGATTCTAGAATTACTTGAAAGACACGACTTTTTTTAAGTGCTTGCATTTAACTTTAGCGGCTCCTCCATACCTTTCTTGCACAATAACATGGGAACAATCTCAAGTGCTCAGTGCTCAGAAATCATGTTCTCCTAAAGTAATGAAATTATTAAGAGCTTTTCTCCTTCAGTGCTTTTATGGAAATATTTTGTGCATCACAAAGCATATTTTAGGGCTGGATAAGAAGGCTGCTGATGTTTTTTCTTATTTTAAGATATATTTTAGCACCAGAAGCCAATTGTCTTCTGGAGGTCATGCCATTGAGCCTATGATACCTTAGCCTTATAGGCCTAGGTTGCTAATGCGGCTGCTCTGGCACCTAGAACTAGAGCTAATTGCTAATGACTGTAGGAACATAGAAACATTCAAAGAGTTTAGAAGTTGCAAGGCTTGCCTTATTTCTACCCTTGTGGAATGTGCTTTGCAATCTTTTATTCACTTGAAAGGCAAGGATTTAGCTGTTAGCTGTCTCTGGTGCTTCATCCTTTCTGGTCTTTCTTACTAAGGCCCTTTCCACATGATGTTGCTGTCTTGTTTCTGCCACAGGATGGCAGTGGTCAGCAGGCCGCACTTCTGCATGACATCATTGCCATCCCGCTGCCATCCTATTGTGAAGCATCATGCTCACGCAGTTTCTGCAAAACAGAAAAAATCCATTTTGTATCTGCAATCGAGCGGCACTCCCATCACTTCTGGCCCAGCAGAAGCTGCAGAAGTGCATTGGCGATGCTTCCTTCTGTAGCGCAGCAATGGAAAAAGTCTGGCTGTGGTGCAGAAGGAAGATGTGGCACCATTGCGTTCTCTTCCACATGGACCGAGTGGGTGCAGAGGGGAGCATTGCTGACATGCTCCCTTCTGGACCCAGGACTGCAGCGAGATGACACAGAAGAGTGTTGTCATGCGGAAATGACCTGAGACACAAGCTTTTCCTAACTATACTCAAGATTTTCAGGTCAGAAAAGTGTGTCCAGTGGCTCTTCTAAATCTGAACAATCATCTTCACCTCATGTTAGTAACCATTTCATTGCAGCTGAAATCCTTCTGAACTTATGTGCTAAATTTCATGCAACTTGTTTTTCTCAATTTGAGATGGCACTCCTTTCTGCCACTTCCTTTTGGCATATTGGGAGTCTTCAGATTAATTGATTTTTTTTAAAAAAAAATACCATTGTGGTCAAAACTTTTTTAGGTCTAATACAGCTTTCTACAAAAACAGCTTGTACGGCACATTAATGTGGTCCTAGATATACTCACACATACTTGTATGCTCAGTTTGAGAATATTGCTGAAACAGGATATGATGAGGCATTACTTCAAACTTGCCTTTCTCCTATAAATTGCCCTGAAGAGATGACCACTAGGAAAACATTATTTGAAGTTAGATTAGCTAGCTAATTTCCAGATTGCAAATTGGTTTGACTTAAATAAAGCTAAGCCCGTATTTAAATCTAATTTTGTTGATGATTAATGACAATTGGCTATGACAGCATATCTTCAATGTGACTTAAATAGGTTTCTAAATAAGAAGATGTTTTCCTGTCTATTGGTTTGTGGTTTGTGTTTTGTGGATTAAAAAAATATCTGAATGAGAGCATAGTAATAATGAGCAGCCTTTCCTCATTCCAATTCTTTACTCATGCATTCTATACCTTCTGAATTCTGGTTTCACTTGGGGAATTTCCAAAACCAGTTTCAGAGCTAAAACATACAGTGGTTCTGTATTACTGATTGTCCACATGCAGCCTGATAAAATACCTTTAAAAAGATCTTGATGCTGTGATCATGCATAGGATTACAGCAACCTTCCTGTTGTATGGTATTTTGCTTAAGTGCACATGTAGTCTAACACTTTAGGAAAACACCTCATAAGAAGAATCTTGGTGCATAAAAGGTCATTACCCTAGAATCTTGTCTACATTCTTTAATGTTCCAGAAAGCTGCATGCAAAGTAGTGATGTTGCTGGTGAAGTAGGATTTAATTTATGAGTGCTACTCATTATGCATTTTAGTGGATTTCCCAAGATTTTTCTTCTTCTTCTTCTGTTTCTTCTTCTTCTGCTTCTTCTGCTTCTTTTTAATGGATGTGTTTCTATCGATGCAGTTATGCTTTCACGCTCTTACATTTTATCTGCAATTCATTATCATTAGAATCACTGAGCACTCAATATTGTGGGATTAATTAAATATGAATGAAAGAAATGTAGTCATAAACAAACAAATTGTAAATATAAATGACAGAAACAAATCAGATGTGTTGGTTAAAGAAAGGTGCATACAGAGACCCACAGAAAATGCATATGTCAGGAAAAGTTGTATTAGATCAGTGGTTCTCAACCTGTGGGTCCCCAGATGTTTTTGACTTCAGCTCCCAGAAGCCCTGAGCATTGACCATAGTGGCTGGGACTTCTGGGAGCTGAAGTCCACAAACATCTGGGGACCCACAGGTTGAGAACCACTGTATTAGATCTTCAATGGAAATCTTTATTCATTAAAAAATAGGGATGGGCCAACCGAATCCTCAAATCCTTGAATCTTGGGTAAGGATTCCAGATTCCCGAATCCAAATCCCTGTGCAAAATAGGCAAACCGAATCTTTCAAATCCACCAACTAAATAGGTTGTTGGAGACTGGGACGCCTGAAAACCAGGGAGACCGAGATGCCTGAAAATCAGGGAGACCGAGATACCTGAAAACCAAGATCAGGTTGCCTGAAAACCTGGGAGACTGTATGTACATGGGAAGCTAGTAAGTAGGTGAAGCTTTCCCTTGGAGTAATAATCGTCTTTGCTAACAATTTCAGAAATTAAAGCTGGGCTTGTATTCTAAGATATTTAAATTGAATATTTCATATTTAAGTTCAGTACTTGACTAGAAGCTACAGGCTTGAAATTTCAAGGACAGCTGAAACATTCCTTTGCATAAATCCCTTGCAAACCTCTTTCACACACAATTCTGAGGTTTGGAGTTTTGCAAGGTGTCACAGCCTTCTCTCCCAAAGTGGGCTGATACATCATCAAACTACAAACCCCAGGATACCAGAAGGAACTATGCAAAGAAAAGCCAGTTTTGACCTGGATTATCTCTCTACTGTAGTATGTGGCCCTGTTTACACAGGCAGGAAAATGTGGGATCAATCCACATTTTCCTGCCTGTGTAGAAAGGGCCTTCATGTCATTTTCAATCTGGGGAGATCCTAAGGCAAAACTATGACAATTGTCTTGGCCAGATTTCTTCAGAGGGAGGTTTGCCTTTGCCTAGGCTTTTGCTAAGGCTGAGACAGTGTGTCTTACCCAAAACCATCCTTCTTTCCCTTGCTTTTTAAACTCTTCTTTAAAAAAGGATTTGAAAGATTTGGGATTTGTGAGATTTGTGGATTCCCAGAACCTTCCAGGAATTTGGATTTGGATTTGGAAAATTCTGGATTCATCCCATCCCTATTAAAAAAGTAGGTTGTTTTTTTTAAAAAAAATACAAAACAATATAGAAATCAAATAGAAGAGATTTATGATTGAATACACATGAGTGTGGCATGGACAAAATAGAGACTGGTTCATACATATCTGTGTTCCCATTATTTTTAGCCACATTGTCTTTTGGATGGAAGTAACTGTGTTTTTGTTTTTGTAACGTATAAGAAGGCAGCTCAAATGCCAGTCATGTGGTTAGAAACCTTTGGCACCTAACTCTTGATTCCATGAGTCAAGCTACTGAATCTTTTGTTTGACCCAGAGTAGACAACTTAGAATGATAGCATAATAGTGTTGGAAGAGGCCACAAGGTCCATTGAGTCCAACCCCCTGCCAGGCAGGAATACACTGTCAAAGCATTCATAGAATGGCCATACAACCTCTTTTTAAAATCCTCCAAAGAAGGAGACTTCACCGCACTTTGAGACAGCATATTCCACTGTCTAACTGCTCTTACTGTCAGGAAGTTCTTCCTAATATTTAGATGAAATCTGTTTTCCAGAAGTTGGAGGTCATTGATCCATGTCCTACTCTCTGGAGCAGCAGAAAACAGGCTTGCTCTGTTCTCCATATGACATCCCTTCAAATTTTTAAACATAGCTTTATGCTTTAAACTTTCTCTTCTCAAAGCTAGACATATCCAGCTCCCTAAGCTGCTCCTCATAAGGCATGGTTTCCAGGCCTTCTACCATTTTGGTCACCATCCTCTGGATACATTCCAGCTTGTCAATATCCTTCCTGAACTGTGGTGCCCAGAAATGGACCCTATATTCCAGGTGGGTCTGACCAAAGCAGACTAGAGTGGTAGTATCTCTTCCCTTGACCTAGATGCTATACTCCTATTGATGCAGCCTAGAATCACGTTGACTCTTTTGAGCTGCCACATCACACTGCTGACTCATGTTCAGCTTATGGTCTACTAAGACTCCTAGATCCTTTTCACAAATACTGTGGTGAAGCCAGGTGCCACCCATCTTATATCTGTGCATTTTACTTTTTGTGCCCAAGTGTAGTACCTTACACTTCTCCCTGTTGAAATTCATTTTGTTAGTTTTGGCCCAGCTCTCTAATCTGTTCAGGTCATTTTGAATTATGTTCCTGTCCTCTGTGGCATTAGTATGTCTCCTAATTTGGTGCCAACTGCAAATTTAATAAGAATGCCCTCTATTCCCTCATTCAAATCATTGATAAAGATGTTGAGTAGCACTGGGCCCAGGACAGAATCCTGTGGCATCCCACTAGTCATTTCTTTCCAGGATGAGAGACTTCTTAAGGTCCAAGGGCAGCACACATACAAGTTGAGGGCAAAAACATTGCAGAATCTTGTGCATCGGAGGGCAAAAAGTGTCTTTTAACATGAAAAATAATTATTTTGGAGGAGATGTTGGGAGCATGGTGTGCTTGAGGCCGAGGACCTTACTTTGCTCACCTCTATTGTAACCTCTTGTTGATTTGGCCATTCATTTTTGCTGACCTTTAAAAATGTCCTTAAACAAAATCCAGCCATTCACAATCTGTATAATCAGGTGCTGTAACTTCTACTGCTCTAGTGCGCACAGATTATTTTACTTATTAATTTAAAATATATTTAGGGCACCCTTGAGTATAACTGTCAGGGAGACATATGTTAAATGTTTTCTTCTTCAACAGATATATTGGCATGATTATCTACATTTAGGTGGCATAGCTCTTATCACACACACAGAAAAATCAATAGTAGTTTTAAAGTGCCTCTTCCCTCTAGTATTTTCTGATGTGTTACCCACTTTGGAGATCAATATTTAGAAGGGCATGAAGACTGAAGCCTTCATAAGATAACATAAGATAACATAAGATAACATAAGATAAGATAAGATAACATAACATAACATAACATATATCCTTAATCTTCAGTCCCATTCATAAACACATTTTTCTAGTTCTTTTTTCCTTGTTGGTTCTTGAAAAGGGTTTTTCTGTGCTATGCACAACAAAATGGTAGTAAAACAAGAAGTTGCCCAAGGCGAGAGACACTTAACAAAAGTGGAATCTGCCACAGCTTTTTTTTTTTAATAAAAGCAAATATTAAAAAGTTCCAGCATTTACAATTCTTCACAAGATGATTCTGAATTAACATTATGTTTGGAATAAAAGCACTCTTATGCTCCAGTAGATGTAGGCTTACAACATAGTGAAAAGCTAACACAAAAGATTTGCTTGAGGGCAGTTCTGAAACCAGTTTAATGATTTTCATACATTGATTACACATTCTTGGTATACTGGATGGATTTTTGATGTTACTCTTGTAATGCTTTATGCCTTCCCAAAGAGAGTATTTGAGATTTTTCTTCCACAGTTTCAAATCAGTCTCAAAATCTGCTCTTGTTCTCTTCTTGTCTTCATAACAGAATGTTAAAGGGACAGAGATCCAAAATGAGAATTTTCAGATCTCCCTCATTTCTGTAAAAGCAAACATTCAATCTCTTTCAAAGATGTTCCCTTCCTTCGCTACAATTTTTTGTATACTTGCTTTGTATTCTGAGAAGTTAAAGAGTATTGTAGTACTTTCAAAGGCCATTTTTCCCACTCATGCAGAGATCTACTGATGCTGTGATATTGTGGGCAGAGTATGGCAGAGCATGAAAGAGCATGAAATTCTCCACTCAGGATCAGCTCCACACAGGACCAAGATCAGCCCCACACAGGTTTTAAGGAAGGAAAGAACTCTACCAGTCCTATACTGCTTTTTGAGGAGAGGGGAGAAGTAGCAGCATGGGCAGGAAAGACAGGAGAAAGGAGTGGAAATTGAACGGGGGTAAGATGTGCAAGATACATCATGGTATAGTAGTTTGAGTGTTGGAATGGGGACCAGGGTTTGATTCCCCTCTCAGCCTTGAAAACCCATTGGATGACCTTGGATGACACTCTCAGACTCAGAAAACCTATGATAGAGTCACCTTAGGGTTGCCATAAGTTGGAAATGACTTAAAAATGCACAACAACAAGAAGATGTGAAAGAATAGATAAGAAGTAATACTCCCTCAATATGGTGTGTATGTGAGTGTGTGTGAGAGAAAGAGAATTCTGCCTCCCCCAAATGAATTTTTCTGCCAGTCTCCAAATTTCTAGTATTCTAGAGTGTTATCATGAAAACTCTTTTATTTGTTGTTTGCATTCGCTTGATAAAATTGCCTGCTCCTTTCCTTTGGATGCCCAAACTATATTTCTAGATTCTTGACTGAAATGTTAAATAACTGTAATGATAGAAATGTTCAGACTGAATGAAAAATGGGGGAGAGGGCAGAATTAATATTTGTGAGGAGCAACGTCCTAGTTTTGTCTCTCCTGCCATAGCTACACCCGGCGATCAAACTTCTCGCCCACAGACACAAGGAAAGAATATCTATTTCCACTTAGAAAGAACATCTGTTTACAGAATTTGGCTTGTGCACATCTAGCGATATTTAAATACAGCCAGAATGTGTGATTAGGAACCATCATGATTATGTCAGAGCCCAATGACTACAATAACTGAACATATGGATGAGTGTGAAAAGATAAGCTTATATTATAGTGATTCTTAAAGCTGTATTAAATGGTTAACTTCATCATTGGCATCAGTAGGGTGTAAAAAAGTTTCAAAAGGAGGACTGTTTATTCTCAAAATAAAATGAAAGAACAGAGAAACATCATTCCAGTTTTAAAACAACAGAATCTTTAGAGGCCTATAGCTGTTAAACTAGTTGGCTGAGATCCCGCATCAGAGGCATAGCTATGATACTGTAGCTGTGCTCCATTTCCTGATCAAACTCCTGAAACTGACCTTAAAAGCCAGTCAGCCATACTGAGGAATGGAGTTCTGTGGTACTGGCAAGCAGAGCACTGAAGGATGACATGGCTGGCCTGTTCCCACCAGTGAATGATTGTACAATAAAGTGTTGTGGCAGTACCATGCAAGGGACTCTGCGTCTGCTCCTTGCACTGTTGCTTGCTGATGGCAGAAGGCTGGCCACTTCATGCTGTCACACCCTGCCTCAAAACTTCACAGCTTAGGACAGGTGATTAGCTTTTAAGATGGCTTTTGAGGGCATTCGTAACTGTAACAATGGTACCATGGTTGTAAATGTAAATAGGAAGCAGCTACATGATCATATGGATAGTTTATGTCATTGTAAGTGACCAACAAGGTGCCAGCTGTTATACCTGACTTGTTCATTAATATGTTATGCTAACTTGTTCATTGCCATTAATTTGTAAATGACAGGCTCTTTAGAGTCAGCATGATATAGTGGTTTGAGCACTGGACTATGACCCTGGCATGGGTTCAATTCCCCACTTGGATATGGAAACCCACTGAATGACCTTGGGTGTGCCTCAGCCCCTGAAAACACCATGATAGGTTTGTCTTATGGTTTCCATAAGTTGGAAATGAATTGAAGGAACACAACAACAACATTATCAACAGGTCAATTTTTATGCATTGGTTCATGAAAGTTACTTCAATTGTTTATTTAAAGTTTTGACAGAAACTTGGAATAGTATATTTCTAAGAAAAGCCTAGTTTTCCCAAGTGGCTCCAGTGAGCACAATTGCAGCATACGTGAATAAGCTCCCATGATTCTTTCATAATTTTGGATTCATAAATGAATGATTGTAGAAAGTCCATACCAAAGGGAATTCTCTTTGCCTTGAAGAGGTGCCATTCAAACAAATTAGAGAATCTTGCAAAACATCTTTGTCTACTTTGTAAGAAGTTAAAGCCATTGAAGGAAAGGCAGCATTATTCTCCAGCAAATAACCATAACAAAGCAAGTGAAATCCAATATTCTCATTACATTTCCATAGCTCAGCAGTGTTTGGGGACAATTACTGCATGCAAAAGGTAGCTCTAAGCCTATTCACTAAAGCAAATGAAGTTTTAATACAGAAAATAAGAAGTGCAGAGAATACAGTACAGAAAGCACAATTATTATGCTCTGTTTGGTAAGCCCCTTTTAAAAAAATTGTTTCAATACCTTTAAAAAGATCTTTTCCTATTTCTCCTTCTTTTCCTCTGTCCACTTCCCTCACTACCCCCTAAATTTTATGGTGCCAAGGGCTAGAGAAATGCTTACTTCTTTACCACTTGAAGACAGTATTTTGTATGACAGATAGATCTACTGTTTCCTCTTTAATTACTGTATACTTTGGATTTGCTGTGGCAGGCACTTCTAAAAACTACTTAACATCATCTTCATTTTAAAGCTTATATGAAAATTACTCCTTAGATGATCGAACGTTCAGCTCTCTATTTTATGTGCTTGGGCTGTGACACAACTGGGTCACTGGAAGAATAATGACAAAAAAAGATGTTCCTCTAATTGTTAATGGTTTTCCCCCCACCACTTGGGGAAAAGACGGGTTTTATGTGCAACTTGCGCATTTCTATGCAAACGAAAGACACAAGGTTTTGTCCAGACTCCACAGCATTGTCCTTGGTGCCTCATGTGATTCCAGCATTATCTCTTTATCCAGCCAATGTGTGACATGATTGAGAAGCTTTCAGGATTTTACTAAAATATAAAGCTTTCCTTTTGACCAAACTGCTCAGTAATCCACAGAGAAAGCTGCATGATTTAAAGGAAACAACTTGGAGGTATCTGAGGGGCGGGGGGAAAGTTATCTGTAGTGGTCAGGTTGGTTCTGCATCTTAAAAAAGAGATTTCTTGTCAGCTTTGTTTTAGGCGGACTGTTTTAATATGCTGCACTGACATGCCAGTATGATGTTAAACAACAGACTGCACAAAGACAGATAGGCAGCTCAGAAAATTATGAAAACGGGGAGAAAAGGTTTCATCAGCCCCCTGTAAGTATTCATTTAGAAAGGCAGAAGTCTTCTTGAGTTTCGTGAAATGTATTTCCAGGATAAGCTGCAATTTTACACACTTACTTGTGAGTAAGAGTGTAAAGCTTTTTCTATCTCATTTCTGGATCAGTTATTTTTCTGTACATTTTATTTCTTGTTGGTTATATAGTTACTGCATCCATTAGTATTATCAATGTTCTCAATATTATCTATTAGATTTTTAGCCTACCCTTCCTCTGAAAAGCTCAAGGGGGAGGAAGAGAGGTGAATTACCTTGCCCTTTTCTCAAAAATGGGACTTAGGTTTGTTCATAGTAACAGTGAATAAAAATTGAATTAAACTAAAAACATATTGATATTTTAAAACACATTTAACTGGGAAAAAAAAATAAGCACAAATTGAGATCCTGCATCAACAAATGGGGTACAGAGTTCTGACTATACAGTACTAGGATCTTTATCCCTTCTTACTTCTCACCCACTTTTCTCCTGTGGCAGCTTTCCCCAGTATTGGCTATGTAGTGGTTGGGAGAGAGAAGACAATGCTGGAGAATTAGCTATCAATATCTCTATGGCCATCCAGACAACAACACTGCCATCCTCTGGGACCTTAGAAGCACCTCTAGGAGCCTCCAGAAGATTCTGTCATCACAGTATGGCTATTAGGGCATAGCCTGACACATCTTCTCCACAGCCTGCTTTCCACTAGCTAGTACCTGGTTGTCTTAAGAGGAGGCTGTAAGTGAAAAGTGAGTTTTGAGGGGATGAGGATCACTTCCGAAGATACCGAATTTTTCCTACCACAATGACTTTTTAAGAAGGCATACATCACCAGGATGTCAGCCACCATTTAAAACAACATCAACAAAAATAAGAAGAGAGGAGAGGAGAGGAGAGGAGAGGAGAGGAGAGGAGAGGAGAGGAAAGGAAAGGAAAGGAAAGGAAAGGAAAGGAAAGGAAAGGAAAGGAAAGGAAAGGAAAGGAAAGGAAAGGAAAGGAAAGGAAAGGAATACAACAATACAATACAAGAATACAGTACAATAAAAAGTTCCTTTCTTAGATACCAGTCAGTTGGCAAAACCATACTTGAAAGTATTCCACTGGAAAGGTGTATCAAAGACTTCAAATTGCTTAGAATTAGAGATGGGACAATTCAGGATTTTCCAAATCCGAATCTGGATCCAAGTCCCTGGAAGGTTCTGGGAATCCACAAATTTCATAAATCTCGAAAAAGCATTAAAAAAGCAAGGGAAAGAAGAATCAAGTCAAAACAGAGATTTTTTATTACCTTGCAGAGGGAAGCAGCCACGGGGACAAGCAGCATGAGCAAACACAAGTAGCCCAACTGGCAGAGGCAGCCCAGCGGGCAAAGGAAGTCCAGTGAGTACAGGCTACATGGGCCAGCACAGACAGCCCTGGGAACAGGGAACAGGCAACCTGGGCATGAGGGCAGCTATATGCCCTGATTTTTGGGTGCCTGGTGCCCCACTGGCCAATCAGGCCTTTGGCAGGCACCAGAGGTGCCAATTTTTAATAAAAACAAGCTTGGCACCTCTGGGGCCCAACAAATTGGTGCCTCCGTGGCCACCAAAGGCCCCATTCTCCACGCAGCCACCCTCCGCCTCATTGGACCCAGGACGGCTGGGTGACATATGCGGGGAGCACGATCTCGCACCTTCCGGTCTCCATCCGGCCCCCTCTGCCCAATCAGGCCTGAATCCACCAAGTAGTCCCTCTGCATGTCGAGGGTCTATTTGATAGATTCGAAATATTCCGTTGGCCTATTTTGGTGGAGGGATTCAGATCCACAAATGTCGAATCCTTACTCAGGATTCAAGGATCCGAGGATTCGGTTGGCCCATCCCTATTTAGAATGCCTTGCTAGAGAAATCTTGTGCCTTGGAACACCCATGAAGAAAGCCTTTTCTCTTGTCCCTACCAGACATTCCTCTATGGATGGCAGGAACAAGACAAGGGCCTCCCTTTAGTCAAACCCAGGCAACAACCTGGCTGTAGCAGCTTGGATCAACTGGAATTTCTGCACACTTTTCAAACATGGCCCCACATCCAGAAGTCATAGCTATTTAAACAATAAATAACTAAAGCACATAACATCATGGCTAGATCAGACATCTCTAGTGGAACACTAACTTTATACATGTAAATGTTCTCTGGGCCACTACCAAAACCGAGGCATCCAGGACTAAATCCATCAGCATACCCAAAATGTAAAGTTGATTCTTCAGGACAGTGTTACTCCATCCAGCACAGGTTAACTGCCAGTGTTCTGGTTTGCCTTTTTACTGATCAGGAGCATTTCCATCTTATTGGAACTCAACTTCATTTTGGTTGTCCTCATCCAGTTCTTTTCTGAAATTAGAACCTGGTTTAGAACTGCATCATTTTCCTTGGATTTCAGTGGAAAGAATGTATGTGTTGCCAACATTCAGAAATCCATACAATCTTCCTGCAGTTTCATGTGTGGGTAAATACCACAGGAGAGAAGAAAGCCATGGTATTGAACAGGACTCCTCTTACACTACCTGCTAACCTCACCTTTCCAGGAAGGAGCAGACACAGTAAGTCCCATTCCAGAAAGCTAACCAAGAAGGATAGTACAGTGAAAGTTTCTGAGAGATCCAGTAAAACTACAAGGGACATACTCTCCATGACCAGTTTACAGAGCAGATCATCCACCAAAGTAAACAAAGCCATATTTAACTAGGTCTGAAGCCCTATTGAAATCTAGATAATCTGCAGCAGTTAAGAACACTGGAGATGAGACACTGGAGGTTCAAGGACCTCACCTAAAGATGTTAGACATTGGTCAGAAATCACCCAGTACAGTGGTGATATATTAAGGGCTTTTCCAGCAAAGAAATGAATGTCACATCTTTCAGCACATTAGAATGCTGCCCTGAGGCAAAGAGATACTAACCTCTTTTCTTATCTATTCAGCCAGTCTCTTGTGGCCACTTTTAGAAACCAGAAAGGGCACAGAGCCATTCATAGCTCTCACTTCTCCAGTGATTCTGCCCACAACTGTAGAAGCTGAAAAGTATGCCTTATCATTGGACAAGCAGGGGCCAAAGTTACATCCACTTTGAGCAGGACAACGTCATGCAAATGGCTCACAAAGGACTATTAACAGGTCTATGTTGTTTTCCAATAGGCCAATTCAGAACAGACTTTTGATGCCCAAGACAGTGCTGTGGGATGCTTCTGTACAGTCCCAGTGATGGGAGAAGAGAATACTTTCTTCACTACCAGCACTGCAGAAGAGTAGGTCTTCTAGCTCAGGTTCAGTCAGTTTTCTGCCAACTTTGCTTTAGTCATTTCCACACTTATTCCATTGCTGACAGCTTCCAGGGGCTAGTGTGAAAATGATAGACTTCTTAGATAATGAATGTCATCAGCCAAAGGAAAAGATGAGTATAGCATGCAGTGGACAGTAAGTTCTACAGAGACATCTGCTAGTAAAGATATCTATATAAAATTTGGAGGAATAAAGTGTATGGAATGGGTGGGCAAAGTGTTGCCCACAAGCCACATGCAGCCCCAGAGCCATTTATGTAGGCCTAAGTTCCCCAAGAGTCAAATTTTTGCCTCAAGAGGGGTGCGGGACATTTTGCCACATTTTGCACACACACCCCTGGGCAAATTCAAGCTTCTTTAAAAACTTGAAGTAAACCAAGTCATTTCCAACCACTTCCTGTTTATTCTGTGACTAAAATAGCACAAGGAGGCCTTTAAAAATGGCAAAAATGTCTCCATGTCCCCATAGGGTGTTTGGGACCAAAATGTATTTATTTATTTATTTTGATTGGAGGTTCAGTAGGATGTGTGGCCCTGCAAAGATCTCCTATGAGGCTAATGCACCTCTCACCAGCATCCCATGGTTGCCCACGCTGATATAGAATAGCTGGTGGATATCCATTTGGCTTAATAGTAAAGCATGTAAGACCATCAGACTGTCTTATCCAAAGCTTTATGAAATCCTATGGGCAACCACTGAAGTAGCAGAGCTGACCGTGTTGGCTTGGGGATTCTGGGAGTTATCATTCCAAAAGGTAACTTTCTCAGCTCTGACAATAGTACTGCATTTCTTTCTTTCTCTCTCTCTCTCTCTCTCTTTCACACACACACACATATGATCTGCACTTCCTATATATGTTGTGGTGTGCCTTCCAGTTGTTTCTGCTTATGGTGACCCTAAAGTGAACTTATCATAGGGTTTTCCTGGCAAGATTGTTCAGGCTGAGAAGGTATGATATGTCCAAGGTCACCCAATGGATTTCCATGGCCAAGCAGGATTTGAACACTAGTCTCCAGTGTCATATTCCAGCACTCAGATCACTATACTGCATTGGGTCATATCTCTCTCTCTCTCTCTTTTCTCTCTCTCTCAATATATACAAATATTCTCTGTAACCTGACAACTCAGACTGAAAAGCTATTGGATAATTTCTTTCCCCAGTCTTCCAAGTACAGGTCTTTTGAAACTTTAATTCCATGGTTGTGTGGCTAGCATTAGGCCTTTAAACCAAAATAAAATGTGAATAGCCACCAGACTCTTATACCGAATGAAAATCAGTAATATTCTAGATAGGCATTTTATTTCAGGAAGTCATTGAAAAGCAAAGATGGACTGTTTTTTGCTTATTTCTAACAGGAAATGATCTTTCAGAGGAATTATTGGTCTCTTGTAGATCAAACAGAATGGTTTCCATTGGTTTTGCACTTCCTACTTAAGCCAGTTACACCTCTGGCTTTGTGTTCATGAAAGGTCAAACTGAGAACTAATTATGGCATTAACCCATGAATATGTGAGGCCTTGGCTTCATTTAGTGGTGAAGATCAAAGCAGCTAAATGTATTAGGTTACTATTTGAAGACAGCTTTTTAAATCTAATTGCTCTTCCAAGAGTCTTTGCTCTGCTCCCCACTCTACTGTAAAGACTTGGTTTCAGATCTGGAATAGTTAGTGAAGCTTTGTTAGCCTAAACACAGGTGACTTTGGAGCTAGGGAACTGCAGAGGTGCTGCTAGATTTACCAAAATACTTTTTGCTTTTCCTAAAATGTCTCAGATGCTTCTCTCAAGCAGAAACCTTCTAAGCAGAAAAGTATGAGGCAGCTATTGTGGCAGCCTGTGTAGGGCAAAACTGAGCAGGGTCCTGTTTGCTTCAGGCCTGTTTGCCTCAGGGACACTGGTTTTACAAACTTCACTGCAAGAAAAATCAATGACACCAGTTGTCTCAGCTATATAAAATGTGTTTACAATAAGAAGTGGTTTTCTTTTTCCTTATCCCATGTGAATGCAATGTGGAATTGCCCACAGGTTTGGGTAGCTAACAACCTACAACAGCATCTTCTATGTGCTTCAGTTAAGAATTCATGGATCTCTTCCTGCTGAGAAATGTTACTATCCAAATATATTATCAACAAAATTCCTCCCTCTACCCTATTTTTGCCTGCTGAACTAGCATTGTATTATATTAGCCTGTTTCGTCTTTTCCTGTGAGAGAAAACATTTCTATAAGTTCCTCCCCATTACAGGAGAAAATTAATACTTTTGCACAGTTTTCACACAGTATTTGCACATCCTGAAGTATTTCAGCAAAATTATTCTGTACCAAATTGTATGTATGTTTGTTTATTGCCAAAAATTGTATGTGTGGGGGAGAAAGGTTTTCAGACACACATAGGGATACAAAAATTTTGTGCAAAAACAAAACAAAACAAAACAAAAACCACTTTGCAGAAACCCATGTTTGTTTTCTGTTTTTGTTTTGTTTTTTGTTTTTGCACAGAAAAGTATGTCTTCTAACTATGTTTTTCTGCAAATAACACTTCTATTTATTTTTATTTTTTTGCATAAAAGCCTCCACTTTTTCTTGGAACACACTTTTATTCAAAAGTTGTGGTTCTACACCTATCCTTCCTCACAATTTTTGCATAAAAATATATATAAAATATATATATAACAACAACACTTTTTCGCATCAAAACCAGCTCATTTCTGCACAAAATCATTCCCAGAAAATCTTTGAGATATATGAACATCAGGCAAAAACTGTACAAAATTCACACCTCCATTATTTTTCCCCCAGTTGAAAAATAAATAAAGACAAATATTCATCTTACCCTTGTATACCCTTCAAATATTCTTCCAAAGCAGGAATCATTAGTTTTCCTTCCTAGACAGACAGATAGATAGGGGAGACATTCAGTGGCAACTACTTTTGCTAAAAATACAGATAAAAAGCATTTGCTATTTGCATGATATGCTTGATATTTAGTACCAGAGGTTCTGCAATGTCAGTTGATAGATAATTTTTCAATAACAAACCCACAATACGTTGCATTTCTAAGGCCCTTTTCACACAGCGTTTTTGAAGCGAAAGGGCCCCTTGAGCGTCGTGTAAATGTGAGGAGCAGTCTGCATGACGCACTCACATTTACGCAACGCTCAAGGGCCTGACGTCGACCGCGAACGCACCTTTTCATTTGCTCAAAGCCGAAAATGGTGCACGGACACGCATTGTTCGGGGGGCCCATGCACACTTACCTGGCGTGTGGTGCCTTGGGAGCCGGGCCAGTCACGTGTCCTCTCCTCAGTGTAGCCTGTGAGGTCCCAGGCTGCACTGCAAACAGAAGAGGCGGGGCACCCATGCGAGGAGGAAGGAGCTGCGGAGCCAAAGCAGCAGGGATGTGGCAGCGTTCCTTCCAAGCCTTCTCGCGCAAGAACCCCAACCCAGCAACGTGAAAAGGTAAGCTGTGAAAAGGGCCTAAAACCAAACTGTAAAGCCACGGAGCTAATAGTAAAGTGTTTGATGTATCATATTTACTGAAAATCCCAGAAATGGGAAGGATTAAAAGGTGACCTAGGACTAAGCAGGCAAGTACATTGCTGCACCACCCTTGATGAGTGACAGTTTACCCTCTGCTTGGAAACTTCTTATAGGAAAGAAGTAACCATTTTCTGAGACAGTCTGTTCCACTTTCAAACAGGTCATATCATCAAGAATTTCTTTACAATGTTTAGTCAAAATCTTTTTATTTGTGACTTGAAAACACTGTCTAGGTCATATCCTCCAGAATGATGGAACATATATTTGTTCCCTTGTCTATGCAATGGCCCATTAAACTTCTCAAGATGGTTATTACATCATTTCTTAATCCTCTTTTTTCCAGGCTACCCGTGCCCAGTGACTTCAACATGACTCACTGGACTTGGATTCCGAGCCTCTCATTGTGGCTTTCCAGTTTGTTAATAGCTGCATTGCTAGGACTAAACAAAGTATTCCATGAAAAGTATGAGCAAAGCAGACCGCAGCAGGTTCGTTACATCTCACTCTCTCGACACTATGTTTCTGTAAACAAGCCTAAATGTCCCACATACAGGGCTACATCATATCCTGCCATAACACACACAGTCTTGTGCATGCACTAGGGGATGCTTACTCACTTACAGGTCTGTTCAATTCCCTAACCAGCAGGAATGCTCACTATGTCAGGAAGTGCAAGGGTGTGAAGATCTCTCTGCAACTATCCTGTGTGGAAAGTCACTGAATTATATGATGTATCATTTGTCTAAGGACCTTATTATCCTTTGGCCCTAGAATGACCTTGACGCCAGACAGGCTGATCTTTCTGTCTTACTGGGCAAGAGGGACTATAAAAAAGCTTCCTATCCCAGCTCCTGAGCTACGGTGTGTTCCTTTGGATGTCCTTTGGTCCTGATGTCTAATTTAGTCCTCATTCATACCCCCTGGTTTGCTTGTTTGCTTTTGCCCCTTATTATGGTTTGCTTTGCAATGCTGCACTCTGGTTTTGCTTTAGTCCTGACTATTAGTTTCATCCCTTGTTCCTTGGCTTCTGCTCCTGGCCCACTGTTGTCCAGAGTCCACCCATAAAAAACTGTCATCTTATCATTGCCAACATTTTTCTTTAGGTTCAGATGTCACCTCATGGAACACAAAGTTGCTATTGCCCAAAAAACAGGTGATACTAGGCCCAATTCACAGAAAAGAAATTTGATATCTGCAAAGGAAGCTAGATTAGCTCAAGACTCACAGTTCTTTCATCCCTCAATTCCAGAGTTGGCACTATCTGAAAGTAAATGAGGTGAAGTCTTGCCCAATAGAACTTATTTGCTCCAAGCCACTTTTGTTAGCTAGATTAGTTAGGTAGATTTGCTGTTTGAGAACCAGCCTTGTGTAGTGGTTTGAGCATTGGACTATGACTCTGGGGACCAGGGTTCAATTCCCCTTTTGGCCATGGAAACCCATTGGGTGATCTTGGGAACACCACACATTGTCAGCCCCAGAAAACCCCCATGATAGATTTACCTTAGGTTCACCATAAGTTGGAAACAACTTGAAGGCATACAACAACAACAACAACAACAGATTTGCTGCTCATCAAATTAGGTAATGATATAATGTTGCAGAATGTTATCTCTGTTCCTCTACTTAAAAGATTCATTGGTGAAACTGTGTTGCTATGTAACTTATATGTGCTAATCCTAAATCTGAGTATCCATTGGCTGTAGAATAAAAATTCTGTGGCTCTAAACATTTCTCTTTACCTCCTTTACCTCCTGTTAATAATTTAATTCCTTGATTAGTGTCAAATGGGTCTTGCATTAGAAGCTAATTGTACATTCTGCCGAGCATGGTACTCTGATGTGTAAGGAATTTGCATAATTAAATATCCTGATTATATTAACGGGACATAGCTGCAGAAGTACCTCAAAAGCAAGCAAAAGAGCAGAAAACAAATCCACTGAATCCACACAGTTCAGGTATTAGAAGGCATTTCTCTGTCAAAGCAACTTATTCTCTCTACAGATCAGACAGAATTCTCCGTGGCTATTTTTAGTTACCCTTTCCTTCCCAAAGGCTACCTTACATGAAACACAAACATTCCTTTTCAGTCACGGCTTGTTTAGTATAGGATTTCTGAGAACAGCTCAGCACTCGGGGATTTTCTCTTACCTTTGGTAGGGTTAATCTGGTGGGTGCTGTCGACAACATTTTGTAAGGAGCTGCTGTTTGCTGAAGACCGCTTCAGCTTTAGCTAAGTACATTGCAAAGTTGCTAAGGATTTGAAAAAAAAATGCACCTTGAAACCTGTATTTATAACCACCCTGGAATCATCAAAGCTACAATGTTCAGAATCTGAATTATTACATAAAAGCTAGAGACGTATGCTGACCATAAGATTTTGTTAAGACTGTCATCCACTTGAGATCAGATCCATTCCTGAAAACGTGATCTTTCTTCTCCAAAAGGAAGAAAGGATCCTGCCACTTGGTTCTAAATATGTACAGATTTATGCACATTACTTTCATGTCACATTGTTATCACCGTGAACTGGCCTGGCCTTCGGCAACCTTTAGATATCATTTTGATATCATAATTCGGCCCTGCTCTGCCACCAGCCAAGTGTTTGTGAGGCCACCGAACACGAGCAAAGCTAGGCATGGCTATTAACTGCTGCTGTTTACACCAAGGCAAGCCAGATATTGCCAGATCTGCTTTAGGAGACCTCCCGAAACAAACCACCCTCATCAAGGTATGCACACTAACACAAAGAGACCTCTGCCCCAAGAGGGCACCCTGGCGAGTTGGGTGCTTAACTACCGAGCTAGCCGTATTTGCATACCGGCCATACTATTGTCGATTTGGACCATAACTCAATCATGTAAATTCCGACCTTTCGGAGACATTGTCTCCAGCCCAAAACTTATTGTTTTCGCCCAAGACCAGACTAGCCCATGGTCATTCCTTCCTCTATAAAAATCCCCAGTTCTGAGAGCTCTTTGGATCTCTCGCTGGAACGCCCAGACTTCATTGAACTTTCACTCTGCCTTGCTGCTGCTGCTTCTGGAAGCTCCCCTCAGCCACCACGCCAGGTTTCCTTCTCTTCAATTGGCTTTCTTCAGGACTGCGAGATTGGTGACGTATCACCCATTCCCCCAAAGCTCTATTTCCTATTTCTAGTTAGCAAGTGTGTTTGTGTTTTTCTTAATAATTGCTTAATAAATATTATTGCTAATTTGAACCATGTTGCCTGCTCACTGACCCGATGCTGTATACACAGGGTAAAAGATCCCCGCTAAGTTACCCTGCCTTTCATTAGCCAAGAGAGTGCCCCAGCTAATTTTCCCCATCTTGTTGTATTTGTTTTTGTTATTTGGGTGTCCCTCCCGGGACCCCAAGTCACCGGGTAACAACATATTACCCCGTACATAAGAAAAGAAAGAAATACACCTTTTCATTCCCAAGCCACGTAGACTATATCCCACTGTATCTAGTTGAGTTTGTAAAAAGCCTTACACTTAATATTCATTTCTTCATTATTAGTTATACTTACATTCCACCTTTCCTCCAAGGATGTCAAGGCAGCTCTCTCTGCCATGTCATTGTATCCTCACAGCAACCCTGTGAGTAGGTCACACTGAGAGAGAAAATAACTGACCTAAAATCCCCCAGTGAATTTCACAGCTCAGGCGAAGTGGAACCTGAATCTCCGAAGTCCCCGCCCAACCATTACACCATACAAAAAGCAAATGAAGTTAGAATTAACCAAGCTGTAATGTGGCCTCAGTTTCACATGGGAGGTGAAATTCTATTACCACCACTTCCTACATTGTTCGCTATCTGATCAACATCATGGTCTGGTCAATATCGTTGGACAGCTCAAGAGCTACCAAAAGAGAATGCCTCATTGTAATTTTATTGGAATTTCAACATGATAAGATTGACCCCGTTTTCCATTCTTGTTTAGCTCTTTTTCTGAAAGTAAGATTCCAACTTTTTCTCTACTACCTTTGCAAGACACCCATGTGTGCCTTGCAGCTTGTCAATATTAGTAAATGCATCTTCTGTTATGTATAGTAATCAGATTCAGAGTAGGTAAAAAGATCCATATCAAGATCTTGGGGTTTTTTTCTAAATAAGTGACATTTATTTGGAACTTCATCACAGTGCTGTTGTTTCCAGATACCTGGCAGCTGAACATCCAGCGCTATACCAATGGTAATGAGCCAAGATGCTCAAGATAAAACTAAACCTTTGTTTAGTACTCCAGGATAGAATCTGATTCTGAAAGCCAGTTCTGTCAGAAGTCATGTTGGAGACAACCATGACTTTTCTGGGTCACAGTGAAGAAGAAAATGGAAAAGGCTTCACATAAAGCCTGATGAAAAGGGGACTTTTTTTTTCCTTTTTACTTAATTTGCATCCTGTTCAGATGTTTTCAAAAATTAATGTGAGCAACGCATTATTCAGACATAAACATCAGTAAAAGGTAAAGGCTATTTTGATTTTCATAACTACTGAATACGGGCTTTGCAATAGTTTGAAACCTTAATATCAGTTACTACAGAAGGTGATCTAATAGAAATTACCATATAATCCACTTAAGGTGCAATTAAATGAAAGAGGAGGTGCATAGTTTGGAAGTACCCTTAGATCCATTCCTGTCACTGGAGATCAAGTGGACTCTGTGGCTCACAGTGCTTGGAGTCACCTTCAAATGGTCTGCGAACTATGTCCTTTCCTGGACAGAGATGACACAGCCACAGTAGTCCATGCGCTGGTAATCTCCAGTGAGACTATTGTAATGCTCTCTGTGTGGGGCTGCCCTTGAAGGACATTTGGAAGTAAAAATGCAGCAGTTTGACTGCTGTTTGGAATACCATATAGGAAACATATAATGCCAGCATTAAAAGAATTGCAGTGGCTATGAATTCGCCTCTAATCTGAAATCCAGGAACTTGTATTAACATTTAAAGCCCTAAATGGCTTGGGACTTCAGTAAATGAAGGAGCGGATCTTCCTATATGTGCCTACCTGATTGAAGTCATCTGGGAGGGGGCTTCTCCATGTCCCACCAGTGAGGTCAATGCGCTGTGGTGGCACATGTGACAGGGCCATCTCAGCCATCGTATCCCAACCGTGTAACACCTTTCCCTTGGAGGTCCAATTGGTGCCAACACTCATTTCATTTAGGCATCAAATAAAAACCTGGCTATTCATCAAGACCTTTGGACTTCATTTATTCAATTCAAACACTTTTTAAAAATTTTAAATCTATTTTTAACTCATTATTATGTTTAATGTATTTTAGCTCATTTAAATGGTTCTGGAATCTTGTTAGGGAATTATGAATGTGTGACCTAAAGATACATATTCATAACTGTTTGGTATTCATGATATTTACATATCCCCTTGTGTAGGAGATATATAGAGACTGTGAAAGTTCCCCATCCACACCTACCAGGCAGAAGCTGCTACAATCAATGGGGGTCCCTTTCACTGTCACTCAGGAGGCAACTGACTAATGTCCCCCCTCTGGTGTGAGTGGTCTCCTGCATGAGGGAAATTGTGGAAGGGACCTCATTTCTTCCTGTTGCAATATGGATTGCTAAGGGGAAGGGAAGTGAATGTCAGTCAGCTGCTTCCTGAATGACAGTGGAATGCGCCCCCATTGATCATACTGTCTGCTACTCAGTAAATGGGGATGGAAGGGTTGGGCCACATAGCCACATAGCTATGGTAGTTTGTAATTCCCCAACAGGATTTTGGATATTATTTTTATTGTTTTAAACTTTTTTAACTTGTTGTTTTAATGTTATTTGTAAGCTGCCCTGAGATCTTTTTAACCTAGGACAGGGTAAAAATATTTTAATAAATAAATGCAAATGAACAAATAATTAACTACCTAAACAAAGAAAGGTGGTGCAGTGAATGAGGATACTGGCTGTAACAACCCAGTGGACTCATGTTAGTGATGGGCAAACTTGAAATGTCATACATTCTAATTCAAATCCCATACATTATAACATATACTTTTCTGATTGCCTGATAGGAGCTTTAGTGATTAACAGCACAGTCATATATATGTCTACTAGAAAAAAAATCCTTCTAAGTTCAATGACATTTGCTCTTATGTATATTTTATAGGATTGCAGCAACAGTTATTGTCACCATTTTTGGCAGCATATTTAGAAAATAATAAGGTTGTACTCATTCAGTGGTACATGGATCTGATTTATCTTTTAAAGGTAAATGTGTTTGGGTGTCTGATGTGTGCATGTGATTGGCTGGAAGTCTTGTTTGTTATATATTCTTCAATATATCAATATACCAGATTCTTTTTAGAAGGACTTGACTACCTGTATGAACTCCATATGATTCCTGGCTCTGTGGCACTGTGTCTTGACAATTAATTACCTTGTCGACTGGTTATGATATGTGCAATGTATTTTCAACTCTTAGTGAGATTTATGTTTTAATTTTGTTTGGATTATCTATATTGCATCTTTGGGAAAAAATACAATGAAATATTCAGTTCCTTTTTCACATATAAAAAGAATGGCAAACACACACACACAAATGCCAGATCAAGTGTCCAGTATCAAGCAGTGAGAATTTGTGTTTATTGAGATTAATATTTATTGACATTTTGGAAGCTTACACAGCCCCAGTGATTGGTGAATTGTGTCTACTGGGCATAGTATTGATCTCATTATCTTCTGTATTGTGTGGTAGCATAATTGCATTTGCCTAATTACAATTAGGATTCATTACTTCAGTATGATTGGCCTCTGATTATTGAGCTTCATTGTGAACAGTGAGCTGCAAAGAGCATTTGATTGTGCTTTTCACACCAACAACCGCAATGCACCCGCCCCCATCCCTCCTTTTGCTCCTGTTACCCTGATTTCTGGGCTCCCTTAAGGGACGCCTTAATGTGCTCCGCTTGATAGGGAATGGAAACTAGCCAGAGCACGAGCAATAGCAATGCGAGAGGCAGGGTATCCAAGCAGGATCTTTTTACCCAGTTTTTACAGGGTCAGGCCAAGCCAAAAACCAGACGAAAATGTCCAATAAATGATTTTATTGAATGAAAGTCTCACACACTGATGCAATCACTTACATACTCACTCAAGACCTATTAAGAAGCAAAAGAGAGGAAACTGGATAGGCAAATATTGAAGGGATTGTAGCTGGGGTAATACTGCACCATTTCCTAAAGTCCTTGGTCCGGGAAAAACAGCGGAGAAGTGGAGCTCAGCATGGAGAGGGCTGAGGGGATTACTTAACAGACAGAGAAATGGTCTGCTGGGATGACTGGGAGTGATCCAAAGAACTGCTCAAAAACTGGGGCGGTTTGTAGGGGGGAAAGTACCTGGAGGGCTAATCCTTTCCTGGGGAGAACAATGAGTGTTGCAATGAGAAAGAAGCTCCACAATGGTAACTTCCTGTGCGTGATGAGATTACAAGGTGTTGCCAAAGTCTCAGGGTCTTCAGCTGCATTTGGTTGTGGTGTGACTTCATTTAAATGTTCCTCGCTTGATAGGATATTTGCTCAACTTGGGGCAAACACGCTAATCCCCTCAAGTCGGCTTCTCAGGGGCTGAGGACCCCTTGTTTATTGTGGGTTTGCACAGCTTGAGGTCTCCTGGGGCTACGTGACTGGGGATTTTACTAGCCTGATCTGGTTTTCGATCGTTCGACTGTTGCTGTCTACATGCCCATCTGGGTGATTTCTCAGGCACATTGAATCATATTTTAATATCAAAATTGTAGACCCCGGGACAGGGTTTACCAGTGAGACACAACAATGGTGGAAGCATAATTGGTGATGTTAGGAGAAAAAGCCTTCATAGTGGTAACACCTAAACTGAGATATTCTTGGCCCAGGAATCTAGGGTGATACAATATGGGAAATTGTTCAAGCATTTGTTTGCTTTGTAAATTTATGATGTCACTGTTTTTGACATGTTGTTGTTATTTTATCATTGGTTTTAAATGATGCTGGTTCCCTGAGCAATGTGTAAGCACTAGAAGGGCAGGATGTAAGTTTTTCTATGAAATAAATAAAGGTCTTTGTTTGTGGCATATTATGAGGTGCAGTTCATTGCCTAAGATTGCCTTTGCATAGAGGGTGGGATTAGATGACTTTTGTTATTCGTCTTCTTCCCATTGTATATTCTTTTAATTTATTTCTGTGTTCGGTCTACCCATCTGTGTCTCCTCTGCCTGCTTTTTAAATAATCATACTGTAATTGCAAAGCTGCATTTTTCTATTTACCTCAAAGGACAATGATATGGATTGGAAATACAGACTGTGGCATATTGCTCTTTGGTGCTAGGAGTTAACTTTTTTTCTGGCAGGAACAGATTTTCACAGTATGTTTATCTTCCAGGTTTCTCCTAATATGGGGTTGGAAGATAAGCATAACAGGAGGAGGGGGAATACAAAACATTTTTATAGCCATTTTTATACAATTCCCCATGTTTTATCAGTCTATTTTGCATTTGGAAGCAAACAAATGCTCATGCCACAGTGAGCCCTGATGCTGTCATAAACATTGTTCCAATCTGCATTTATTTCACTGCTCCCAGGCTACAGATCTTTAAAGTAAATCCTTGTTAAGATGAGGGATGGAAGAAATATAAAAGACAGGGAAGAGAGCATTTATGTGAAAAAGCCAACTATTCTTACCAATTTATAAGCTATATAAAGGATTCTGAATTTGGTTTCAGACAGCTTAAGAAGATGATATGAAATGTTTGGCAAAGTTTAACAAAAGGAACAGGAGGACTTGCAGTTGTCAGAGTTAGTAATTAAAGCTTTAAGGTACTGCAGGAAGAAATGAACTCTCTGGCCTTATGTAGCTACTTCTTTTTTAAACCTGACCTCAAGAACAGTGAATGATCCTAGAGATGATGTAATATAGATGGAGCAACAAGATTTCATCCTACCTTACAAGCCCTTGCCCCAAACTTCCTCTTCTTCTTGCACTGCAGCACCACTTCAAGGAAATTTCAAACACATCCACACAAGCCAGCAATCATCACGTGTACATCCTTTGAAATTATCTCATACATCACAGGGGTTTCACCTGAGTTTTAGGATGGTTTTATCTTTTTATCTTCTCTCTCTCTCTTTCTGTCTCAGACAAACACACACACACAATAAACAAAATGGCTTTGGAACCTTTTCAAGAGAAGGCTGCCTGGGACTGACCCTGTGTTGTATGCACTCATTAAGCATGTATCAACGGAGTGGCAAGTGTACAAGCTGCTGGTGGCTCTCACAGGAGAAAGGCAGTGAATCCATTCTGGAATTTAATTCAAATTTGTCAAACTTTCCAAGCTACTGAAGCCTCTCCTCCAAATAGGTTCAGCACCTTGGAACCTCCCATGTCAGTGAGGAGGGAAATCAACTCTAGGATTTAATCTGAGCTTTAAAATAATTCTGCAAAGTGCTGAACTGTCTTTCCAAAATAGATTCTCATCACCTTGGATAGCCTTCTTCAAGTTCAGACTAAAATCCTGAGCAGAGTCACCATCCCATTGCCATATGAGCCTCCTTCTGCTTTCTTTCTTTCTTACTGTGCTCCTGTCTTGTGATAGCCATCAACTAGGGTTGTAATTCTTTGCTGATTTCATTCTACAAGGAAGCAACAAGCAATTTTGTTCCCACTGTGAGAAAGTCTTTGAAAACAGCACAGTTTTTTAAGCCTACTCATAATTTTGAGACTTATTCTGTGCACAGTTTGAAGTTTGTGCTGAAGACAATACTTTCTGCACAGGAAGTAGCATTTTCTGTCAGAAATATATGCTGCTCTCCATGCAGCTTTCTCTGTAGAAAACACAGGAAGTGGTGACTTGTTTAGTGCAAAATTCACATTTTTTTTCCTCAGCAAACAGTATTTTCTGCACATGAAATAATATTTCCATGCAGAAAATGCTATCCTGGGAAGAAATCCTGTTTTCTGCACAAAAAGGCTCCCCCCACCCCCGAACTGGAAAGATTCTCATCAGTCTAGGATTCCTAATTACGGTTTCCTTACACTCAAGAAACATGTGTTTTGGCCACTTTGGGGTTATTTCTGAAAATCTTTTTCATCTTTATTATAAAATATTATAAACACACAAAGCTGACATACTGGGTGATTTATTTTTCCCCAAAATTCAATGGTTTGAGTCCAGAGTTAAATGCATACAAGTTGTCTAGCAGAAGAGAACTTCCTGACCTTCAATAAATAAACTCCTCTAAATTCCAGAAAATACTACACAGAGGATTGTGGGATCCTGCTGGACGGAGGGAGGAGAACCTAAAAATCAACTGATATTTTAGATATTTAAGATATTTTAAAATTATTTTCTGTGGGGAAAAGCAAAATCAACAGCAAGAACAGGGAACAATTTTTCTGATTTTGAAAGGGAGGAATGTTAAATTGTTGGAGGATACACTTTTAATGGTCTGTATTTAGGGAAACTTGAGGGAAAGAAAAAGGTGGTGGACATGCTGAGCAAAGAGGTCTGTTCTTGTTCCTTTTCCCTTTTGTGGTGACAGAAAAATTAAAGTTTTTAGAAAGACATTGAAAAGAAGATGTTGCCACTGTTCAGTGTCAGTCCATCCACCCAATATGGAAGATGCAATAAACACTGATAGCTTTATATATATATTATCTCTGGAAATTCAACCAAATCCCATACTTCTCAGCTTGGCCACTAGCTGTGGTATGCTGTCCAAGAAAGTAATTATTACATGGTCTTTTTTGGTACTTGAATGGTTCTGTGACATTAAATAAACTATTAGGACTCAGCTGCAGTTTCATTCTATAGTGTCAGTCTTTATACAGAAGGAGATTCCATTTGTACAAAGAAGGCTGTACTCACTTTCCTTCATTCACAGAATGAAAACAAGCAGATACAAGTAGAACCCTCTTAAGCAGGACTCCATGAAATGTGTGTAGAAATAAATAAATGAATAAAAACAAAATTCCATATTATTTCACTGATTTCTCACTGCTAGGTGAAGGGAGTAAGGGGTTTTTCATATCACTATTAAATTACACTTGACTGTTTTAGAAACTACTGTGGATATTGCAAGCTATATTTTAAAGATCTGTATTATTCATTTTAATTGGTGCCTATCAGCATACTTAGATGTTTGAAAAGCTGCCTGTCTTACCCAAGGGGTCATCTGCTTGGAAAAGAACAATGGTAAAAGGCATTGTCTGATGTAGAAGATCTGCCTGCCCTCCCTCCGTCCTTCCTTCCTTCCATTTTCCTTCCTTCCTTCCTTCCTTCCTCTCTCCCTTTCTTCCTTCATTCCTTTTTCTTTCTTTTGGAAAGAACAATGCATGAATAGTTCAGATGCAACCAGAACTGAATGCAAATCTAACCATGTAAACAGATCTGAATAACATCATTAGAAGCAAAAAGATGTACAAAATAAGAATTGGAATATTGTAAAGTGCCCTTACTTTTCCATGCCCATCATTTGACCCTAAACTGTGAATTAAAATAATTCCTTTCCCTTGTTTCTTCTATCCAATGCCATGTTTTCTGCAGTATATAAAGAAATGTAGTGAGAGGAGCCAAAGGTTCCTCAACCTGAAATATAATATCATGAGTTCCAAACAGAATGAGGGAACTGGTCATAATACAAAATAACCGAGATATAAATATTCAACTATTTCATCTTTGAGATAAATAAATTTCTGTAATTTTCTCCCACTTTTTTTGGAGAAAATGAAAATATCAGTGGAGTTTTTGCCTGGTATTCACAGATCCAATGTTTTTCAGGAAATTATTTTGCACAGAAATATTTGGGGGGGGGGGTGTTTTGTTTTTTCAAATAAAATAAAATAAAAATGGCCAGAATTCTATATGGCATTTAAAAATGATTAACATAAAGTTACCCATTTCTGCCTGTTTCATAGTTACGGTTAGTTTACGGGCTATGCAGAGCTATGCAGAGACTCTGAAAGTCATCCAATTTCTGCTTACTAGTAAGTAGCCTTTGTGATTGATAGTGGTCCATTCCCCTATTCCTTGGGAAGCAGCTTACTGATGTTTCTACTGCCCCTTGCATGAGCAATCTCCAGCATGGATGGAATTGTAATAGTGGTCCAGCTTCTACCTTTTTCACCAGAGATTGCTCATGGAAGCAGTGAGACTGTCAGTGGGCTGCTTTCTGAGCAAATGGGGAATGGACCCCCATTCATCAAAGCAGCTGCTTCCTGATAAATGTGGGTTGCAGGTATCAAGATGGGATTCACTAAGCAGCACTGTAACTACAGGGCTTATGTATAAATAAATCCCCAACAGGATTCCAGCCAATATTTTGCACCAAAATGGTGGGTTTGTGCAAAATGTCTTCCTTTTTTGGCATGAATAGCAGGTATAAACTTGCACAAAATTCCCATTTCTGGTTATTCTTCCCAAACAGGTGTCCCAAGTGTTGTGAAATCCATTTTTTTTTCCAGCTAGGAAACAAATGACAGCAAATATTATTTACAGCTTTGTAAAGCATGTGATCACTGTTTGCTTTTTCTCCATGTTCACTAGCTCTCTCTCTCTCTTTCACTCCCTTTCTCTGTTCCCTTTTCTAACTCTCTATCTCTCAGAACTTCAACCGTTATCACTAGGAACAACAAAAGCAGTAACATACTAATGCTATCGATAGTGGTAGGATGGTAGGATGTCTGGTAGGATGCTGCTTGAGGTCCAAGAGCATCATTCTATTGCTATCTGGTTGTGCCTGGCTTTAGCATATCACTTTATTAATTGATCTTCAAAGTAACTTTCCAAGCTCTGCTCTTTCTGTCTTTTATATACATGCACATGCACAGAAAAACATGCAGCTGTGATCAGATTTTTCACTAGAGATGTGAAAATGTAAAACGTCCAAGATCTAGCAACCCTGATTCTAACCACATAGTAGCAGTCATAGATATTGATGCTGCTTTATGAGGTGATAATCTAGTGCCATGCTTGTGATAAACTATTAGGCTTTCAGTCTCACAGTTTACCCACTTGGGAATAGGATTATTACCTCATAAAATAGTCCAAGAGTACTATTATCACTTAATTAGAAAACAGGATATGTTACTGCTCCTTTTATTACAATTTTAACACCTTACGCCTGGAGCCACAACTCCTGTTAACATCAAAATCTGCATCTTGCAAACACTACTGTATAACTTTCTCTCTCTGTCTGTCTGTCTATCTATCTGTCTCCCCATCCATCCTAGTCTCTATGTCGGATTGGTTCGAAAATTTTGTTCCTATCTTGCTAGTGATCCTAACTACAAATGCTCCTAGTGACAGAAAGGGTGCAGACAAGGGAAAAAGTCAAGAGTGTCCACTGTCCTTGAAATTCTTTGACAAGATTTTGTCATTACTTACAGACTCCATTTCATTGACCCTATTGAGGCTGAGGGAGGATGATTTGCTAATTCCACATAATATATAAACAATAGAGGATAAATACATGAGAATGTGGATGTCTGACTCGGAGTATGACAACATCATAACTGCTTTTGGTGATTAAAACTCATAATGCTTGCTTGCTTGTTTTAATCTAATCTGCGAAAGGCCCTTTCTTCTTGTTGCAGTTATTATTTAAATAAGTTGCATGCCTGTATGTAGTGTTTGCTGCTTCTTGGTTTCATGTAAACTAATCACTTTGTTTTCTACATATCCAGCCCAGTTAATCTCTTCGTCTGTCATGGGGTGGGGAGAAATCTTGTTCTGTTCCTTATATGAATCTAGTTGGGAAAGGTCACTCTGAAGCTAAATCTGCTTAACAATATTTATTTATGTTGTGCACAAAAGGTTTTGTTAGAAATGTGTTCCTTATCAGGAAATATTTCATTCCATTTTTGTTTATCCTAATATTTGTATCTCACATTTTAGGGTAAACTCCTCCCAAGGTGGCTTTTGTAAACAGAACAGAATAGACTGCAAATCTGAAGAGTTAAATTGGAGAAAGCAATCTTTTAGATATCCTGATCCAAAGCCTTTAAACCCACGACTTTGGCTCAGAGATGGACTGCAAAACCACTCTCTCCCAGGGACTCGGGACACTGAGTTTCACTCTGAGATAAGTTAGGCTTGCCCAAGAAAACCAGTTGAGTTCCAGCCCAACCTTCACCTCTTTAACACCATATTGAATTAAGAAACAGAAGAAGCTGCCTTGTATTGAGTCACCCCATTGGTCAATCCAACCTAAACATTTTCTATTGGTATTCTAGCTGGAAATATTTGAGATAGAACCTGGCACCTTTTGCATGTAAAGTGTGTGTAGGGGCGGGGGAATTAACATTAAAACAGAATTAAGGAGAGGCAATGTCAATTCAGATTCCATTCAGATTCCACAACCACATGAAAACTTGCTTTTGTCAATTTTTTTACAAAAAATATGCTTAAAATTTGGGGGGAGGAAAGCACCACATTTTTCCCAGTGCACATTTTAGGTACAACCAACACGCCCAAGATAAAACAATGTTATAGATCATTATGTTATATTGCAAGAATTCTTGGACAGAATCCTGCTGGGGATTTACATATGCATAAACAACATATTTATGGTGCTTGTACTATGCAGTGAGTCCTGTCCCAATGTCCCCAGTCCCCACTTACCAGGAAGCAGCCACTGTGATCAGTGGGGTCTGTTCCCCTGTTGATCAGGAAGCAACAGACTGAGGATTTTACTCCCTTCCATGAGTGATCTCCAATGTTATAAACAGAAATGGTGTTACCCCAAAATGTGGGTGACTTGGGGGTCCACCAGTGATGCCAGAACCACCATGTGAAAATGAGGAATTAGTTAGCTTAATATGGAAGCCTGCAAGAAGTGAGTAACTTAATGATATCTTTGACACCAATGTTTTTGAGGTCCTAGCAGAAAAGAACCAGCCAGAGATTCCAAATGAGCTAAAATGTGTTTTATTGAAGAGTTCAGTCATTCACACAAAAGATTCAAATACTCAGATATTCACACAAGAGCTAACTGAAAGATAAGGGGAGGAAAGTTGTTGATAGGAGAGTTTTAGGGAATGGGTGATAATTACTAATCTGGAGAACAATGAAGAAAGCAGGGATGTAGCTTAGACTTACACCAAACAATAGTACTTGTTCAGGAGTCAGAGTTACAGTGTGGCATTCAGCAAATGAGATACTGAATCAAGCTACTCAGAGGGGTTTTCTACCCAAAATCTACCTGAAGGGCATGGGTGTGAATGACTTTCTGGCTGAGCAAACAATGAAGGTTGCCATATGGCTGATGGGGTTAACGGTCTTAGTGTTAAGTGACAAAGTGTCAATGGATTTCATAATAGTTCATAATAGTTCATAATAGGTGCAAGGAAGAAGGGTTGAAGCAATCAGTGTTTTGGTGGGAACTTCCCTTTGCTCTTGTGTGGTATCAGAGATGTTACAGCTTCAGCTTCAGCCTGTTATCTCTGAAGTTAGCTGGTAATCTGCCCAGCAATAACCTTGGCTACACCTTGAAGGGATCTTCTGACCTACTTTGCAGCACACATGTTCAGTCAGTAATTTTCTTCTGCCCAGCTTGACCTTCCAGCCTCTTCAGCGTCTATTTTGTATCAAAGCCAATTAATGTATTTTGCCAATTAAATCATATTTCACCAATTAAACCATATTAAATCTGGGGGTGTGTGGGCTGGTAAGAATGGGGCCTGTTGCAATTCCCCTTCATACCACAGATTCCTTGTATGTGCAAAGTGGGGTAGGACCATCAGCCAGCTGCTTCCTGATCAACAGGAGGTTATACCTGCCTCTCAGTAAGTGGAGATTGAGGGCTTTGTAAGGATCATGAATATGAAACAATTGCAAAGATATAAGCCTAGGCTACACATTTGTAACTGCCCAAAAAGATTCTGGCCCTTGTTCATTCACTGTACCAAAGTGTTTGTTACTAATGCAACCTCTGCAAGACAAAGATAGAGGGCTATCAAAGTGCTCCAAGGAGTACAGAAAACAGTGAACATTTGACTACTGAGAGAGTCTCAATACACATAGGAAACGGCTTGATCCCAGCACTCTTTGCTTACAGCCCAGATGCAGCTGTTCAGGCTGCTCTCACGCAGAGATCTTTCACCTTATATGCCACCTGCTTCTTTTGAAATGCAGGTTTCATGGACTGAACCAGGGAATATCTGCGTGCAAAGCACAGTCGCATGTATTCCTGCCCCAGAACATCAAGTAGGTCACAATGTTTAAAAGCTCAAGGAATAGCTTGTTCAGTTATTTCTTTTGCAATAACAAACTCTAAATTCACTACATTTTCTGACTCGCTTAGGAATGGTGAACTGAAATACCACAAGATTCTCTTCTGGCTTTCTTCTACATATAAGCTCCCTCAAAAAATAGCCAAGTTCTCTATAACAAAGCTTTAGTTTACAGCTCTCACAGTTCCCCAACCATCATGGACATCAACTGTGTTGACAGGAATTCAGGGAATTGTAATCCAAACATGTAGCTCTTCCAAGGTATATTGTTTAATAAGTAGAGTTCACGGTTTTCTAAAGAAACCCAAAACCAACCAAGAATGAAAGGAAATGTATAAGAAAGTATGTGGTTGAAAACACTCTGACATTTCTTATTTGAGGAAGTTCTCAGGATAGATCACATGAGATAACAAAGCTGAGATTATATTGTCTAAATTTTGACTGTGTGGCTGAACAAACCATGTGTGACATGAGGACTGCAGTTCTGAATAGCCTCGCCTGAAAGTAAATCCCACTGAACTCAGAGGACTGACTTATGAGTAAATATGCCTCAGATTGTACTCAGAATGATAAATGATGTAAAGTGTACCTATAAAGGTATTTCTGCTCTAAATTCTTCTGTCTGTCTTCTGTATATTCCTCACTAGGTCAGAGTACAAAGCTGGTCCTTTCTAAATCCCTGAGACGTTCTTGTCTGCCTACTTCTGACTCCTGGTACGTAAGATATGCCATATTTCTCCCAACAACAGGAAATTATTTTCAAAGGCAAAAATAATAATTGTGATTCAGTGGCCTTAATCTAGTGATTTGGATAGATAGTAATGTCCCATATAGGCAATATCATGGGGAGTCTGGAAGTGTCTCGGTGATGCTGATGCTGATGCTGATGTCCTCTTTTAAAACTCTCTTTCCACCAAAGGGCAGGACATCAAACATATACAATCAGAGACCAAGGCAATAAAACACAACAATCTACAGTAAATATACATATAAAACTTCCAACATCCCACCAACTACCACCCAGCTCAAGGCACAATCAGCTTAATCTGGAAAATCAAAGAGGAAGGTCTTCAAACCCTTATAAGAACAGGTGAAATCTTCCTGCACTCAGAGGTCCAAGGAAAATCTTAAAAGGCTTGCAGCCTTGACAAAGCTGCACGTATCAGTGGAATCCTTTGTCTGTAGATCTTAAGATCTTAGATAGTGCATACCATGCTAGCTGAGCTGCCAGGTACAGGAGAGATTTGGTCCCATGTCCCTTCTAATCATCATCAACGCTGTCAAATCTGACAGTGCTGCCAAAAAGCCTTTCTGTGCTGTACATGGAAGTCCTGATTTTTTTGTTTTGTTTTATAGACTAGGAAGACAATTGAATTAAAAGGCAAGCTTTAAAACCAAGAAACCATACTTAATAAAAATAATAAAATGATACTATCCAGACAAAATATAAGGATGCTTGAGAAGTTGAGCCTTTTTGAATTCTTACTTATTTTATATATATTTATATGCACAAATATTGAACATGTTGAATAATTGGGATAATTAATCTTTTTGGTTTCATGCGCAGATTGAGGGTCAATGATCCATTACTCTAATCAGGCATGCAAAAGGGGTTAAATCAGCACCCAGGTAAAAGAGCACATTAACCTTACCCTTGTTTTGTTACTTGGCACAAAAAGGGACAATTCAAAAAAGAAGAGTCTCTCCTTCATATGAAGGTTTTTTTTGTGAGCCAGGGCACAGATTTCCCAGCTCTTTGTTCACATGGAGACCCTCTATGTATAGAATAGCCTCATCTTTTCAGAGCTGTCACTTTTCATGCAGCGGAAGAAATGATGAAAGGGGTGGGGATAACAAACTGCCTTCCTTGTGTGGTGACTCAGGCTCTTTTTGCAAGGCTGAATGGGGCCTAGAGTCCTTCAGAATTCTCCAATGTTCGAATGAGTCCTCATTTCAAAAGGCATCTCAGCACCCACCTGAGAGCGTACATTGTGTGAGAGAAATGCATCTACACAAACTATTTAAATAACTATGTTAAATTTTGGTGTAGATTTAATTAGATTAAAAAAAATAACAGGGAAAAAGGAGAGAACGGCCATGTGATTCCTCTGTTTCCATTATGTATCTTTTTGTATATGTGCCAGATCTGCATATATATAATGGGTAAGAAATGTGGCTTTTGTGCTTTGTATTGCCTTATAAATAACTTTTAAATCAATAAAATAAAATGGCATTCAGTAGTTTGGACAGTTATTCTTTTGATTTGTTTCTGGCTTACCTCTCATGTTTAACGGATGCATGGTAACAAAACCAGACAGCAATGAAGTTTCCCTGTACCAGTATTATCTGTGGAGAGCCTTTCCAAAAAGTCTGCAGTTTTGTGAGATTTATTCTTCAGAAAACAGTTGCTACCTAAGACTACATAACATGAACTCACAAAATCCAAGTTCAGTTTCAAATAAATTCATTGCACCTGCCACTGTTTTTATATTAGGTTCATTCACTGGCCAAACTGGAAACTGCTGAAGTCAAACCTACTCAGCACTGTAGTTTTCTCTCTGAATTTTTAAAAGAAATGTATTATTAACAGGCTATATTAAACTCATGTGAATTTGTTATGCACTGAGCAGACCAATCCATCCCTAAAAAGTTTTCTGTGTCTCTGTTCCTCCCCTTAAAAACTGTACTTTGAGAGGCCAGCGACTCCCAAAACTGCAAACCCCAGGATTCCATAGGATGTTGCAAGTGGAATAATAGCGCTATAACAGTCTATTGCGGAAATGGCCTAGGCAGTACTACAAACCCAGAACTATATGAAAGGATGTTTTACAAAATGCTTTCCCCTCTCTTTATCTTCTTCAAGAGTTGGCATATTTTAAGAACTTTGAACAAACTTAGCCATCCTTCATATGAACACTCCCTCATAGATCAAGTACTGTGTTCTGTGACACAATCAGCATGGCTTAAATCTTTCAGCCATACATCATCACAAGCATTATTCCTTTTTTAACCTGCAATTTATACACATTCAAATACACATTCTTGCAGCACAGATAACAGCTTGTTTGCTCTCAAATTTGCTCAGTAAAGTGGATTATACTTTCCTAAGTGTGGTGATAAATAAGGAAGAGATAAGATTTATAGGAAGGGCCCATTGGCAAAGGAAGAACTTCTCTTGCTTGTTGTTAATGTTAAGATGGCTGTCTGTTGTTAGTGCTGCAAACTTTCAACTGTATATAATATTGAAATAAATGGGTTAACATACTTCCTACCATGTTGCAGTTGCTCCCAGAGGGGTATTTATTATGTAACCACCCAGCTTTGTTGACGGAAGTTCAGAGAAGGTTTAAAGGAAGCCCAGATAATATTTTCTTCCATTTTCAGTACCCTTATGTCCTCCCTTTGTTTCTTCCATATTTTGTTTTTCCTGGCAAGAAAAAAAAAAAAGGTAGAACAGTTGTACAATGACTTTTAGTTGTTTGCTCTAGGAACTTTCTGTCTGGAATCAACCAAGGGCTGTTCTTAGTGAAAGCCAGAGAACACCAGCACTCTGAAGGATCTTCAAATGCTATTTTTTTCTGAAATGCAACCTGCACATGCCTATTAAATAGTAAATCCAATTGGTTCATTGAGGTTAATAAATTAAATGGGATTTGAGTTACAAGGGACTTATTTTAAAAGTGTTTAGGATTGTATACCAAGAAGGGCAGCCATGCAACTGTTCAACTTTCCTCAGCAAGCAAAACTTCCAGTCCAAGATGGCTGAGAGGAAGGGACACCAGGTTACTCCAGCTACCTGGGAAATGTATCAGCGGCATGAAGAATGTGAGCATGTGTATACCTCAGTTACACATGTTTCTGCAGGCTAGAGACCATAGGAAGCCAGAGTGTGGACGTACTATATTACCAGTAACAATTTTCACTGTTACAGTACCTTTGGAGCAATGAAAGAGGATAACAGTATTTTTGTTAGACTTTTGGAAGGTTTGATCGACTCTATTCCTTTTGCCAGCAGGCTCAGGCCTTTTTATTCAGGCAGGTCTTTAGTTTAAAAGCTGTGTAACAGAAAGGGTTTGTAAGGGGTTGTGTGGAGTGTTTCTTTAATTTTTTTTTAAATCATGATCACTGTCTTCATATTGTTTTTCTCTTGTTTTTAGTTGTATGTTTATTTGATTCTTTTTTAAACTTTTGTATAAATAATATTTTAGCTGTATCTTGTTTTTTAAATGATGTACAGCACCATGGGTCCTGCATTAGAAGAAAGGCAGGATATAAATCAAATAAATAAATAATTTTTCCCTTTTTGATGAGATCCCCAGATGTTCCTTCCTTCTTGGGGTGGGGTCTCAGTGTCACCTCCAAACTGACCTTGAAATTCTTCCTTTCCTTTCCTTTCCTTTCCTTTCCTTTCCTTTCCTTTCCTTTCCTTTCCTTTCCTTTCCTTTCCTTTTCAATAACATACAAGCCATGGATTCTTGTAAGGTTCTTTATAAGCCTGACAGCCTTGCCTCACCCCCCCAAAAAACTAACAAAATTATTTCCCTTAAAGCTAACCACCTCATATTACCTTCCAAACTGTTGGACTATGCATATTGGATGGAGTGGGGTGACTCCAAGACTAAGAATCCTTTAAGGATTTTTATATGTGTTGGGAAGCAGAAAACAAGTTGACAATGATGACATTAACAATGTGGGACTCTATTCATTACTCCTATGTAATGAGAATAGGTATTACTAGACAGTGAAGAGGGGCAACAAACAGCATAACGATTTAGACTTTTCTTTTTTGTTGTTTCATTTTAGTAAAGCTTCAAATTTTGCAGGAAGCTGGCCTCTACCAGTGCAAGCTATTTGTCCATTTGGCCTAATACTGTACACTAGGCAACAGCTCGTCATGCTCTCAGGCACAGAAAGTTAAAATACCTGCTCTCTTATCTTTTTACTGTGACAGAGATGGAAAAAGGTACCTTTTGGACTTCAGGTCCCAGAATCCCCCAGCCAACATGGGTGTTAGAACTGAAATCCCAAGGAGGAATGTGCATAAAATGTGTGTTCTACTAGTAAGCTTCCAGGGCAGGTTTGAGGAACTGGAGGATGGGGTAGCTCCTCTGTTCCTACATTTTTTGAAAACCTATGGCCAGAATCCTCTATGGCAGTTATGAATATGTATCTTATAGCTATGCATTTGTGACCATTATGTATTAACAATCTCTAAACTAGTCCCTAGTTTAGAAGCTCTGCAGGCCCCATGAAAGTCGCCCAATATTCATCTTCCAAGAAGCAGCTACTGTGATCCATGTGGGTCTGTTCCCCTGTCGATCAGAAAGCAGCAAGCTGACATTCTCATCTCTGACGCAAGCAATCTCTGACGCAAAGAGAAATTGTGACAGTGTCCTGCTCCTCCCTGTCATACCAGAAATCACTCGCAGGAGGGGGTAGAAATGGCAGTCAGCTGTTTCCTGAGCAACAAGGAAATGGACCCCAATCAATCTCAGTGGCTGCTACCTGGTAAGTAGGGATTGGGAGATCAGGCTGGGATTCATAGTGTAGCTCTGTAACTACAGTGCTTGTGTATATGCAGCTGCCATACAGGATTCCAGCCAGAATTGTACAAAGTAACAGAGATGTTGCTTCCCTCCACATCATTTGCCACTGCCTGAGTCCATGTGTCCTTTCTTTGATGCACAATGGCCAGAATTCAGATAGGGATATCTGCATTACCTTTGCCTTTATGCATGTACTTTTCCAGGCACTGAAGGAATGATATTCCTGTCCTTTCTTCACAGGGTCTAAAACAACTCTCTCAACCTACTTTAAAGCTCTAAAGCCGCCTTACATGGACATTCCATGCTTTTTCATGAATAGATAGGAGAAGAGAAACATCTACCAACCATCCCTCCAGACAGACAGACAATTTACCGTGGAAAAAGAAAATGAAGGAAGACTGCCATTTTTGGATGTCCTAGTCATCCGCTATCCTCACCAACAGTTGGGCCACATAGTTTACAGAAAACCTATACACACTGACAGATATCTACACAAAAACTCCAACCATCACCCAGGACAAAAAAAGAGCACCTTTTGCACTGGTAGAACGTGCAAAAGAATCTGTGAACCCCCACCTCCCGAAAGATGAACTGAATAATCTAAACTGGGCTCTACAGGCCAATGGTTACTCCAGTTCAGACATCAGAAGACCCGAAAAAAACCACAGAAGTGAAGATAAGCAGCCAACCAAAGGGAATGTGTTTTTACCATACATCAAAGGGGTCACTGACCGCATAGGGAAATTGATGAAGAAACACAACCTCCAAACAATCTACAGACTGACCAAGAAAATTCAACAAATGTTACATTCAACAAAGGACAAGAGGGATCCTCTAACTTCTGCTGGAGTTTATCGCATACCTTGCAGTTGTGAGCAGGTCTACATAAGGACTACAAAATGCAACATCCAAACACGAATTAAAGAACATGAAAGACACTGCAGACTGATCCACCCAGAAAAATCAGCAGCAGCAGAACATGTTATAAACCAACCTGGACACAGAATGCTTTTTGAAAGCACAGAAATTCTGGACCGTTCTGACAACTACTATGTCAGACTACACAGAGAGGCCATTGAAATCCATAAACACATGGACAATTTCAATAGGAAAGAAGAAACTCAGAAAGTAAACAAAATTTGGCTCCCAGTACTGAAGAACACTAAAATCAAGACTCAAAATATGCCAATGAACACCACCCAGATTCTGGAGGTCCCTCTACAAGAAATAATACAATAGATGGCTAATGTACTTAACACACTGTTATGCAGATCCCCTGACTAACAACTTGACCCTGGGGCATATTCCATTTAACAATAGGCCATCACACAGGCCAACTTAACATGTGCAAATTACTTCCTCCCACTGAGGACTACACAAGTATATATATTCTGTCTCACTTCCATGCCACCAGATCCTCTGAAGATGCCAGCCATAGATGCAGGCGAAACGTCAGGAGAAAATACTAACACAGCCTCAAAGCCTGGAAAACCCACAATAACCTATAGACAGACAATGATTACAGAAGTGCTGAGACCTTTGGAAGACTCCTGCAGATCTCAGCACTGATGCCATCCTTGTGTGTCTGCCTCTGGCAAGGGTAGCCAGATTTTATCCGATCCTGTATGTTCAAATTGAAGCATGGAATGCCTGTGTGAGGTGACTTCAGAGCTTTAAAGTAAGTGGGGGGGTCTTATATCAGTCCACATAGTGTAAGGTCTGCATGTAGGCATCTAGGTTACACTAAGGGGATGTTGAATGGAAGCAAATATTTTTCACATCACACACACATATTTCCCTCTTCTACATTAAAAAACAAAACAAAAAAACCATTTGCAAACCCACTAAAAGTCATGAATGTTCTTCAGATACTGAGTACTAGTATTGAAGTAGTGACAACAGATGCACTACTGCTGGCTGCAGCTATTATGACAAACACAAAAGGGGACTTAAGTATACTTACTTTTTGTTAACCTGTCAAGCTCATACATACCTCTCCTGCGATGAAAATTCTTTGTTTTGTTTTAATCCTGAATTTTTTTATCTTTAGCAGTGTCTAAGTTCTTTTGACATGATAGACTGTGCATTAGCTGTCGCAACATAATAGTGACAAAGTTGATGTGAACAATCTAAATAAATGCACAATCTCAACATGCAATTACCTCCAAATACGGTTTGTTAGAAGTCAAAGGCTGCAACATCAATACCAATACATAATTTTCAGGGGATAATAGATATTCTCTGATCGGGGCAACTTTTCTTTTAACCTCTGTCTAAATGTCATGTCTTCAATTCACTATCTATTGCAATTTTATGAAATAAATGTACATGGATTTTCTCCTCTCACTTTTTTGGGGTTGTCATTTTGCATTGATTTTGTGACCAGGTCATAAATCTGTACAGAGGTTATAGAAAAAAATTTGACTGAAGCCATTCTGCTTGTGATAAATATATAGTTCCCTCCCTTGCCACTCATCTACTATGTCAATGGTCCTGTAATATTCTCCAGAGTTATTTCTATGAAGGGGAAAAATAAAGAGAATGGACAGGAGGTCAATACTTCATTTAGAATACATGAAGAATGTATTCAGGGAGGAGTCATAGCTCATGTGTATAGTGTGCCCATCCTCTGCATGCAGAAAGTCACAAATTCAGTCCAAAATTCAGCCCAAAGAACCCTGTCCAAAAATGTTGGGGCACCACTGCTAGTTACTGAAAACACTCTTGGGACATATTGGGGGTGTGCCACTATGGAAGACTTTCACCCTTGAGAAAAATAGACACATTTTCTACCACCACCGCCCTTTTGCCATCGTAATGTTTGATAAGTTTAACATCAAATTTTCCTAACATCTGTTCAACTGGATGAAGTACCATGACAATAACACAAAGCTCAGAGGTAAGTTATAGTTATCTTTCCATATAGACAGTTTCACCCTTCACTGTGGACATTCTTTCTCTTAGACTAGAAATTCTCTGGAGAAGAATTTTGTCGTATAAATTCCAGTTCTCAAAATAAAAAAAGATCTAATACTTGCATGTTTATCTGAACATCTTCTGGATATGCAGGTGGGGCTCACACTGGGTTCAGAAGTGGAGTTGAGGTATAGGATAGTTTCCAGTGATTTTTTGGAGCTCAGATCACAAGCTAGTAAAGAACTAAATACCTAACATGAAAAGAAGAAAAGATGATGTTGGTCAGCTCTATCATTCTGGGTACTATTGGTACTCAAGCTGTGAACATATGGCCTCGTAACATTCTTTCCTCAATAGGTAGATAGAGAAATTTGGGGGACAATTTCACCACATTTCTGGAGGAGGGGAGATAATCTCTAGCAGCTTCTCAGAAGTTCACAATTAGCAATGGCAACAGCAGGCAGGCTCCCTCCGTCCCTCCCTCCCTCCCTCCCGTGAAAGGAAAATTAGTAGCAGCAGCTTTTTTATCGTATCTTCCACAATGGTATTGACCTATTTCATTCTGGAGCATTGCTGGGTTCGAGTGTTTGTGTGTGGCAGGGGTGGCAACCAGGACAAAAATAAATAATGAGGTAATGTTCTACAAAATTGACTTCTTTTCCCTTTTTGTTTTAAATTTATATGTTGCATTCACACCCTCCCTTTCTCCCAACATAAGATCCATAGTGGATTACAATAGAGATTTCAAGACAATATACCTGAATCTGTGCTATCAATCATTATAGTAAAAGTATTTTTAAAAAAGGCTATCATGTTTAAAACAGCCTGGAATTAAAACCATTTTAATGCATTAAAATACTGTAGATGAAGAAAAAATTAAAAGTTTTTAAAAGTCCCACATCTCCATTAAAAGGGGGGGGGGATCCTAAACTTCCTCAGCAACCAACTAATGGACAAAAGCCTATCTCAATTGAAAGGAAATTGTTTTAATAGATAGGTGGGAGAACAGAAAGGGAGCCTCCCATGAAAGGAATTCTGTAGTCTGGGAGCTGCCACTAAGAACATCCTGTCTAGAATTGCCATTCAATTCGCATGGTGTTTGGAAAATCACTTTTAAGAAGAATAAAACCACAGATAAATGAGCAGTTGTAGGAAGATGCTGTGGGACCCATTCATTCTTCTTAAAGGTAAAACTTTCCAAGCTCTGCCCATTAGCACTGTGGTAAAATCCATCTTCCAGTATCCAGAAAGAGCCTCCAGTTTTTCTGCCTCATTCTCAGTGAGTTTTCAAATACATTTTCACCTTATTGTGGAATTATTTTAATGTCTACTTCAGTGGCAAAGGCTCTTATATTATCCCCCACTACTTTCTATTGCACATTTCCCCCATTTTCAGCCTTGCCAGGTGCCCACAGTTCCTGACTTGTGAAAGTCCCAGGTGAGGATGTAACCTGATGATGTATTCCCCTGGGTTTTAACTGGAGCATGGGAAGCTGATGAAGCTGCAGACTCCTCAATTGCATTTTATAGAATGCAAAATAGGAAACTTACATACATTCCTCATCTACCTCATCTCATATGCACCCATGAGGATTTCAGCCAAACTTCCTTCTCTTTGGGGGAAAAAAATGACAGCAATTTTTCCTTTTTTTTTTTTTATCAAAGTGAATGAGAATAGTTTTTTTAAAAAAAGAATGCAATATATTTTTGGCTTAGCACTCATCCTTACTGCTTCTCAATGTATGTTAAGACACAAAGTGGATGCAACATTTCTTTTAATTTGCCCAGGTATGCCAGAGTGGGGGAAGCCATATAGCTGGAAATCCTAAGGCAGTATGTCTTAGTTAACACTGATCCTCATAGGCAGGATTTGAGACTGTGTTTGTCAATTATTATTACTGTTATTATCATTTCTTACCTGCTACTCCCCATGGACTGAGCTGGGGGACAACAAAAAACAGAACATCAATGAAAACAATCATTAAAATGCATATCATCTTAAAAGAAAAAAAATAATACAGATACTTAAAAACAGGCAATACATATTTAAAACTAATTGTTAAAATTCACAATTAGAAATCATCAGGATAGTGCTTGTAGGTCAGTAGCTCAAAATGTTCAGTTGACCTTGTCTGATATGGTCTGAAAATAGCTATCTGTTCAGAGAGCGTAGTGGTACTTTCTGAATATCAGAACAGTCTTTATAACAATACTGCTCCAGTCTCATGCTGATGTTCAGCTGGGTGCATAACTCCTCTAGTTTAGCTCAGACATATCTGCAATGTGTTCCCAATAAGTAAAACCTTGGAGTGATTTCTGCTGCTACTGTTTTTGTTGTTAAAATGTGGCAAATGGGGAATCTGTTTGAGCAGGAAGAGGAGACAATCTTAATTCAGGTGGCTGAACAGACCAAAGTTCAAAACCCTGAACATGGATAAATGAATCTGTCACTTTCAGTTTTCTCCCACACTCAGATTGTTTATGCAAAAAAAAAAAAAAAAGGAATCCCAGGTTCTTCCCATCCTAAATATGAAGAAATTTGTGGTTTGGGATAACTTCTTATGAAAAACTAACTGAAACAAAATTGCTATCTGTCCATAATTGTGTCTATTTAAAATATACTTTCAGAGTTATAGAAAACTTTGCTACTTCAAATGCGATGGTAAGTTCAGATCAAGTGCATTTTTTTTTTTTTTACAAATAGATAAACAATTAGGTTTTAAAAGAGTTGTAGGCCACATCTGGCTATCTAGATGTTGCTGAACTACAACTTTCATACGTCCTGGCCAATGTAGTCATTTTTGAAGGATGATGGGAGGTGCAGTCTAACAACAGCCTCCATATTTTTGGGTACCTGAAGGACTCTCAAATCTTCTATCAACATGCCAGATCCTTTTGGATCATCAGTTGAGGCCTGTCTCTGTGTGTCTCACCTCTTAGAGATGAGGCTGACATTCGAGAAAGGAGAAGAAACTCACAGCAAAATAATGAAAAAATAGTGTTCAAAGATATGCAGGAGAGACTCAGAAACTAATGATTTATACTGATTTAAACATGAAAGAAGAATGAAACAATCTCTTGTGAACCTGAGGGCAAAGATAATTACATGTTTCCCTCTTTAATAGTGATTATTGATCATCCTGCTACATTAAGAGAAATAGCTAAATAATAATCATTGGCGCAGTTTCAAAGGGAAGTTCAGCACTCTTAGTCACAAGAAATGTTTTTGTGTGGCTAGATAGGGGATTTTGGATCATGACATGACATGATTTTACATCAAATAATAAGTGTGAAGGTGACATAGTTGTCAGGGTGACAAAACAAGCTCATGACATTTCACAGGAACATCAGAAGTGAGAAGCTCAAAAATGAAATTCAGCAAGTTTATTATCCTCTACAAAGTACAATAGTGTAACCAGCCACAAACTCTTTTGGGGAACTAGATTATTGTCAAGTTGGGAGGATGCTGTTAAACACACAATAACATTTTCACCTTCTGTCAAGACAAGACTGAGAACAATTGAATCCTTAGGTCACATTCAAAGAAGGGAAAATAGCTTGATATTTGGATGCAGTTTAAAATGTTGCAGTAAAACTTCTTTAAAATGTTATATCCTAGAGCAGCAAGATGCCAGACATGTATACATTGATTGGAAATTAATTCCATTCTTCTGAGCAATTATGCATCAGTAACACTTTGCAAAGTTCAGTTCTATTCTTTGGGCATTATCTGAAAAAAAACTATGACTTTTACAGTGCCATCCTATAGATGTCTACTCAGAAGAAACAGCTATTGAATTCCGTGGGGCTTACTCCCTAAGATTTCAGGCTTAGACTTAATTTAAATGTGAAATGTTTGTGTTGCATTCTTTAGGATCAGAGAGAAGCAAATCAATCCTAAAGCGAATCAGATTAAAATACAGTATCTTCCATGTGCAAAATAGTTGCATAAGTTAAATAAAAGTGACTAGAAAATAAATGTGTATTGTGCAAGTCATCCTACTATAACGATATGAACTGTTAATAAAGTCTAATGTTCTATGTTTTATCTGTAAACATGTGAAGAAAGTCTCCACTTGAAATTCCTTCAAATATGTATCTTTCAAAAGCCAAGATGACTAAACTGGCTTTCTCTGACAAAGCATTGAACACCTGTATGGTAGCAGCTCATGTGAGAACACTGACAGTGAATTTTCACACACAGCTGCAGAGACACCAAAGGTGAGTCATGCTGCTTACAAAGTGTGTTTGTAAATGCCTTCAAATTGCCTGTTGACCCACAAAGACCCCACAAATTTAATAAGTTTTCTTAACTAAGGAATAGTCAGAGTTGGTTTTGCCTGTTCTTTCCTCTGAAATATAGCCTACAGCTCCTGGTATTTCTTGGCAGTTTCCCATCCAAATACTAACCAGGTCTGACTCCTGCTTAACTTCCAAGATTAGACAGGATCTGGTGCCTTTAGGGTGTTTAGATAGATGCAGGGAAGAGCTTCCCTGTACATAATGCAATCTTTTACTAAGTTCATGGAGCATTAGTGTTGGGCTTTTGCTGGATTGTAATGTAACCTTTTCTTCAGATCCTTAAACTGTATTTCTAAATGCTGAAGTTCAATACTAGAGATTTTGGGGCTGAAGCAACATTTTATCAGGAAGGGCTGAATTTTTTGGGGGGTGGGTTGGAGATGCCTTCATTTGCCTCCCTCCTTGCTACACTCCTGGCCAAACGTAGTGTCAGTGAAAATGGGTTGAAAGGGCCTCACATGACCCAAGGGAAGCTATTGATCCCATTCCTTTCTAAGGACTCTCTAGGATTCTCTGGACAGCCATGAATAACACAGGGCTATTCTTAAGATAGTAGTTCACTCTCTTCTGGAAAATTTGTAGGAAAGTTGTTGACAGGACTCTCACAATGTAACAAATAGTAAACAGAGTTTGCATTAGTTCACCGATTCTTGCTACACCAATTAGCTAGTTCATCAGTTCTTGGCATACACGTATGTGTGAAACAAAGTTTAGCTGCTAATAAGTCAAAAACACACATCATAACCTACAAATTACATTTCACTCCCTAGCATAAATAGAGGTAATGGTGCAATATAGTATGCTCTGGATTTCTTCATGCTGAAGTCTGTTCCTCTAAGAAGAAATAATATGCCTTTGATGTGCAGATGAAATTTTAATGACTCCTATAGATTATTAAATTCTCTGTAATGAATGTATAGAGTGTTTGGGTGGGCAGGGGAGACTTACTGTTTAGAGGTAACTCATTTTGTAAGTGCCTTGGTATCTTTTCATGCAGCACCGCATAAATTCATCACCTAATTGTGGTGAGGATAAAATATCAAAGAACACTGTGATTCAGAGATAATGTGGGTTTTGCTTTCTGCCACATAATTTTGTTGTAAATCTTGACTGCATGTTTAGAAAGGAATGCACTTAAAGCAAAATTCTGCTTTCCACCAATCCTTAAAAAATAAAGAATGAGAAGAAATATGAATCTTTCCACTTAGAGAAATTGGTAAGCCATTTCCTCTTGAGGCTTCTTCACAACATTGTGTTTACTTTGCTTCATATAAGTTTTGCCACACAATTAGCTTTGAAAATTGCCAGTGTCCAATGAGTCATGCTAATATTTACATATATATTTTCTTCGTCCTACTTCTAATATCTTGTGTTTTCATACTTTTCTCTTTGCCACTCCCCATTCCTCTTCTTTCATTCTTTTCCTCCCAGTAGTTGCTACTGACAACCTATTGAGACAGCTCTCATTGTAATTTTCCTACATTTGAGCAGCTTTTCCACACAAAGATTGACAAGATGTCTCCCTTCAGGGCTTAGCAAGTCAACAAAGCTTGAGGCAAAACCAGCAATTCTCACTATGGCAGAAAGAAAGAAAGAAAGAAAGAAAGAAAGAAAGAAAGAAAGAAAGAAAGAAAGAAAGAAAGAAAGAAAGAAAGAAAGAAAGAGCTGCAGTTCCAACAGTAGTAGTACATTTGCTGACATTTTTAGTGGTGGGTTTCCAGATGGACATGTACCTCACTCTTGCCTATGGCAAAAATCTATTGAAAATAAGTTTAAAAAAAAATCCCACATCAGGAAACAGAAAGCCAGAATGTGGTACTTCAGGGGTTGTCACAGGAACAATCGAGCCCTCTGGCAAGCAGGTGGCCCTGAAGACACCACCGAGTGACAGCTGAATGTGCAAAAACAGAAAGTGGTATCGTTTTGCAGTTTGAAGGAAGTTACTATTCATTTAACAGTATTCATTTAACTGCTGGCTTGAGAAGCAGTCCCATACAATCTTATCTTGGGAACAAGCCACAGTGAGGCTTAGGCCATTTCCACATTACAGTGTTATAGTGGTACTATTCCACTTTCAACATCCTATGGAATCCTGAGGTTTGCAGTTTAGGGAGGGGAATTTAGCTTCTCAGCCAGAGAGCTCTTTGGTCTCAGTAAACTACAAACCTCAGAATTCCACAGGATATTGAAAGTGGAATAATAGCAGTATAACAATGTAGTGTGGAAATGGCCTTACTTATGAACAAATTATGTTTAAAAGTTATTCTGCCTGTTTTTATTTGCTAGTTTTTTATGTTGTTTATGATATTACTTCTATTTTATTTTTATTTGTTTTATACCACCATATTATATACCTGCCAGCTCCCATTTGAATAGGCAGGCAAGTCTGTTCTGAGTTTTCAATCCAAACTTTAAATGAGCTATCCAAGGGTATAGGAATTCTATCCCCAGAATGAATTATGCGGCCACAGACTTTATCCCAGAGCTTTCCAAACAGTGTGTCGTGACACATTAGTGTGTTGCCTGAAGAGTTCAGGTGTGTCACCTCCCCAGCTCTGAGAAAGATCCCTCCATGGGGGGGCTCCTTGGGGACTTCTTGTCTTCTCTAACTGCCACCTCCACCACTGCCTGCTAAGAATTTATCTGTACTTTAGTCTAACTTTTGAATTAACTGCAGCAGTCCCTCCGTTCCTCGGAGGAGGAGGAGAGGCGACAAAGGGCCTGACCCCTCCCTCCCTCCTTCCTTCCCTCAACTCTGGGAAGGGCCCAATCTGGCTCACCACTTTCCCCATCCCTGCCCATGGGGTAGCCTGAGGAAGACACGACAATGAAACATGGAAGCTTAAAAATGTTTGATGATGAAATGTAAGTTTATCTAATATTCCACCAAATATTGAAAAGCTGTGTTCATCCTATCAACCTCATACATCTCATTAAAATGGTAAGTAATTGTTAGTTTTATTCAATTTTTTAAAATACTTGCACATATTTACATATTTTTACTCATAAATGACAACAATCTTGGAAATGTATGTTATTATTTATAAATCATATATTTTTAAAAATGTATGAAAGGTTATCATGAGATATGTTGTGTCCCCATACATTTTGTTATTACAATTTATCTATGTCTGTATCTTTTATAAGAGGTTAGTTTAGTTTAACTTCTGGTTTGCTAGTGAAACTGAATTACTGTGTCTTGAAATGATGCATGTCTTAAAAAGTGTGTCACCAACATGAAAAGTTTGGAAAGCTCTGCCTTATCTGCAGAATGGGTTCAACATCCTAAATAGCTCATATAAAGCTTAGTCTGAAACCCCAAATCGTTTGAATGCCTCACTACCATGTTAGCAACCAGCACCACTTATCTGGCTTCATAATTATCAATATTAGAATAATTACTTCACAGTAAACCTGCTGTTAAATCAGGCACTCATCAAAAATGAATGTATTTGTATTATTTTTATTTGGACTGTAAGGTACTCTGGAATCTGATGGGGAAGAATGGGATTGAAATTATATCAGACTGATCACTCAATCAATAATTTTAAATGCTGTGTGTAAAGCAAATAATGTAATATTAAGCTTTGGAGTGTGTGATGATATAATATTAAGGTTTGAGGGGGTGAATTCATCTGTTATGAAACACACAGCTGCAACCAAGCCAAAAATAAGATAAACATTTTTGACAGGGACTTGAGGCAGACAAGCCGTATTAGCAGAACTATATTTCCTTTCCTAACTTTTTCTTATATGTATTGCACATATTTGATAAAGGTATTTATTAATTACTGATTCTAAACTATCTTAGTAAATATAGTAAGAAAAAGATGATAGATCTGAGGCAGTACAACTTTCAGAATTCAACAACAACCATGATTTGGGGAGTGGGAAGGTAATGACAGAGTGTTTTATGTTTAGATATTCATTTTTATTAGATAAATTTTGTAGGGTCCCCCCACCTTAGTTTTGTGTTTTGTTAATGTTTAAATGTTCTGTAACGTACTGTTTTGTTTTTTCTTTTTCTAACACTGTTTTATTTTGTACAATATATGCTTTTTTGTAGTCTTAATAAGAAAAATTTTAAAAAATAAACAGGGAATAAAAGAAATTGAACACTAATGAAATCAGTAAATTATGTGACTGTATCTAATTAAAAAATACTAAAACATTATATTAGTGGTCATGAATACTGCCAGGTAACTTTTCAGCTTTCTTTCTAAACTGTGTAGCAGCCAGCAGGATCAAATAAGGATGGCAGAAATGTGTTCAGCTCATAACTCCATGTGATTGTGCATTTTCTGCTTTTATTATGAAGTAGAACAAGAGAAATATGAGTCAAGCTAGAAGGTGTGTATTGGCTTCACAGGTAGGCTGTACCACAAAAGTCAAAATACCCTTCTTCAGCATCCCATAATTACTGCTTGTTTGGATTTCAAGCTGATGATTTGGAATGCTTTGCCTGTTAGTCTGACCTGTATTTGCTTCCAAGCTCCTCAGCTTCATCAGCATTCACATTGTGCTGGTTTTCTGTTATACCACTGAATATATTACATGTACCAGGAAAATATGGATAGAATAGATTATGAAATTGTCAAAATTGCAGTATCTTGCTCATATCTATGAAATGCTTTGACATCCTCTCATCAGAAAAACCAATGTGTTGCTTGCTACGGATGCATGAAACTCCTGTGAGGCTATGTGCAATGCGGGTGATCTCTCTGCATGCTGGATGGCTTCAAAGCTATGGCACACATTCACTTTAAAACATGACTCATATGCATGTTTTATTCTTGCTTTACTCTAGAGTGTGTCTACAGTATGCAGTTATAACAGCTGGATAACTGCCATAGCTCCATCCTACAGATCCTTGGGATATGTTGTTGGTGACAGACATAGCATTATCTGCTAGACAATTCTGATACCATGCTTCAGGAAAGTGCATTCTCACCACCTATAGCAAAGAATTTGAGGCACTTCCTTAAACTACAAATCCCAGGATTCCATGGGATGATGGTGCCATTACAGTTAAAGTGATATGAAACAGCAAGTAGTGAGTAGTGTATATACACACTTGGTAGATCTAATAACAGTTTGCATATAATGACATTCCAAAGACAAGGGACATATTCCTGTAAATGTCAGCCTTTATAGAGCATATTAAAGTATGTAAGACCTTAAATATTTATTTATATCTATACACACACACACAATAAAATATATATGTATGTGTGCATGTGTGTGTGTGTCTATACATGTATATATATACACATACATATGGAGGTGAGGGAGGGAGACAAAGAGAGGAATATCTCTGCTTATCTCTGGAATACCACATACACACACACACACACACACACACACACAAATCTGTTGAGGGAGATGAATGATATACCATCTCTTTCAAGTACTTTGGATGCAAGGAGAATTTCTGGATCTGTAGACTTAAGGCCATAAGAGCGCAAGGCCCCAACTAGAAGATAATGCATAATACCATCATCCACATAAGAATATTGTCAATAGCATGGTGTAAAGTGAAGCAAGTGAAGAAGAGAGAAACAAAAACATTTTGTAAATTTGTTCATTACATTCTGCTAGATGATCCCTCTTAACACCCACACCACAATCCTTTGCTGGGTTCATGACTTTACTATGTACTGTGTGCCATTGTGTCTGAGTGTCCTAAATCAGCAGGTAGAATTGCCATATAAGCCTTAAGTGCAATGCTAGTCATGGTGAGGTCAAGGATCTAAATCAGTTTAACTGTTTTCACATCATTGACTATGTCATAATCCTAAACAGAAAGAAAGAGTTGCCATTGAAGACAGCAGGATAAAAAGTGAGACTGACTTTCAATTAGATATGTATAGGATTATACCAGGAAACTTCCAGACATCTAGTGGCTGTAAGTCCTTCTGACTGGACCTTGGAGAATCACTCTGCTCTGCCTGGAAGAAGTTTGATTTAAGAAGGCTTGTTAGCATTCACTAGGAATGTACAAGGCAATGGTGTCATATTCCCCCACCCATAATGCCTTCAGTTCTAGGGCTGAAAAACCGCCAGAGGGGCTGAAAATGTGTCCAGATTGCCCCCTGGACTCCCCAGAGGGAGTGAGAGTATTTTTTAAATAAAAAAATAGGGATGTGGGGATGCTGTGGGGGGATTCACTGAGGACTGTGGGGGCTGCACTTTACCTGTTACTGGATACACTATTAGATCATAATAATGACCACTGTTACTAGGGAGTAAATCCTACTAAAATCAGTGGGTTTTACCTCCACGTAAACAGGCAAAGGATTGCTCTATGATTTCTGCATTTTATGCAATGGATCATATTGTCAGGACAGAACTTTGAAATCAAGCCCTTATATTTAGCAACAAAGGAGTTTCTTTTGGCAAGGAATCAAAACTTTTTCCTTTTGCTTTTTGTTATTATTCCAAAAATGCATAAAAGAACATATTTCTTCTTCTTTGTTTGTTTGGACCAGCTGAAATATAGTATTGTAAAGGAGGCACCAGCTTATGTTGGCCTCTGTGGACATGAAAAATGAAGATATTTCAAGGAGAATCCTTCTACAGAATCAGCTTCAAAGTGGGGTGTTACTAATTTAAAGACCAAGATACCGAAGAAGGCAGCTGGCAAGTTTGGACTCAAATTTTGTATGTCATAACAAAAGACAGTGAAAGTACCTCCTATCAGAAAGGAAGGAGAAGTATTGATAAATATTCAATATGTTCATATTTCATTCAACTGAAAATTCCCCACTGAAATCATGTGAAATTGAACCACAATGACAAAAGCAAAAACCTTAAAATGCTGAATACATGAAGGTTTGTTTTGAAGCTGTGTTTGACACACAGTGTTCCAGCCCATGTTCCCTAAACAGACTTCTGCTTTGCACCACAACTTCTCTTCAACAGACACTGGTCCATCTAATCTCAGAGCTGATTAGGGACACAAAGGATAGAAGTAAGAAGGCAAATTACCCTTCTTCTTCTTCTTTTTTTTTTCCAGATGGAAACCAGTGATTAGTAGAGCAGCAGAGGGCTGATCGCCAGTGGCATATCTAGGTTCAACAGCGCTTAGGGCAAGTGTTTTAAGTTGGGTCCCTGGGTGCTGCTTCTACCACTGCCACCACCCTAGGCTGAGGAAGATGCTGACAAGGGCAGTGGCGGTGGGCCAGGCCCAGGTGGAAGGGCTGCTGCTGTTGCCCCTGACCCTGCCACTCCAGACTGAGGAAAACCTCAGCGGGGGCGGTGGGGGGCCATGCCCAGGTGGAAAGGTGGGTGGTTCAGCTTTTTATGCCCCCGGCATAGACACCCAGGACACATTCCCCACTTACCCCACCCCAGATATGCCTCTGCTGCTTACACCCTCTGCGTAGCAATTACAGATATCAAGCATTTAATGAATTTAATAAATCAGTACACTGTTGTATCTAAAATGATCAGTTCTCCATATTTTCCTTATATGTTTATGAAGAACCTGATGCTCCATTTTCTCTCCATCTCTCTGTCTCCTTACTTGAATTTCTGAGCATGCAGCTTCTTACCAGTCATTTTTACTTCTGTACCTTTTTTCTGTGCATTTTGTAATAATAATGACTAATGACACTACAGTACATATAGCCATGTGACTCACAGATATCCATTACCAATTAATGAGATATCACAAGCTGTGACTCAGTGTAGTTCCCTTTGCTTCTGTTTACTGTTATGTAACAATTTTGCATCCTGTTGTCTAGTTAGCCATTGCATAGTGATTTGGAAGTATGATATTGTTACTTGCCAAAACAACAGCAGAATATTCTGTGGCAAATTCCCATGTTGTGAGGATGGGCTCTTAATCGGAGATGGCAAATATTTTATCGTGGCGATTCTAGAGGGGAGGTATTTAAATAGACAATTGTGTTGCTGAAAGAGAGTAATAAAACCAGACTTTCCCCCCAGCTCTTAAACAGCTTTGTGAAGTTTTAAAAAGCCACATAAATATTAAAAAGGCCTCTTCCTAGACAAGTTTTAAATATTAATGACTTTATTAATTTCTTGTTCCCTACCCAGGAGCAGATCTTGAAGATTAGATAAAACAGGACAATTATTATATTTTCTTTTCAAAAACTAAAGCAGACCTTTGGAAGAGTAAGGATATTTTTGTTTTGTTTTGTGTAATTGTCATGTCTCATGAGAGGGGAGCCTTGGAGTGGCCAAAATGATTAGTTGTGAATTGAGAAGACCAAATCTTGTCCTAACCCACAACATACTAACTGTGATTAGGCAAGTTGCCTCTGCAGCAACTTACAGCAACCTACAGCAGTGAAAGAAGAGAGCCTTCTCAGAGGTGGCAATGGAGAAGAGTCAAAATCTTGTGATGCTAGGTTGGGGGAGAGAAATCTCACAAGATGTGATTTCAGCTTCTCACAAGATCCGGGACTGGGCCAGACCTAGTTAAGACTCCAAAATATGGAACTTGGCCTCAGCTGGGCTGAGCAGACAGCATGACCCATCCCACTTCCTTCAGCTTGGGATGGCCAAGAAGAAATGTCTTCATATTGACTGGATTGATCTAAAGGGTGTCAGTTTAACCAACTTGATTTTTTTCCAAGTTTGCTATATCATGGGGTGTTTTTTTTCCTGAATTAGCCTGACTAACCTAGGGTAAAGAACAGGAGAGGGAAGGAAAGTAAGGACACAAAGTAAGAGACAGGAGCCTTGAGCCTTATTGTGAGGAAGTTGCTTTGCAGGTTGGAGCAATCATTCAATTTGCCTAGTCAGGTCTTGGCATGATGCCTTAAGGTATTAGCTAAAGAATTAGGAAATCAATTTTTTGGTGCCCTCCACCTCTTTTACAAGCTAATTTGCTCATTTTTGTTGATTAATCCATAATCTCATTTCTGCTACATTCTCTTTTTTATTGTTATGTTTTAATTAACATTTTCCAAAAACACTACTAATACATAAAAGAAAAGAAAAGGACAACATGAAAAGTGTCTATGGAGCTGCAGCTGGAAATTCAGGTTTTGTATGCTTTTCTATAGGGGTGGTCCAGGTTCCAACTTTATGTTTATACTATCATACACAGCAATCTATTGATATGGCATTCACATGGATAAATGTGACACATGAACCACCAATTATTTTCACAAGATTTTGTGCAGTCATGCCTGCACTTTCTAACTCCCTCCCGCCTTATACTTTTGACAGTATGAATTATCTAGTCATGATTCTTGATTGTTTAGTCCATCTATTAGGTTTCTCCCTTCAAGAGTAAACTCACTGGCATTCAGCATTGTGTCCGTGTACAGAAGTAGTTTATGGTTCTACCTCATCTTACAAGACCACTTGCACTGACATCCATATTGTGCTCATATGATCTGAATTGCAAAGCATGTCCACCTCTTATTGTCACAGGAAGAGTGCTTATACATTTTCTACTCAAAATCAATCTGGACATGAAATCTATGCAACTGCTGTACACCAACCTGTGTTCCCATCAGACATGACAACAGTTCACATTTATATGTATCCAAATTCTAGTTCTTTCACAAGTTTGTGTGTGTAGCATGAGTAGTAGTAATAGTAACACCAAGTATAGACACAATAGCCAAGGAGCATATATGGATTTAAAGTCCATTCACCCTTGACAAATATCTCCTCAGACCTATATTTAACAAAGCACAAAATTCCTTAGAAGCAAATGGAAGGATATGTTGAAGTGTCTTTCCCTTGAAAGAAAGTGAACAGATGAGTTTAAAAAACATTATAATCATGTGCTCGCTGGGAACCATTTCACTGCCCCTGACATTTAGCTGGGAGTGGCACTGCCCTCACAGTTGGGGAAAGATGTTAGGATGGTCAGCTCAAATGTATTCTCATATACTGTGAGCTCTTTTTGAGGTGCCCTAGCCTAGCTGTTGGCCTCTTCCCTTGTCAGTGGGTTCTATCTGCCCTCCCTGACTATAGCAACTGGCTTCAAAAGTTGCCTTTGGGTATAAATAGAAATTTTTGGTGGTGCCTTGATTGGCTGTGGGCATATCTTGTTTTCTGCTCCATGCTGTATTTTAATCTGGTTTAACTGGCTGTTTCACATTTTGTGGTCACAGCTGGTAGGGGCACTCAGGATGGTTTGATCTCTTGATGAGCCCCCTGACACACCAGCTGATGAAGGTGATGGAACACCACCCACACTTCTGTCATTGCTGACACACTTAATGGAAAAACTGGAGTTTCTTTTATTTCATTTTATTTCTTTAGTGGGTTTTTTTTGGGGGGGGTGCCTTAAGTGAACTCCCCCTGTCAACCAGTGTCACCTGGAAGATTCACCTGGGACCCTCTGCTCGATGTCTTTCCAATAGGAGGGCAACTGACTGTAATAACATGTTTGACTATGGCCCTTTCCGCATGAGGCCAGTGATTCGCTCTGTGCCATTCCTTACCAGTTCTTCTGGGCTCGAAGCAACATGGACTTTCCCTTAGCCCTTCTGCAGGACTGTATGTATGTTCCACGCTGATTCGGAGCAGTGCGAGGTCATAGATCTGCACTGGTGAGGCTTAGAAAATGGCGGCTTCCTGTTGTTTGTGGGGCTGGACCAACCACTGAAGCTGACCACACCCACAGCCTGCACTCCACTGATCACCGGTTCGCATTGGTGCAAATGTGCGCATCTGCATCACTGCGGAAGTACGAATTGGCACACTCCAGCAAATTGAAAAACTGGTTTTTTCCATTCTTCAGATAGTGCACTGGAGGACCACTTGGGGGCGTATTTAATTGGACTTAGGTGCAGAACTAAGGTAAATAGTCTGAATCTAGTCCGCTCCAAGGTGCAGACGACCTCCGTGACAAGACACATTGGCTCGTCTTAATTTCCTCGTGCGGAAAGGGCCCAGAATAACATGCTGCCAAGACCTTACAACTTCAAGATAGCTTTGTCTATCTTCTGTCTTCTTCTGTCCCTGTCTTTCTGTCTGTTTTCCTGCCTATTTCTGTCTGCTTTGTCTGTCTGTCTTACCTCTTGTCTTTTCACCTGACTGGCTTACAGTCCAAACCTTTTTCCAATCTGTTTCTGTTTGGCTGCCTGTCTTTCCATCTAAGTTCTTTCTTTGGTTTCTTTCCCTTCTCTCTTTCCTTTTTGGCAATACTCTGCGCATGCATTAAGTTGGAGGCATCCAAATTAAGGGAGCAGTAGAAGTGCAAAACAGTTTCACTCCATTCAACATAAAAAATAATAATAAAAATGTTTCTTTTTTTCTGTCCTGGAGCTATTTTGGGTAACCAAGCAACATTTCCCTTGCCCTGGAGCAGCTTATAGTCAACAAAGGTTAAACAAAAATGTGCTTCTTAGCAGAGCAGCTGTCTAAGCTATCAAATACTGCTTTTGATTCCCCAAAGCAGAATTAATAACCAGAGGTTAAATAAAATGTTATTCCCTTGCACCCATGCTGTTTAATTCTGTACTCAGTGCAACTGTAACATAGGCACTTCACAGGGATGACTCAGTCATCTTTGATTCTTTTTTTTCTTTCCCTCCTCATACAGATACAAAGCTAAAAACCAGAATTTAAATGCTTGCTCTGCTTGGAAACATTCCTGTATTTCAAATTAATGCCCTGACTCTTTCCTCACATGTAGACAAACCTTCCAGCCAATCCAGAAGTGGTTCTGTAACATCCTAGTTCTGTAAATTTACATTAGTGTGACAGTGTGAACAAACAGCTCCGTCCCACTTTCTAGGGATCGCTCAGAATATAGCTACAATAGCAGAAATGACTGAATTGAAATCATCAGTGTAGAAAAGACAGCTTGTTGGAACTGGGATGTAAGCAGAGGTCTTTGCTTGTTTTTGTTCTTTCCTGGCAGTGAAAATGATAAGTGGTCTGCTCTTGAATATATCTGTGTAGAAATGAATACATAGAAACTGGAATTCAGAACAGTTCCTTATCCTGCTACCAGGGTCTAATCATTCATGTAAATCTGTGAAGTGGGTTAAGTAAATCTGTCTGTTTCTCATGCATGCCATTTCTACATATTTATCTGTAATGCTGTCCTTTTCTGTGTCTGTATTAATATAGTTTTTTTTAAAAAAACACTCAAAATGCAGCTTCAACATGTATTTACAAGTGCATTTTGTCTCAAAATGTTTAAATATGCATTGTTATATATTATGAGACTATAGTGAATTGCATCAACTCTGCTGTTGTAGTTGTGCGCTTTCAAGTCATTTCCAACTTATGGTGACTCTATCATGTTTTCTTGGCAAGATTTGTCCAGAAGGGCATTGTCATTGGCTTTCTCTGAGGCTGAGAGAATGTGACTTCCCTAAGGCCATGTAATGGGATTCCATGACTGCATGGAAATTCTAACTCTGGTCTCCTAGAATACTAGTCGAATACTCAAACCACTACAATATGCTATCTCTCACTTTATTCAGAGACGTGTCAAAACCAACAGATAGCTTGGTTTCAATCTACGCATCAGTGTAAGAGGCAGAGATCATGTCATGTTGTGTAGGAGTCCCCAGAGGTCGAATTCCTTAAACACCTCTGCATGCAGACAGAGCCTTCAACCATGTAGTTTTTGCTTAAGTCCACTATAATAAGGAATAACTCTGGATTCAGCATATGAATTGTTTTGCATGTTTTATTTTACCCTAGAATAGTGTTTCTTAACCTCTAAATATAATTTGTTACTGTGGACCCCCCAGATTTAACTCAAGATTTAAATATTTAAATTTAGATTTAAATATTTCAATACTTACTTACTTACTTACTTACTTACTTATTTATTAAACACTTCTGGAGACTAGAACTCTTTCCATTCCACCCTCCCAATCCGCCATAGGGACAGGAGAAGGACAAGACCATGACAACGCTTATGTATGATGTCATCACAGTCCCATCCTTCTCCTGCCCTCAGGCAGCGCAATCGCACCACAAATCATTAATGGGTTTTTCCATCAATGATGGGTTTTCCCTATCAATGACTGGTGATTGTGCCACCATCCCACCATGCAACCACACTTACCTTCCCTGCAAAGGTCTTGGAAGTGCAATACCTATGCTTCCTGCTCCAGTGCAGTCTGGGACAGTATTCAGCTGTGCTCCAGCAAGAAACGGCGTGGCCATTCCAATTCCTGGATCCCAGAAGCAGCTGGAGCTCATGTCACACTCCCCTCCCAGCAGAGCCAACACTGTGACCCACATTGGATGTATCTAGGACAAGGTGGGGGCAAAAAGGGCCTAGGATTCAAATCCCTGCTCAGACACTGGGTGATCTTGGGCATGTGACATTTATTCAGCTTCAGAGGAAGGAAAAGGCACATCCCCTCTGAACAAATCCTGCCAAAAAAAACCTATGGTAGGTTCACATTAGGGTTGTGATAACTCAGAAGTGACTTGAAGACACACAATAACAAAGTGTCACTGACAGAGGGAGGTTCTTTCTAGCCATCATGTCTCTCCCCTTTGAAAACTGGCTTATAGTGACCCTAAGGAACCCTATCATGGCAAGATTTGTTGCCTTTGTCTTTCTCTTAGACTTTGAGAGTGTGACTTGCCTGATATCACCCAGTGGGTTTCCATGACTGAGTGGGGATTCAAACCCTGGTCTCCAGAGTCATAGTTTGGGTATGCACACATGCCTGCTGCCATGACCGTTTTATAAGGGATGCAGCAATGACAAGCATTCACATGCATCCAAACTACTCCTTTTTTTGCAAGCAAGGGAGCAGTTTTGGCACCTACACCTGTTGTGCTGCCACATCCCTGTTGTTGCTGCTGCTGTTGTTGGTGTCCACCAGCAGGGCTTCACAGACCCCTTGTGAGGGCTCCATGGGCCCCCAGGGCTCTGAGGACCCCAGGTTAAGAACTACTGCCCTAGAAGAGGCCAGGTCAGCAATTGCCAAGAACTAGCGGGTGTGTCGGAGTGTGGAACTCTGCACACATAGATCTCCTGTAGCTAATGCTGCAGTCAGATCTTTAATTTGAAAAGCTGCCTCATCATATGCACAAGAGGCTAATCTAGTAAAAATTACTGCTGAATCCATTAAGTATCTGTTATAATATGCAATTAACATGACAAAATAAATGCTAAATTTTCTGTTTTCTATGATTTCTCATATAGTGATTTCCCCATAGTCCTTTATGTACAAAGTCATTTTTATGGTATCATGTAAGCTCACTATTTAGATTACTGATGAAGTAGAGGACTCCCAGGTGTTTGGAGAGTTTCAGAGACAGTGGGATATCCTTCTGAATTTACAGTACAAAGCCTGAGGCTCTAGAACATTTTACGATGATTTTATTTTCCATTTACTTTAATGTGGCTCATTACTCAAGACTGCATTTAAGACGTTTGAAAATGAAAAAGCCAGTTCTGATTTTAGATGCAGACTACCCTAATAAAAAGGATCACTAAGTTAGTCATGTAAACATTTGAGGAACTGGTATCTATATTTTGTTTTTGGCAAGATTACTTTTATTGGTTTGTAAAACATGTTACAAGAAACATCAACAGCTAACAATAAAAAATAAATGTGTTATATTTATTTAGCTGACATTGCCAACATACTACCTCCTTTACGTTTCTGTCCAATGCTAGAAAGAACCAGCATGGTATAGCAGTTTGAGCATTGGACTTCAACCCTGGAGACCAGGGTTCAATCCCTGCTCAGCCATAGAAACCCACTGGATAATCTTGGGTGCATCACACACACTCAGCCCCTAGAAAACCCCACGATAGATTTGCCTTAGGCTTACCATAAGTCAGAAAATAACTTGAAGGCACACATCAACAACAATAAAAAGATACCAAACAAGACCAAAGCCAGGGCCTCACTGGGGAAAGAGTACTGCAGGGTGTCACCAGTGGAAAATATCTTTCCACAGTGCCCTTACTACCTAAGTTCCAAACATGGAAGACATAAAACGGAACCTCCAAGGGAGATACTACTAAATCTTCAGATTATGATTCCTTCCTGGTTACTATGCTATCTACTGATTTCTGGTATTGGAAGTCCTTCTTCTCAGAAACAAATATATATACATAAAACCAATCCCCACATTAATTTTTTTAAAAAAAGAAAAAAGTGATGGAAAAGGAAGCCTCTGATCTATGCCACTTTATCTCTGGACTTTCCCGTTGAAGATTGAAATTTCTGTCAGTTATTCCTGACTGAGGCCCCATTAATTGGTTGATTTCCTACGAGTTCGTTACAGTTGGTTTTGGTTTTGTGACACACTGATAAAGCACCTCTGTCAAAGTAATTCAGATATTAAATCGTAATTAGAACTTCTATGGAGATTTCGCTTCTTATCTTAGTGCAAGTTAATGACTCTTGGGGTTTTTTTTTATGATGTCTCTTTCTCTCATGAATCAAGTTTGTATTAGCCTGTTTGCAACACTTACCAGCTGACCTTTCCAGAGTACTCAGACAAAATGGAGACTGCAAAGGTCTGACAGGAAGAAAGAATATTTAGGAAGAAATGTGGGTTACAAATATTTGCATAGCACCGCACAATAGTGGAACAGAAAACTGAAGCCAATAATTCTGGACATAAATTGGAATACTGGATGAAGCTTGAGGGAAGGTGAGGGGGCAGGATGTGGAGGAGTCATAAATGGAAGGCCATAGCTAGTTGAGATCCTCCTTTGCCTGAGAAATCAAGAAAGTAACGGGAGAGAAATTAATCATTTCCTCAGCCAAAGCTATGCACATGGAAATGGCAAGGTTAGAGTGAAGGCAATGCCATTTTAGTTCCCTATAGAAATTATTAGAGGACACAAAAAGCATGCAATGGGGTGAAGCTTGGCATCATACACTGAGTATTGTATGTCTGTTTTTAAAGTGCTAGGAAGCTGTGGTCCTGGGGAAGGCTGTTTAACCAAGACCTCGAGCAGAATAGGTTTTGGGACTATGTTTGACTGAAATTGTTCCAGTGAATTACGGAAGTAGAGGAACTAAGGCTGTAGATTCAGGATTATCTTAGAGTAGACTGTTGGCCTGTAGAACAGTACATACCTAAGTAGTGAGTCCACGTGACCCTTGTAACTGCAGAAGTAACTAAAACCATGACTTAAAAAAGTTATCTCTTCTTGTGTCACAATTAAAATATAACTATTTTATTGCAAAAATGAATTTACTTACTTACTTTGCTGCTGCTGTTGTTGCTCTGTGCCTTCAAGTCATTTCTGACTTATGGCAATCCTAAGGTGAACCTATCACAGAGATTTCTGGCACGAAGAGTGTGTGACTCACCCAAGATCACCCAGGGGGTTCACATAGCCAAGCAGGGAATAAAATGTAGGGTCGTAGTTCAAACCATTATACCATGCTGGCTGTCATTTACTTATGTATTTATGTAATTATTTATTTATTGAATTTTTATTTCACTTTTCTTCTGGGATAGGATCCAGGAAATATAAAACACATTATTTGTATCTAGTCACTTCTATGTTCTGGACCCAATCAAGTTATTTTGACATGAGACAGAAAATCCCATGAACATTAATCGCTAACAACAACGACAAAGAATCAACAAACTGAAGTTCTTTCATGACAACCAAAATCTTCTACTTCACTAGGCCTAATGCTTGGACTGGCCCTGGTGAGCCTTCTTGAAATTCATGCCAGATACGACCTCTCATAAATCTGTTCAAATATGTTGTAGCATTGTGATTTGGTGCCTTTGTCATCTAGAAATGCTTAGTGGAAAATTTGAGCTGTGTGAACAAGAAGCAGCAAGGTGAAGAAGCATTACTGACAGTGTGAAACCTTTTTCATTGCAAATGAGCATTGTTATCCATTTGACACATCTCTTATCCCATGACATTATTGCTGGATTGATTCTGCTTGTTCTTCTTGTTATGGAAGGAAATCAGACTTTCTGTCCATGCAAGCATTTCTGTACACTAAGAACAATTTGAATTTTTGCTTTCAGAGGCCTATTTTAGTATCTCTAGTAACTTTTGTAGAATTCTTCAAGTAATGCTTTCTTTGCATCCCTCATTTCACCAAATAGAAAAATGCCACATTGGATGAATACAGACAGTGTCTTTTAAAAGAAGCAAATTCTTAAAACAGGGATAGCCTGTGCATGAAGAATAATATACACCTTAGTATGCTGAGGTCATATACCCATTGTTTCTTTAAGTCTCCATAACAATCTTTATCTCAAGTCACTGAAAGAGTCAATAAGCTGTTACTGGCATGTATGTGTTATTGCAATCAATTACAACTTGTAGTGAACAGCATTTTCTTGACAGCCCAGAGCTTTTTCTTGACATTGTCACAGTAATTACGGTTTTATTTTTTAAAAAATTTTTGCCAAATCACATTTGAGGGAAAAAATGGCTTCACATGGCATCCTCAAGCTCTCCCAGTTGTTTATTCTTTGACAAGTAGAATCAATTTGCTTCTTTTGCCTCTCACAGCACAGAATGGGTTTCAGAACCTCATGCAATTATTTGTTAGATTGAGTGACACACACACACATACACACACATCACTATGAAACTTTGAATGGGATTACTTTCCCCTTTGCAACATTTGTCAAGAGCCAGAACCAATGTAATCTAAACTAAAGCAAAACGCATTACTCTTTTCAGGACTTGTGTATAGTAATTTCTAAAATGGGGTGGGAGTGTGGATGTTCAAATGTTGTTAGACT